>PVJL010001016.1:0-73122 GCA_004026885.1 Lyroderma lyra | reverse complement strand
TTTAAAACTTAATACAAAGCTACAATAATCAAAATAGTGTGGTATTAAAGACAGACACAGAAACCAACAGATAGAATAGAAAGCATAAATCCTCAGGGGTTCTCTGGTGGTGTAGTGGCTAGGCTTCAGCACTCTCAACACTGCGGCCTGGGTTCAATTTCCAACCAGGGAATCACCAAAAAAACAAAAACAAACAAAAAAAAACAAAAGAAAGAAAGCAAGCAAGCCGAAATCCTTGCAAATATGGTCAAATAATTTTTGACAAAGGTGCCAAGTTCAATGAGGAAAGAACAGTCTTTTCAACAATGGTTTCTTGGATATGACACTAAAGGCACAGATAACAAAAGAAAAAAAAAACCAAATTGAACTTCATAAAAATTAAAAGTTTTGTGCATAAAAGACAGTATCAACAGAGTAAAAACACAGAATGGGAGAAAATACTTGCAGATCATACATCTGGTATGGGATTAATATTCAGAATATAGAGAATTTCTAAAACTCAACAACAACAACAAAACCCAATAACTTGATTCAACAGTGGGCAAAGGACTTAAATAGACATTTCTCCAAAGAAGATATACACATGGCCAATAAGCACATGAAGAAATGAAGAAATTATTTGGGAAATGTAAATCAAAATTATAATGAGACACCACCTCATATCCATTAGTATGACTACTATAAAAAAATAGAAAACAAGTGTTGGTGAGAATGTGGAGAAATTGGGATCCTTGTGCACTGTTTATGGGAATGTAGTGGTATAGCCACTGTGGAAAACAGTATGGTGCTTCCTCAAAATATTAAAAATATAATTACCATATCATCCAGTAATTCCACTTCTGAGTAGATACTCAAAGGACTGAAAGCAGGGCCTTGAAGAGATATTTGTATACCATGTTTACAGCACCATTATTCACAATAGCTAAAATGTGGAAGCAACCCAAATGTTCATTGATGGATGACTGGATTACCAAAATGTGGTATACACATGCAATGGAATATTATTCAGCATTAAAAAAGAAAGCAAATCCTGGTATATGTTACAACATGGATGAACTTTGAGGACATTATGCTAAGAGAAATAAGCTAGTCACAAAAAGACAAAAACTGTAGGAGTCCACTGATATGAGGTACTTATAATAGTAATAGTTAAAATCATAAGTACTGAAAGCAGAATGATGGTTGCCAGGGGCTAAGAGTAGGGGAGAACAGGGAGTATTGTTTAATGTGTACAGAGTTTCAGTTTTACAAGATGAAAAGAGTTATGGAGGTGGATGGTGGTGATGACTGTATAACAATGTGAATGTATTTAATACTACTGAACTGTACACTTTAAAATGGCTAAGATGATAAATGTTATGTGTATTTGACCTGCTAGGTATCAGGGCCCCAGTCATGGAGAGTGATAGACCAAGGAAATTAGTGTCCCTATTTTCTGTGATTTAGGAACCTCAGACATATTTGAATAACTGATTTAGCATTTTCAAATAATAGCTTTGAAATCTTCATTACAGTTAAGACCAATGTGATTGACAGCAAAAGCCTATCTGAGGTTCCTCTCTGATATATCTGTTGGGTAGAATTAGTACATAGTTTTATTTATTTTTTTATTTTTTTCAGTTACAGTTGACATTCAACATTATTTAACATTAGTTTTAGGTGTATAGCATAATAGTGTGATGAATCTATTTACAGTTTTGTCTTATTTATCATAGAGCTCTTTTGGGATAGAAAAGGCAAAATTGCCAAAGTCCCAAGGAGTAGTAAGGCATGATTCTTATTCTATCTTATAACTTCCTTTTGGCTCATGGGGTTGATTAGCTTTGCATGATAAATAGGCCTGAAGCAAGCATCTGATAGTTAAAGCGTGACATTGACCAGAGGTCTCAGGATCATTTGGACAGGACCATGAGGAGTGCTGATGAAACAGCTATTATTTTCTGACACAGTGAATAAAGCAGTATTAAACAGCCTCCATACTCAACACTCACAGAGCTATCTTGGATTGGCAGAATGTGTCCCATGTCCACCACACTCTTCTCTAGCATCCATGGCAGAGAACATTAATCCCTTTCCCATTAAGCTTGGCTGCAGCATCAGGACGTTGATCAGTTAGCACATTAGATGAAACCTCTCCATCATCCCTGACAACTAAGGTGCTATAAGCAAGGCCACTGCAACTCCTGCTCTGCATCCCCCATTTCTGGAACACTACAAATGATTCAGTTTGTACTATGCCACATAATAGCTATTCATGTGCTTCCACATCCTGACTACTGGCAGACAACAGGCCACTATAACGAATTTCAATCAGCAAGAAAGAGCACAATAATTCCAACTCACAGTTTTGAGACTCTTCTGGAACTCCAGTAGTTTAGCTTCAGCTTCCTTATAATTTTTGAAGAACACACACAGCTCATACATCTCCATCATCAATAGTAATGGGGAATCCTTTAAAGAAGAGTTTCAACGAAATTACAAAATCCTGAACTTAACAAACACTATTTTCTCATGAATAATGCTGACATAAGAGAAGGTTTAAGTAAAAAACAAATACTATTAATAATGGTTCCACAGTAGAATTAAATCATGTATGTTGAGAAGAAAGGAAGTTAATTTGTATTTCTTTTTCCTTTTGGAAAAAGATACTCAGTCCTGGTATACCTTCTCAGCTGTCCATTTTCTGTCTATTCTATTTTATTCTTGGTCCACCACAGGTAAGCAGATGTTCTACTAGACAGTGCTAGGACACCTCTACATACATTCCTGGATAATGGGCTCCAATGACCCCCCACCTCCTGCTGTCTGTGGCATCAATCCATTCAGTTCCATCACTTAACTGGGAGTTTTCAGTCAGGACTGGAGCTTAGGAATTAGAAAGTATGGATCTGAATTGTTAAGTGCACCATTTACTGAAGTACTTTGAGACCCTGGACATGTTACTTAGGTATTGTAAGCCCTGGTTTATTGCTCTGTAAAATGAGGATAAGACCACTTCATAATATTCTTAAACAGTATTATGTTTGTATAGGATTTTTGTGAGAATTGACTAAAATATAACGTATAGAAAGCACTCTGTTAAATAGTAGTCTCTTTATCATTATTTGCTGTTGGCTAAAAAAGAGAGAAAAAAAATCCAGGAATAGAAATAATTGAAATAAATCAGAGTGGGATTTCTAAAGTAACTCTTTTAAACTCAGAAAAGAAATGATTATCACTACCTTAAAGAAAAGGTGGAAACCTCTAATGAGAGTTTTGCTCTTCTGTCTTGTTAATAATGTTCTCCAGATGACTGAGAGGTCCTCAAGGTTCCAAGTGTGGCCCTCCACTGAGCCCTGAATGTGTCCCATTGCTTCACTTGCAACACTGTCCTCCACAGAAGTGATGATCCAAACACAGAGACAAGGAATAGCACTGGCATCCTGCCATTGGATAAGAATTTTTCAAAATAAAATAACCAGGCCTGGATTACCTGACAACAGAAGTTTCCGGTAGTGCTATAATGGCAGATGGCTATTTCCTCTTTAGAACAAGTCACCTCGCTAAATTGGTTAAAAATGGCTTGAAAAGCATTCAAACATGAAACAAATTCTAATGAACAACCAAGGGACACTAATAAACCATCCTGCAGAGTATGGCAGGTCAAAAGGCCAAGACTGAGAGGATATATATGTGGAAGTCAGGGAAATACAAAGTTTAAGAAAACACAACTGCCGTCCACAGAATTGCAGATCAAGGGACTGAGCATCCCTCTTCCTTGCTCAAGAGGAAGTAATGGGCAGTCTACCAAAGCATCTTCTCTATGACTGCAAACCAGCAACCAAGGCTTTGACCTATTAGTCGTAAATTACTAAATGTTAAGTCATGAGGAAGCGCACTAGATAGCCTGGATCCTAAGCTGGAAAAGCATAAAAAGTTACAGTGACCTTGGAAACATGTGCTACCACCTAGCTGTCATCATTCCCTACGTCCTCTCTAATTATCACCCTTCTCTGTCCTTCCCCACTTCTTCTGTTAGTCTTTGGGTCCTTGAATTTAGGCTTCTCATGATCTTCACCTGGAAACATGAGGCCAGGATACTAAGAATAGGAGCCTGTAGTTTCATTGCTTCAGCCAGGAGCCAGCACCAGGAGTCTGGCTCCTCTGAGTACCGGAGCAGAATTTCAAAGAAATCAGTCATCTCTTCTTTGCTTCTCTGGAGTTCCTGGAGGGACTTGTTGCAGACTTGATCATTGTCCATTCTGGAGTTGGACACTGAGGGCAAGTTCTCAAAAGCCAGACTTAAATGGTCTTGAAGGACAGGGCTAAAATACTGGAGAAGAGATTTCACCTAAAAAACAAATTAAATGATTAAAACAGACAACCATTTCGGCTGGAGCTGAAACTTGTAAGAGAAAAGCATAGGCAAAATTGTTCTCTTTCAACCTGAATTGTGTCAGAAGTGACCATATAATTTTACAAAGTTGTTTGTTGCTTTGAGTGAATTTCCATATGCAGTCTGGATTCACAAAACTCTTCCTTCATCTCTTTAGTACTAATGACTAGTCCTTTGACACCAACCCACTGAAATTTTTGTAAAAATAGTTATCATACAAGGTCTGACAATTAAGTTTGTGAACTTGCCACTGTGCTTTATGTTGGCAGCACTATACAAAGAACTCGGTAAGATTTCATAACCTTGGTATAGCTGTGTCTCACAGCTGTGTATGTGTCAACGTGTGGCAGTATCTTCCTGAGTGGTGTTCATTATTGTTGTTGCATGTTTTTGTGTGCCATTGTGAGAATGTCGGAACTTGAATTACAGCAAAGAACAAACATTAAATTTCTTGTTAAACTTGGCAAAGAGTGGAAGTGAAATCAGGGACATGTTAGTCCAAGTTTATGGGGATAATGCCATGAAGAAAATGGCAGTGTACAAATGGATTTAAATGTTTTTCTCGAGGGAGAGAAAGTGTCGCTGATGAAGTGAGGTCAGGGCAGGCAGTACTGAGTAGAACTGACCAAAACATTACAAAAATTCATAAAATTGTGCAGCAAAATTGTCAGTTGACTGTGAGAAGCATAGCAGACCAAGTAAACATCAATACAGAAACAGGAAAATCTTAAATGAAAATCTTGGCATGAGAAAGTGTGCAAAAATGGTCCTGAAGGAGCCCACTGATAAACAAAAGCAAAGAGAGTAGAAGTCTGCCAGTATCTTTTGGAGAGGCAAGACGACGTTTTGGGGCATGTCATCACTGGTGATGAAACATGGGTGTACCAATACAACCCTGAAACAAAGCATCAAAGTGCACAATGGAAGTCAGCCAATTCTTCACAACCAAAATAGTTCTGTCAGTCCAAATCAAGAGTTCAAATGATATTGCTAACCTTTTTGATACCATTATGAATTTGTACCAACTGGACAAATAGTCAACCAAGTTAATTATCTGGAAGTGCTGAAAAAGACAAAAATGACCTGAGCTTTTCGCCAACAACTCGTGGTACTTGCATCACGACAATGCACTGGCTCACACAGCAGTGTGAAGGAGTTTTTAGCCAGTAAACAAATAACCCTTTCTACTCACCTGATCTGACCCCCAATGGCTTTTTACCTCTACCTGAAGATAAAGGAAATATTGAAAGGAAGACATTTTGATGACATTCAGGACATCAAAGGTCATATGACAAGAGCTCTAAGGGCCATTCCAGAGAAAGAGTTCCAAATTGCTTTGAAAGGTGGACTAGGCACTGGCATCAGTGCATAGCTTCCCAAGGGGAGTGCTTCAAAGGTGACTGTAGTGATATTCAGCAATGAGGTATGTAACACTTTTTCTAGGATGAGTTCCTGAACTTAATTGTCAGATCTCGTATCAAACAAAAGCCTATATGGTCACAACAGAAAGAACATTATTGTTCTTCTAAGTGTTCCAATAGCCTCTTCTTGAATAACTGTCAACAATCAGTGGCTTACCTCCTCTGGGTGGTAATTATGGAGCTGGCTGTGAATAATGAACTGTAACCAATCATTTGCTTTGGCACATTCTCTAAGGTAAGACGTGCTCAGTTTCATATTGTGGAGCCTGCAGAACTGTACCACCAATGCCCACTGGCTGCTAGATTCACTGGATAACCTGTAATTGGGGGTATGAGTAGTAGATAAAAAATTTTACTGAAATACTGCTTTAGTTTTAAACTGAAAAATTAGTAAAATTAGTATATTCCCTAAAGAGTCTTTCAAAAAATACCATATACTTATTAGACTACTTTGAAAAAACAAAAGAAGGTCTCTTACCCATAATGCATGACAGCTTTCTTGACATGTGAGCATAATTCATTCCTTTTATCAACCAAGTATCTATCAAACTAGCTATGTACAATCTTTAGGAGAATTAACAAAATAAGTCACTGAAGAAATTTCCCGAGTGCTTAATTATCTTTAACGATTTACTTTAAAGAATCCAAATCCTGACAGGTGTCTAGGCTTCCTTAGTAAGTGAGGGTACCTATTCCTGCTGAAAACAGGAAGCTACTGAGTATAGACTCAGTGATAGGAGTTACAGAAGAATGGTGTGCTTCCAAGGTGGCCAGGTCAGCCCCAGTGGGATAGCACAGAGTAAAGATAGCACGAATGTATAAGGAGAGGGGCTTCTGTGGACAGATGATCACCTCAACATCCATTATCAACTGACATATATTAGTAAGAAAAACATTAAGGATATCAGAGTCAAATTTTCTGAGATCCATCCACATCTTCTGTAATGATTTCAATATGTAACACTTAAGAGACTTCCCTGACCAGTAGGGCAGTGGAAGAGACAAAGCTCCTCTCCATCTCTTGGAAACTCCATCTCTAAAGAGGGACTCGTTAGTTTTACCCTTTTACTGATAATAAGATGCAATTAAAACCTATTATCCATTTACTGAATATCTCCTATATGCTAGATGAGTAAGAAGATAAGATCTAGGCCAGGGATGTTCAATCTTTTGGCTTCCCTGGGCCACACTGCCTAGGCCACATTGGGGGAAGAAATGTCCTGGGCCACACATAAAATATACTAACACTAAGCCAATGAACTTTAAAAAAAAAAAAAAGGCCTTGTGCATAACACTCATAATGTTTTAAGAAAATTTATACATTTGTGTTGGGCCACATTCAAGGCCATCCCAGGCCACATGGGGCCTGTGAGCCAGAGGTTGGACAAGCTTGGCTAGAGGGATTAGCTGAAAACATCTGAGATATTAGAAGAAAGACTATGCAAACATACATTGAACAATAAAGTTTGCTGGGAAAGAGGTTGAGATTGCAATGCACAAACCTCTGTATTTCCTGTTGCTGAATGTTGTTCCATATTCCTTCTTCTAAAAGAACAAGCAATTCTTCTTTGGTTGCCTTTTCACCCGCAGACAGTTTAGATAGTTTTTCAGCTATAAGAAATATAAACAACAAATTTGGTCAAGAGAAAAAGTTAGGAATGGGACATTTCTGTTTGAAGAGTGTGTGGCCTAGGACCATTTCAGCACCCAATAAAAGGGCCCAAGTACGTGAGCTAAAGGATGAAACAGAGGAAACCATTTCCTCTCCAACCACTCATAATTCAATGCCATAAACCTATTCATCCCTTGTCCTCTAAACAAACAAAGCAATAAAAAGAAAAGGTGCTGTACCTAGAGATTCTCTCATAAAGCTGTACTGAGCATCTTCATTTCTACACTTGTAGCTCAGAATTATATTGGCTACTTTCATATCAACTCTGAGCCTGAGGCTGTCGAGGCCAAGCAATTCTAGGAAACAAACACAGGCAGCTCCTATTGAAGGTATGTGGAAGGACGAGAGGCCTAAAACATAAGCTTCATTGCCTGCTTGCTGGATCCTGAAAAAGAAAGAAATCAAAATCACAATAGCCCATGAAGACTCTTTCTCATTAGGAAAAGCAGATGGAATTTACATCAGTGTTACATGGAGTGTGAAACACATGTAATTTTTGGCTGCTTCTTCCTTCCCTTTTTGTGCCCCTTGCACATGTCCATTTAGGTTCTTGGTAGCTTTTAGCTGTCTTCTGGCTCCATAGCCCTCCCATTTCCTTATATTTTACCTTCTCCTAAAACACCTACTCATAGTACAAATTATTCTTGTTTCCAACTTCATCCAGGGAACATGGAGTAGAAATTCCATAAGATTGCCAACTTGCGATCTTATCAATTTTGAGTATGTACTCAAACTACCAAAAGAAATTAATGCCACTTAAAGTTTGACATCATAAAGCACGTACATTTTAAAGAACTCATCTGTACTTTTATATGCATAGAAAAATTTCAAGGAAAGACACACAAGAAATTAACCATGATTTTTTTATTATGCAGAATGAGGATAGGAGAGTAAGGCAATTTTATCTTTCATATTTCACCCTCTGAGCTACTTGAATTATTTACCATAAAAATGCATTACTTTGCTAATTATAAAATAAACCAATAAAGTAATCTCTATTTAACTGCTGATTACTCGTACATCAAATACTCCTCCCAATTCTGTGCTTTATAAAAGTCAATTATAAAACACAAAGACCAATTATAAAACACAAAGTTGGAATTCACATCTCATTATAGAATTCTCTCTTTAGACTAACTACTAACATTTGGCAAGCTCCTAGAACATTTTTTTAAAATACAATTTTAAAATATACTTATCTTTTAAAATACATTTATTCTTTTTTTCTGTTAACAAAAGTAACACATGCTAAATGCCAAAAACCTGGTATACACAGAAAAGCACAAATGAAAAAAAATCACCATCCAAATATAACCAGTGTTAACTCTGGATACATGTTTCTAGTATATACATATTTTTAATGCATATGTAAAATACACAGATATTCCTTTCAATAAGAGTACAAATTATGTTTTAAATACTCACAGCTGTTTGGGTGTCTTGCTCTTGGTTAATTCCTGGACTAGAAAAGTACCAAATGCAAACGATGGCCGTCCATGATATAAATAATAAGCAAAATTCAGATGTTCCACTATAGCATATTTATTAACCAGGTCAGGGCTAGAGAAATGTGGGAGATGACTTGATGCATCTGGGGGGGAAAGTGAAACAGTATTAATCCTCTGCACCTCACCATGATTAACTGAAGATTTATTTGTACATGGAAAACTAAGTTTGAAATGGTAAAAGAAAACTGGTTGCTATAATCAATCTGTACCACTATGTATCACTTTGAACCACCAAAATATAATAGTTTTATTATAATGTGGAGAAGTAGCCCTCATTTTATACAAAAATGTGTACCTGAGAAGCTACACATTTAAAAACTTACAACTTATGCTTTTTTTCCATTTAACTTACTTGTAATTTTAGATGCTTTAATTTTATATTTGATGATCTTTTAATTTCCTTCTATACCCTCCCTTTTTTTTTTTAGCACTAGCTGTATTTTCTGATGCTGTATTCATAGAGCACCGTACTATATACATTTTGATACCATCTTTTTAAGACCAACAGAGTACCGCAGTTTAAAGTTCCCCTGTGCCCATGAAATAGCAGAAAACAATATTTTTCTCTTCTTAGAGAAATTTAAAGTCAGAATATATTTGGATATGAGAAATTAGTATGAAATAAACAATCCTGTCAAGACTTAATATTTAACTGCCTCTTAACCACTTATTACCAATTAAAAAGAAAAGAGAGATAAAATAACATTTTGAACTAGTAAGGAACTAATTCTAGAAAACAGTACATATGTTTTTATTTTCAAAGCTCCAAGTTTATTTCTGAAATAAAGTTTTATTCTCCCATGAAATTCCAAAGACTTTTTATATGGTGACTAGGCTCCTACAAAAAAGACAAAAACCTTAATGGTGGTATCTGTCATCATACAAAGTTATTACTTAAAAGCATACCCCCTTTGAGATTAAAAAAGTATCATGTGCCTTGTCTGTATTCTTTGAAACTGGGTGATTTTGGTAATTTATAATTCCATGTAAAACCATTCATTCAAATATTTACAAAGTACATGTAAAGTATATGGCACTTCCAGGTGTCAAACGAGTAAACTTGAGTTGTTTTTTTTTTTCAGATAAGACCCTGTTTTAGTGGTTGAGGGCTAGAGTAGAGATTATGTGTAAAAGAAAATTCTACCTGAAGGGAAAATTTTCTCTAACCTGCCGCAGAAGCAAAGTCACCACACAGTCACTTTACATCCCCTTTCAGCGGTAAAACCGTATGAAAAAAATTAGTAAACATTCCAATTAAATACAACTCTCCAATTTTACAAATCTGTAATGTTTTCATAATTGTTTCATTTACTTTGTGCCTTATTTGCTCAACTATGTTTTAAACTTCAAAAAACCAGTCAAGGTACATACCTTCAATTTCTGTTTCCCTAGCAGACCTAGTAGAATCCTCGATCTCCAAAAGGGAGGTCAAGGCCCTGGCGAAGTGAAAGAACAGCACAAGGGAGTCTGTCTACTCTCCAGTAACTTCAATGAGATTAGAACATGTATTTTCACTTGAAAATGCAAGAAGCATTACTTTTTAAGTCCTCAACAAATATTTATTGAACATCAATTACAGGCCTAGCACTGCAATGGACTCTGGATACTAGGTAAATTCAACATACTGAAATTTGAACTTGTAAAATTAGCACATTAGAAAATTAATTTAATGTATGTCAAATATTTACAGGTTGTATATTATGTTCAGAAGGCTAACTTGAAGCCTACTTTAGAATAATATAGGTGGAAGCACCACAGGTAACATGATATTAAAGGCAAATTCCCAATGCAAAAGTAACTAAAAAAGAAAAAGTAGTGTTTTTCTACAACACATGTATATCAATTATACTTTTAAAAAAAGGCACAAAAGTCAGAGAAATGCTTATGGTCTAGAGAGTACAGCAATGTGTGCGCATCTGGTGCTAACCAGGTGCCAGGAACTAGGAGAGCTTTATAAATACCTTCTTTCTTTTCATTTTCAATGTAACATATGAGGTGGGCACTGTTATTAAACTTATAGGGAATTGGAGAGGTTAAATCACTTGCCCAAAGTCATATATGGTAGAACCAGGATTTGTCTAATGTCAACACCTGTGCTCTTAACCTTTATAATACTATACTGCTAACAAAGGGATTTTTGGAAAGGGAGAAATTTAAGTACATATTACATTTCAGCAAGTACAGCACTAGTGACAAATACAATAACTTTTAACTCACAATATATTTTCAATTCAGTCTCCTAGAAAATGTTTTCCACTGTAATCCATCTTTAATTTTAAACTAGAAAGCAGTGAAAAAAATTGCATTGGCTTTACATAAATTAACTCCTACAGTCAACAGTGCTGAAATGCTTTAAAGCAAGAAGTACAGGTAATGACTTACCTCCTATAGCTAGTGTGTTGGCAGACTGCCAGCCAAACAATCTGCTAGGATCAAAGGGTAATAATGACTGAAAAGGGGGAAAAGTCAAATCAGAGTTAAAATTAATTGATTCTAAAATAAGTAAACAAAATTATATGAAAGGACTTCACAGGTAGTCTGCTTCCTTTTTCTAAGGCAATCAAAAACCTTATCTTTCTGGATATAAATTTTTTGAACAGGACTAAAACCAAAAAAAAGAATGTATGAGACACTTTTCTATTTTAATAAAAATAGAACTGGCTATGTTCCTTTTAAAGACTCTCTTCACTTCAAATTATGTCTGCACTCCCTTTTTGTAGAAGCAGCATCAACTATAATATAAAGTGAGCTTTAGATTATACCAGTGCTACTCAAAGTGCTGGTCTGCAATGAGATAAGAAGCTTGCAATAAATATAAATCCAGTTTAATGCTTCCTTCTTTAAGACATTCTTGCTAAATTAAAAAAAAAAAAAAAAGAAAAAGCAGCCTGCTAAACTAAATAGTGTGCTTAGTGACACAGATTTACATTCTGGTGCAAAATCCTAATCTCATCTCAG
Source organism: Lyroderma lyra (assembly GCA_004026885.1). Taxonomy (NCBI): domain Eukaryota; kingdom Metazoa; phylum Chordata; class Mammalia; order Chiroptera; family Megadermatidae; genus Lyroderma; species Lyroderma lyra. Next base: position 61,188 of record PVJL010001016.1, on the reverse strand, counting down.
CAACAAGCAATTCAGGAACTAGCACTCACCTGAGGGCCACATTTTTGGGTAGTGGCAATCTATACCCTAAGAAGAGTATAGAGTAAGAGTGAGAGAGTAGAGTAAAAGCTTTTGGACCTTTATAGGATTATAGAGTTTATTTTGAACCTGAGGGCACTATGGGAATATGTATAACCCACAGGAAAAAAAGCAAGACCTCTGAAATGAGCTAAAGAAGGTGTTTTTAACTGAGGATCCCTGAATAGGTTTCAAGGAATCTGTAAATTCCTTTGAAATATAAGCAAAATTATATGCATCTGTGCAATTTATCTGTGTAGAGGGCTCATAACTCTCTTACATTCAGGTCTCTGTCCTGAAAAAAGTCAAGAAGCATTGATTCAAGTAAATAGCCCTATTCATTGAGGAGACAGGGGTTATCAGTGGTAGAACGGAGTGGCTTTGGATGAATGCAGCAGACAAATATGAAGGTCAAATATGTATTTGTGCTCAGATTCATCTCCATCTTCCCCTGCTCTGCCGGGATTGCAGAGACTGCATTTCCCAAGATCCCTTGCCCTTTGGCTAGAAGATAAGTTTAGCCATGAGACACAACATGGGAGATTACAGGTGGGAAGAGGAGAGAAACCAAGATATTTTTCCCCTTTGTATTTTCTGAGGCATTTCCTCCAAGGTTCCAGCCCCACTCTCTTAGGTTCCCATATCCTATTAGGTAGCCTGGTTGTGAGTTTAGGTCCTAAAGATGGCTCCAGCTTCTGGGTTGTAATAACACCACTTTATTGAACTGTTCTTGTAGCCTCAGAGGTATTGATAATTTCATTCTTTGTCAATTTTGGGGTTGTGTCACCATCACATATTTGGCTTCTCCATTCTGCTATCACTCTGTGTTAAGTAATTCCCTATGTCAAATATTTTCCATTTGAAAGACCCAGTGTGGTTTCTGTTTATCTAGCTGAAGAGTGATTGATATTCCTAAACACCCGCCACCTAACTACTATACCTGAATAAGGTGGTAGAGTGTAATATCAGGTGGCAGGACACTAGGGACAGTGTACTGTGGAAAAAGAGCAGCTTTTAGCTTGGGATAAGGAGTTAATGCCATCTTCAGTAGCTGGGGATCTACTTTCTTCAAACAGTTCTCATTTTCTTCATTCTGAACAACCTAAATAAAAAGAGAGATAACATGGTATAGAGTAATGTTATTCTCTTCTCTAAAGTTAAGTTCTTTCTGTGCAAGAACCTTGTAAAACAAGATCAGCTTGAGAGAGCCCATGGTAGTGAAAACAGCACTGGACATGGACTCAGAAGGACACTAGTTCTGGTTCTAATACAAACTACTGTGTGATCTTGAGCTAGATATTTAATATCAGGCTTCAGTCTCCTCATCTACGAAATTATGAAGTTCAGCTACATCAGTGGTTTTCAAACTGTATGTGGAAAAGTTGTTTGAATAAGGCTTGGCTACTACATTGTTAAAATATTAAAATAGTAAATATTTAATTAGATATAAACAGTAAATATTTTAAAAGAAAAGTAACTACTAGACTAGAAGATTCCTAGGTCCTTCTTCTTCAGCTCTGAAATTATTCTATGACTAACATTTGATAGGTGATTAAAAACAGAAGACTAAATAACCATATTAAGTATATTGTAACAATCTAAAAGACGAGGTATTAAATTAAGTTAGCATTAGTAAGAAATTTTTGAAGATTACATGTTTAAAAGCATTCTTAAGTTTCCTCTAACTGGAAAAGGAGAAATGGGCAAATTTCCACTGGGTCCCTCACATGAGTTTATATGGCTAGCTAAAAGTTATGATTTCCTTCTTACCTCTCTAAGAGGACAAAAAGTAGAGAGTAATTCCCAAGTTATAGATCTATGGTATACTTACTCCCAGGAACAATCAGATCCTGATTCGATCCTGAAAATAAACCTGGAGCATTAGAAAACAAATAAAGGGAAAAATAATCTCTACACACAATATTAGTTCCCTTTTAACTGAAGAGGATATAAAATTTTTAAATTCATCCTTTTTATGCTCTTTAATCTAATGAAATACCTGTAAGTGGCTATATTTTAATATCAATTGATTTGTAGAAAAGCCATAGATATTTCTACTAAATATAAAACAAGTCTTATTTTCCTATAATAGGCAAAGGTGCTGTCCATACCTGGCTGACACCCCCAGGAGCATACATTGTGGTAGCAAGGGCCAGGAGGGTATGTCCTTCTAACAGCATACTGCTTACACTGGCCTGGTTGCTGGGAATCAGTATCTGAGCGTTTGCAAGGCTAGCCTGGAAGATCAGTTTAGGTTCTGGAAAATAAAAGAGTATATTTTTCTCCTTAATATAAATTAAGGATTATATAATTATGAGAAAGAAAATTAATTTTGAACTCTATCTACCTTAAGGACTTCCTAAATTTAAAAGCAATGTGAAAACATCCCAAATAGAAAAATGAAAGATTTGTCTACATAAAAATAAAAAACTTCTACTTAAAGAAAATTTAAAGGTAGTAATGAACTAGAGGGGAGAATTGACGACAAATGACAACCTAAGGATTAATGTCTTCAGTAAAGAATTCATACAAATCAATGCCCAAAATACTGACTCGAACAGATAAATGGGCAAAATAACCATTTTACAAAGGAAGAAATTTTAACATCTGACACATAAAAACATAAGAATGAAAAAAAAATTTGTTAAATAAGAACAATATATAAGAGCGCTGTTCCGTAAAAATCCAGCCATTGTCAATATAAGGAGAAAAGTTACATGGCTGATACTTTCCGGATAGCCCTTGTATAATTCACTGGCAATGAAATGCACATTAAAATTAGGTGCCTATAGGGAGAACTAAATATATGGTGATGAAAAGAGAACTCACACTGGGTGGTGAACTTATTATACAAGTTGACAATGCACTGTAGAATTGTACACCTTGGAACCTATATAATTCTTGCTAACCAATGTCACCCCAATAAGTTTAACAATAAAAAAAAGTTAGATGTCTATACTATATCGCCTATCAAAACATCAATAATTTTAAAAAAGAATCATCCTCAATCAAAGAGCTGGTGAGAGTATGTAAATAAAATGGTACAACTCCCCTAGAAGGCAATCTGGCCTTATGGCAACAACCTTCACAATGTGTATGACCTTTGACTCAGTAATTTTATATCCAGAAACCTATCTGTACTAATGAAATAATCTGAAACAAGAACAAAGATTTTATGTTCAGATACATCAAGAGTATTCTTTATAGGAAATAAAAAACTGAAAATAGCCTCAATGTTTAAAAAAAGAGAACAGTAACTAATAGTATATCCATACAATGAAATATTATGTAGACATAAAATGGTCATTGTCTCTAGGAACACAGGAAAATTCTGTTATAACTACTATATGAAAAAAGCAGTATACAAATACATAGATGTTTCTAGTTGTATCCCTAGCACTTACAGACTGTAACAAGTAGAAGCTCAATAAATATTTGTTAGACGAATGAAATACAATATAGATTAGGTTTAAAAAAGTATAGAGAAAAAAACTAGAACAAAATATATTAAAAAATATAAAAAATTATCTATGGATCTTCCAATCTAGGTTATCTACCTATGGACATATTATCTTCTTGATAGTGGTCTATGACTTCCGATTTTTTTTTTTTACTTTTTTTTTTTTACAATGAGCATGTTACTTTAGAATCAAAACCAAAAGAACAAATAAAACAAAGCAAAAAAAGACCCACATTATGAAAAAATTCATTTGGAAAGAAACCAGACATTACATAAAAGTGAAACATTAGCTGTTGACATTCTTTGCCCACCCCTTTCTTGAATCTCTAAAATAACACCAGCTAAGGCCTCAGGGGTCACAGGGTTTTTCTACCTGATTATCACCAGGGAAGGGCTCTCCCTCAGCAGCTCCCCTAGAGAAGACACAACAATCCCACACATTGTGGATTTCCTTCTGCTCCATCTGGAGCTCCTTACTAAAAGATTTCAGGGCAGACACCTGCAAGACAGACCAGACCACTTCTTCATGGAGAAAGGGTTTCAATCTGCCAGAGATTAGGAATTCAGTTTGTGATAAACTGGTAGGATGAGAGATATCCAAAGAGAATAGAGCAGGAGGTTGAGGGAAAGGGAACGTAACCACATTGCTGTCTGCTCCATCTGGCTTTTCTTGGCTGGCAAGAGGCTAACATTTTCAGTCTCTGCTTCTTAAACAAAGTTTGAACCTAGATTATGGTAAGATATTTGTCCACAGCCAAATGATTTATTTAAAAGAGGTTACACGTTAAATGTCATCCAACAGACAAGCTATTTATCCAGAGAAATTTTTGTATTTAATACTGTGAATCCATACCTGTTAAGTTACTGGAAACTTGTCGACACTGAACTAAAAATTCAAACCAAGGGTGAGCTTCATGTAATTCTTTTTTTTCCAAAAAGGGACAATTTATAGGACTAAGTCTGTATAGAAAACAAAAAAACAAACTCTCTGATAAACATACATACAGGGTAAGACAGATAGTTATAACCATGTTTGCTTAGGTAGTAACTAGCATTAAAAACAAAAAAGAACCTTGAAATTAAAAAGTAAATATAATATATTCCCACTTGAGGGAGTTGTGTTTTACATTATGATCTGAAAAGAGAAAACATTTTAAAGATAGATAATATTAAGATGTGTTTACTACCATGATGAAATTTTATCAGTCTGTATAAGATTAACAGATACAAAGTACCTTAAAGTACAAGGTGTTTTATTGTTTTTTTTACAACAAAAACCTAGGACCAAGGAATTAAGGCTCAGGACCTTTGAAAATACAGCTTTTGGGAGTTCTCTGGTGGTGCAGTCGCTTAAGGCTCTGGTGCTATCAGTGCTGCGGCCTGGGTTCGACTCCCATCTAGAGAGCTACCCACATACAAAAAAAAAGGCAAAAAAAAAAAAAAAGAAAATACAGCTTTTAAATCGTCTCTTGCCAGCAGCACTGGGGAAAACATTTCTGTGTCTAAATAAGCCTCAATGATATGAATGAGAAATATACTGTTTGAATTTCTAGTCTTTACTATACAAAATAAAATAAAAATATTTTCATTAGCACACTGAAAGTGGGCTCTACAATCAAACATTAAGTATAATTAAATCTAGCTCTGCCATTTACTATCTGTGAGCCATAAGTAAGGCATTCAGTCTCTCTGGAAACTTCAGTTTCCTCATCTGAAAAGGAGTTAAGAGTAACCACCTCATTGGGTGGGGCTAGGCAAGACATCAATCGTGGTCCACCAGTGGACTGCCAGGCAATTTTGGAGTGACTGCCTGAATAATAAATAGCTAGTGGACCGTGACATTTGGAGAAATAGCCCTTGCCCTGAAAAAGTCTGGGCAGGCCTGTCAGAGGGTTTTTGTGAAGACTAAATGAGATAATGCATGTAAAGCACTTAGCTTAGTGCCAAGGATATTGCAAGCACACATATATTAGAGACTACTACTGCTATTGTTGTTATCACTGATCCAATAGTAATTAACACTGGCCATAGATATAATTCTGCAGGTTGATTTTAGGTAGGTATATATTAATGTCTGTGTGTTTCTCTATCTAAAAATAAATTTTAGAGCATATATAACCGTTAGTGGCTATGAATTCAAAGTTGTTTAACATTTGCCTGGTAATAAAAGTATCAAAGAACCCCAAGTTAACCTTCAGAAACTTCCTCTTTTAAACTTTCAAAACATTTATTTCACTTTATTCTAATCTCCATTCATTTAAAAGATTAACAGAGATGTTACAGAATTACTATCACCAAAAAACACATGATAAGTATTTAGCTGAATGCAGCACTAAAATAAAAGATATATGTACCAAGTGTTGCAATGGGAGAAACTACTTCAAAAAGATCAGTATTCCTCATGTGAATGCTTAATATTTTCCTAAAAGTCATATTCAAGTAGTATTGAAAGAGGAAGCGTGAAGATCTGCTAAAGGACAAATCGATTCTCAGTACTCACTTGTAATAGTCTAGATAGACATAAAGAAGATACTGCAGATTGTGTTCCAAACAATAGAGAATGAAGACAGAATGGAAATCCCAACCTTCTTTGGACCTGTAGTTTTGAACAGGGAGGGTATCTTGCATCACACCCCCGATACGGTTCAGTCTTAGGAGAAAGAGTTCAAAGTCTTCTAGTTCAGATGTAAGAAAAATCCCATTCCTATCAGGCAGGTGTAAGAGATGGTAAGTTAAAATGTTGATAGAGTCAGAGCACATGAAACAACTTCCATTAGTTTAAGTCTTAACTACCCGCAGGTACTTGAGTAATATTTCCTTTCATTAATATCATTTTGTTACAACTTATAACGTTAATGAGATGCCATAGAAAATTAACTCTTGTTTATATCAATTAGCCTATGGTAAAACTGGTTTCATTATAATATAGGGAAGGGGCATGAAAACTATTTTTACAAAAGAAGAAACTAGGAGGTTGGATTCCAAGCTGCTGTCTATGTACTCTAAGACACAGAATTCAGACAGATGTTTATCAATCACACAGAACAAACCATCCAAAGCTACTGAGAAGAGATTCTATTATGGCCATTCCCATAGTTAAACCTACTACAAACAAGCCACAAGCTTTAATTTACAAAAGTTAAAGACAACCTGCCACTATTCTTCTTATACTTCCCATTGTTTTTCTTTCCTCCATTCCCCATACCAAAAAATTTTCCATAGAAGCAAGAAAACACATATAACCCTAGCTTGGTGGATGGATGGAGTCTCTCTTCCACTAGTGATTAGAGACTGCCCCTCAGTCTGTGTGATGGCCTTTTCCTCTTACTCTATGCTAAATAAACTTACTTTCATTTTGAACTTTATATCAGCTCATATCTGAATTCTTTCCTGTGTGAAACCAAGTAACTTCTTGGCCTAGGGCTTGAGAGTCCCCTGTCCAGGGGATACACTCTGCCAGCATCATTGTATGTCGTTTTGCTTAAAGTCCCAGAACGTATTGACAATGTTAAGTGAAGATTTATTGTATTTAAAAAAAAAAAACTATTTACAAATTAAGACTGCCAATTCTTATACTATAAATATATCCTGAGATACATATTTGGATAGTTTCCAGTAGAGATTTCTGAACAATTGTAGTATTTAAACGTAATAATGACAGTCTCAAGTATTTTAAATATTTCAAAAATGTAAATTAAGCTATCTTCATTTTTTTTGTTTTTGACTGGAGCTGTACAATCCAGTGTGGCAACAGTGGTTAGCTCTTGGAGCTAAATGCTTTAAGCAATGAGACATTCACCAAAATATTGAAACAAAACCATTGGGAAACTAAAGCAGAATAATTTAAAGACTAACTACTAAACAAAAATAGAAATTTGCATTTAAATATAGTTTTTACAAATTTACTGTCAAATACATCATATATACCATACAAAGGAGTATAGAAAATATATTATGTAAAGTTTAAAGAAACACCACGTAACCACCACTCAAATTATAGCACATTATACCTGGAAGCCCTTGGTGTATTGCTCTCCCACTGCAATACTTTACTGCCCCCAGAGCTAACCACTAACCTGACTTTTGTGATAACCATGCCCTTAGTTTTATTCATAGTTTTACCAACTTATATATAACTCCAAATAACATGGTTAGGTTTTGACTATTTTAAACTTTATATATAAATGGAATATTCTGGTACATTCTAGAACATACTCAATATTGTACAATTAAAAAAATTTTTTTTCAGTTATAGTTGACATTCGATATTATTTTATACTAAATTCTGGTGTACAGCATAGTGCTTAGACATTTATAGACTTCAAGCAGTGATTCCCCCCAATTAGTCTAGTACCCCATCTGGCAATATACACAGTTGCATCAATATTACAGATTATATTCTCTATACTGTACTTTACATCCCCATGACTATTTTGTAACTACCAATTTGTATTTCTTAATCCCTTCAACCTTTTTCACCTAGCTCCCCTAAATCCCTCCCTTTCAGTAACTATCAGTTTGCTCTCTGTATCTGAGTCTGTTTCTGTTCTGTTTGTTCATTTATTTTGGTTTTTAGATTCCACACATGAGTGAGATCATATGGTATTTTCTTTCTCAGTTTGACTTATTTCACTTAGAATAATATCCTCTAGGTCCATCCATTTTGTTGCAAATGTAAGATTTCATTCTTTTTCATGGCCCAGAACACATTGTACAATTTATCTACATTTATATCTGTGGCTACAGTTTCTTAGTTTTTGTTATATAGCATTCTATTGCATGATTATACATTTTATTTATCTACTCTACTTTTGATGGTCAGTGCACTGTTCTTAGATTTTTGCTTAAACAAAGTTACATTTCCATGACTACAAGTGAGGAAGAGCATCTTTTCACGTTTTTGGGTTATCCGTACTTCCTCTTTGTGAAATGCCTAACTGCTCTGGTATCTTCCCTTCCGATCCAAGCTCTACTCTACTCTTGCTCTGTGTCCCTTGGAGGCTCACCTATATTGGTTGCTCCAGAAGACTCCAATGCCCTCTAGCTTTGATTTTGGTTTGCCCTATGGGAGACCCCCACCAGTAGAGAAGAGTCAGAAAAAAAGGTAGGGTGGGGATACCTTGGCTCTCTCTGAGCTAGGTGACTGCAAGTTGGCTGACACTCCTCTAAGGGACACAAATCCTGCCAGGAAGCTCTCTGGGTCTCACTAACTATTCTCTTCCTTTGCCCCTCTCAGGTCTTTTAGAGAGCAGACCCTAATCCCAAGGTTATGAAGATATTCTTCTATATCTTCTAAAAGCTTTATAGTTTTGCATTTGGCATTTAGGTTTTAAAACTATCTGGACTGATTTTATGCATGATACAAAGCAGAGGGTCCAATTTCACTTTTCCCCCATATAGCTATCATCCAGTCATCCCAGTTACATTTGCTAAAAAGAAGATTCTTTCCCCACCGTTCTGCAGTGCCACTTTCATCATACATGATCACAAATGTATGTCTTTCTATGCTTACTATTCTGTTCTACTATCTATATATCTACCCCTGCACCAACACTCCCACTCTCTTAATTGCTATAGCTTTAGAATAAGTTTTGATATTTGGTCAGGCAAGTTCTTTTATAGGGCTATTCTTGCTCGTCTGCATTTCCATATAAATATTTCTAATCAGCTTTTCAAACTCCAGAAGCAAACCTGCTGGAATTTTTATTGAGATTGTACTATATCTAAAGATCAACTTGGGTGCTTGCTTTGGCAGTACACATACTAAAGATCAACCTGGGAAGAAGCAAGAGCATGCTTGTGATGTTTCATCATTAAGTATAATGTTAGGAATGAGATCTTTTTAGACATCCCTTTCAAGTTAAGAGAGTTACATCTATTCTTAGCTTGTTAATAGTTTTTATTATAAGTACATGCTGAATTTTATCAAACGTTTTTCTGTATCTATTAGGGTGGTATGATTTTTTCCCCCTTTAATCTGTTAATGTAGATTCATTTATTCATTAATGTCATAATTCATGTTAAATCATACATATATTTAAACAATCAAATATTAACTAAAATATTTAATAAGCATACAAGTGATATGAAATTTTTACTTTTAGTAAACAATAAGAGGAAGATTTAGTTCAATGGAAATAAAAGTGAATAGAAAGTCAGGGGCAAAAAAAATGAAGCCTGTAAGTATCAGACTGGGCAAGTGCCACTTTCAGTTATAGTTGACATTCAATATTATCTTATATTAATCTCTGGTGTACAGCATAGTGCTTAGACATTTATAGAATTTAAGCAGTGATTGCCCCCAATTAGTCTAGTACCCCATCTGGCACTAGACATTCTCTGGATGATAATCTATACTTCCCCAGTAAGTATAAATAAAAAATAAAGTAATACATGGGAAATAAGTTTAAAGAACTTATAAATTAACATACATGTTAATTTTTAAAGTCTCCTATTATTTTCATAGCTTAGGAAGATAGATTATGTTGAGCCACATGAAATTGCTGATAATCACCCTTCACAAATAGCAAGTTCACATGGTTCAATTTAATAGAATTATTTTTAGAAATGAATTAAAGTTTATAGTCTTCACTTATCATTTCAGGAGCTTCTTCCCCTAATTTCTTAATTGAGCAGTCCTCCTTAGTTCAAGGGCATATATAATACATGGGTACAGTAAGAGGAGTAGAAAACATTACAAGATACTAACCTATCCTCACCAAAGCTCTCACCAACTGGTCCTTGTCACCCTATTGATAGCTTCCCATTTCTATACCAAAGCATATACAGTGTTTGGGAAAAATCTTCATCCAGAATTTGAGAGCCTATTTACTACCACATGATGCTAAATGCATGTGATTTAAAAACCTCAATATACTGGTGGTTCCCTGGTGGTGTAGTGGCTAGGCTTCGGCGCTCTCAACACCACAGCCTGGGTTCGATTCCCAGCCAGGGAACTACCCCCTCCCCCCAAAAAACACCTCAATATACAACAATGCCCTTTTAGTATTAACACACTATGAGACAACATTCCATTGAATTCATGGTATTTCAAAGAAAACATTACAAAATTATTTTTATTGCTCTCCCACACAGTTACAGTACCTGGCCAGCTCGTCTAAAATTGTATTCCTCATGTTGTCATTGCAGCAAGTATTCTGATCAATAACATCAACAGTCAGAGGGGGCCATTTGTTCTGCTGAAGTGAAGCATAACTACTTTGGGTCTGAAATTCTCCAATCCATGAGATAATATTTAACCAATCATGGCGAGCTGTGAGGTATCTCCAGAGGGCTTTGGGAGAACATGATTTGTACTCTACATTAAGAACAAAAAACACTTTAAATAGTAATGAATTATGATTGTTGACAAAACTCAGCACTAATTGAGTAAATACGATGATCTGGACAAATATTTATATAACATGAGTTATTCAGGCACTCTGCTTCTTTTACTATTTTCCTCTTTTATGCTGCTGTTCATTTTACTTCGGCTGGAGGAAGAGCTAAATGTTGCTTGTTATTACTACAGTGGTTAAAGGAAATTTGGAAATCACCTGTGTGTTTCACGTCTCTTTCCAGTCCTCTTTTTCCTTTTTCGTTTTCTAACTATAAATAAAAATTTTGGCTATAACAGTAAACATGAATTTGACACTCTCTATTACCTATGGTTTACCACTGTTAGTTATTACCCAGAGCCCTGATGTGATATAGATATTCAGTTTACACAAGAAGAAATTCAAAGACTATTTGGAAAAACAAAAATCATCACGTTGAGGCAGGAAAGATAACTCAGCCTTGACATTTACTTTCATATGACTTTGTCACATAAATCACATGACTTTTTTCTTTATCACTTTTTAAATCTCTTACAAAAACCTTGATATAAGAAAGAAGTCTTAATGACTTGCATTTTAAAGCAACTGAATGTTTTTCTCCCTAAAGGAAATTCTAAAATGGAGACACTAAGATATACCAATGCCTAATTTAATACTCATGTTCAAATTTCAGGCTCTCTCATACTTGCCTTCTGGATTTATCCTGGGAAGAAGGATGGATTCTTGTGTTATTTGATTCCACCACTGAGCCCAATTTAATGCAATTCTATGGTTCTCCTTGTTAAATTTATCTTTTTGATCATATTTCAGGAATGAGTCCAAAACAGATTTGTGCTTGAAAAAATCGTGTTCCTTTATCCAATACCTAAAACAGTGATATAAAAATTTTTTAATTGTGGAGGAATTAAAACTTCTACTCTTTTGGGGAAGAAATACTTCAATATTCTTTATTTTGTATTTATTATCTCAAAAACATATATCTGATTATACATATATTGAAATAACAGGAAATTCCTGAGTCCCTTCTGGATAATACCAGTTTTATCTTTATAGATGGGGATGAAAGCTCTGGTCCACAGAAGAAATTTGTGCTCATTAACAATTACAAACACTGTCTACAATATTCTTCCCATATTATCCAAAAGGGGCTAATGAGACTACCTGGGAAAGGACTGGATCTGTATATTTTCTTGCAAATGTTCTGAATAAAACTTCTCAACTTGATGCACGAAGTCCACAGTTCTTTTCTCTTTTTCAGAAAAATAATTTTTTTCTTTTAAAATTTCAACCTTGAATAAAAAGTAATTAAATGAAAGCAGTGACTTCATAAAAAGCAAACACATTTGCAAAACAAATGTCATGAAAATAAATGCCATTTAAGAATTGTATTTTGAGGAGTTCTCTGATGGTGTAGTGGCTTAAAGCTTTGGCGTTGGCGCTATCAGCGCTGCGGCCTGGGTTCACTTCCCAGTCAGGTAGCTACCCAAAAAACAAAAAAAAAAAAAAAAAAAAAAAAATTGTATTTTGAATTTTTGAGGTAATGTATATATTCACACAAATTTTCCTTTACCACAAATGCAAAACAATAACTTATTTACAAAAACAATGGAGTTATCATACTTTTACTTACTACATATTAGTAGATTGTTAAAATAATTTATTCTGAAGTTTCACACCAAGGTTTACTAGAAAATGTAAACCACAGTCTCACCTTTACCTACCAAAAAGTCTCGTATATTTTTGTCAGTTGTATAAAAGCATATCTTGAGCAACTGGTCTTTTACATCAAAGCCCTGTAATAAATACAAAAACAAACAAATAAGCAAGCAAAAAAATTCCTTACATTTGGTAATGGAGCTATTTTGAATACACATATATGTTGGATGCAGAACTACTCTATTAAAGACATGCATAGATTTGCACAGCTTTCCTGATTATGTGAACATTCATTCTACATTTATCATACATATTTACTGCCTATCTCTAAAGTCCTTAAGCATTTTGCCAGAACAAACACAGCACATAGAACAATTTAAAGTAATAGCAGGCTACTATTGGACCAAAACTACAGTTATCTGCTGTGATGATTCACTTGAAACAAAAGTCAATGCAAATAACAATGCTTGCATAGTTTCACTCCGCTGTATTTCCAGAAATACTAGGGGCAAGACCCCAGCTATGAAGATTAGAACCCGATCTCAGCTTAGTTAAGGAGCCCCACCTCTAGGACTTCCCCTTCTCAAGTAATGGAAAATCATGGAGCATGAAGCAAAGGTATAAGTCATTACAAAGTTCAAATGGAGGTGTCAGGGGTCACATGAACAATGCAGAATGTCCCCCAATATATAATGAGGTCCTGTGCATGTTTGGCCATGTGTGAAGCCTTATATGAGAAACTGTCTCCTTCTAGACAAAGTGTCAAGTCTAACAGAGCAAATGGCGGAAACTCTAATAAAAAATCTCAAGAAAGTTCTCAATACTGAAAAATACTTCTTAGTATTATTTCCATTATTTCCTAGTAAAAGCTACAAATTTCTCGGTTTGTGATACAACTATAAATATAAATCAATTCTTACATCAATCGGAAATTGTATTAAGTATACAGAGATCTTCTCTTACTTTAGGGACTTTAAGATCAAATACTCACCATATTCTTTAAAAGTTCAGAGGCTTCCTTTACATTGTTCTTTTTCAAATTGTCAAAGACCAAATCTAGGCCTATTCTAATCAGTTCCTCAAGTCTTTGAGCCGAATGATTATTAATCCTGAAGAATGTTTGTGCCTCTGGTATTTTATTGTTTAAAATGGCATTAGCAATAACTTCCTAGGAAAAAGGAAGAAAAATATCTGCCTTTTAAGTTCCTTTTTATTTTCTCATTATAATTATCAACAGAAGACTTATACATTTATTGAGCACCAACTATGGGACTTTTATTAAAAATCTATTACTAGATTTGGGGCTTTGCACAAGGGGATGTGAAGTTGACTGAAACACAGACCCTGCTCTCCAGGAGCTTTTAGACTAGTGGAAGACATACACAAAAAATTACTAATTATAATACTGGATAAGGGAGAGGATACAGGTATCCCAGGGTGCTAGAGAGAAGGGTCCAGAAGAGAATCCAAATAAAAGGGGTGACAAAAAAGAAAAAAATGACTGACAAGGTGCAAGTTTTAAAGATAAGTATTACATACATATATTAAGAAAAGAGGACAAGTGTTCCAAAAAGAAGAAATACTATTTGCAGAGGCATAAAAGCAAGAAACAGAGTCAAGTCTTCAGGGAATTCCAGAGGTTCCATCATGAGGGGCATTTTGTGTGAAAGATGGATTTTATTCTGAAACTTAGGTGGAGCCAATGAAGGATCTTAAAAGCAAGAGGTGATATAATCAGATATATCTATTTTCAGAAGAATATTCAGGCAGCAATGAGGAGAATGGACTGAAAGGGATTCAAGCTCAAGACAGTGAGGCATTAGGTTACTGCTATAATCCAAGTAAGAAGAAATCAAGCACAAACTGAACACCTAAACCCAAGAGAAAACAGAAAGGCATCTTTAACCTGGGGCTTTAGAGAGGTCTGTAAACTCCAGTCAGCCCTGGCAAAACTGTGTGGATGTGCACACACGCATATTTACATATATGTTTTTGGAAACAGAGTCCACAGCTTTCATCAAAGTGGACTATAGGGTTTCCCTGATGGTGTAGTGGCTTAAGGCTTCAGCGCTGGCGCTGTCAGCGTTGCGGCCTGGGTTCGATTCCCAGCCAGGGAGCTACCCACATACCAAAAAGCAAAAAAAAAAAGAAACAAAACAAAACAAAACAAAACAAAGTGGACTATAGCCTCCCCCAAAACTAAAAATCAGTGACTTTGAGTAAAAAGAGCAAAAGACCTTGGATGAAACCTTAGAGGACATTAAAGGGGGGAAAATAGGAGGTGAAACCCTCAAAGGAAACTGAAAAAGAGAAGCCAAAAAAGGTAAAAGGAAAATCAAGTAAGTTTTGGCTGGAGAATGAGGAAGAGATATAGAAAATGCACTTATACCAGGTACATCCCTCTGTGTCTCCACCCCAAGCACAGCAGTCCTGTGAACCTGCTAGCCTCTCACCCTTAACACTTTCACTCCCTATTGATAGCGATCATCTGGGTTAAGCTATTTTGGCCTTTGTTGTATTAACTTCCATAAAAGCAAGGCAAGCAGATGAGCACAGAAAATTTAACTGGCAAAGTCTTAATTAGAATCTGAGATCGAATACTCAAATTGAGTATTCTTCCGATCAATAACATCTAAAATAAAAGCTTCCTTAAATTAAATCACCAGCAGCAATTTGGTTTATTCAAAGATGAAGTACAATGCCTAAGACCCAAGTGCCAGGCCTTAGCCATTGAGGGGGCGTTACTAAGGGACCAGTGCTTCACTTAGGTTTGGGGATGTTTGTCACTGGATCCCAGAGGGCAGATGTGGCATTAGAATGAGCCTGTATTCTGAATTAAATAAACAAAGATTGTAGACATAAATTCGGACTAGTGCCCAGGGATTCCAAAATCCATAAAACCTAAAACCCTTGTCAAAGGTTCTGAATCACAAATATACAGTGTCTAAATTCTGTTTCTTCTATTGTTTTCTCAGATCCTCTGAATCTGGTAAATAAAAGAAGTGATAATTATTCATATTTACCTCAACGCTGAGTTTCTCCCATACATTGCTCTCCTTTACCTTTGGGACATTTTCATTTACATCATATTCATCTACAGCATCTGTTAGCTTCCAAGGAAACTTTATCATGAAGGTTCGAAGTTCATTAATGTAGCGGGTCAAAATGTTCACTCCTTTCTGTAGATGTTCATCTAGCTCTATGAAAACACCAATGTAACAATTTCATATATATATATAAATATACATAGGAAGAGAGAGAGAATACACCATGAGCTGTTATAAAGAATTCTAGAAAATGTCAAAATTCAAGCTCTGTGTTTTCAAAATTTCAAAATGCTATCTCATTTACTTAACCCTTTCACAATGATTATTTCTATCGGCCAACTTTCGTAGTGCTAGAACCCATGTCACTGGCTCAGTTACACACTGCTTTCAACCAGTTTAGCAAATGGCACTCTGACTGGCTTCTGCTCCGTCATGCAATAGGGCTACTTCTATCTCTGTCCTGACACAGGACTAGGACAATTGCACCCTTTTGTGCTGCTAGTCTTACCTTCATTGTGAATAAAGAGTTCCTTTATTTGTTTGTTGAGGAAGGACAGTGTAAGATTAAGCAACTGTTCTGAGAAGTTTTTGCTTTGGGGTTCAGAATCACTTTCTCTAATTGCTGAGCAAAGTAAATCCAATGCTGGTGTCAGTTCTTCCACATCTGAGAAAGAACCAAAGAAATTAACCTGAATGTATCCAAAAATACCATGTTGCAATATTTTTGAAACATAAAACAAGAACCAATGTCTTATTCTCAAAAAGCTGACATGACTTTTATGAAGACTCATTACCTGTAAACTTCAGTGATTCTACTTACTAGTCATTATTTATTGGTATTACTAGTAACTATCATTTTGCTGACCACCTACTGGATCTTAAGTATTGTATTTGGTGTTTTATAAATGCTACCTCATTTATTCAACAACCTGAGAGGTAGGTGTTATAGCCCCCTTCCTACAGACGAGGAAGCCTAGGTTCAGAGAAGACAAATAAGTTGCCCAAGCAAATTTGGAAAGTAAGTGGCAGAGCTGAAGTGTGAACTAAAAGCCTATCTGATTCAAAAACCAGTCTTACACATGCAGGTGAAAGCAAGAGTGTGGGACCCTGAATCCTCCATTTGTCAGCTATAGGCCTAAGTGAAGTGATTCCTATGTACCTCAGCATCTGTGTACAGATGCTGTATCTGTGTGATGAGAATGATGGGAAACATGGGTTTTACCCTGGGAGAGCAGATAAAGCCATTTCCATGCTTATTTCCAGACTCACTCCCTTGCTCTTTAGGGCTGGGCAGTGCAGTGAGAGAGAAATTACAGACTGTCAAAGAGCAGGAGAAGTGAATAATGACCAAAGAATAGTTGATGGAGCCCCACTCACCACCACAAACTGCATCTTTTTCTGTAAATCTGAATGGATTAAAAATATTGGAGCATAAAAAGGTTAGCAATTCAAAAGGGAGGAGACCAACCTGCACTCAAAACAAAAGAGTATGTTTTTAGTATATGTGCTGCTGGAGCAAGCACAAAAAAACATTAATAAAAAAGAAAATTTCTAATCCACATTCTCAGTGAGAACTAACACTACATCAAAGGGAAAAAGCAGGTTGTCATTTTCTTCACATAACTAGAGTACAAACTGGTAAAACTTTTCTGAAGAACAATTTATCAAAGTATTAAGAATATAAATTGTGTATCTCTTTGACCTAGAAATTCCACATCTAGATATTTATCCCAAGTAAGTAACTGTACATATATAAAATTGTACAAACACAGCATTTATAGCACGCTGCAAATAACAGTAAAAATTGGAATCCATCTAAATGGCTAATAGAAGTTTGGGTAAATTATGGTACAACCCATCAATGAAATTCTATGAAATGCCACCATAAATCCTTGCAGGACATTTGGTCCTATTCAAAATGTCCCACGGAGACATTTGACCCATGCTGACTCATCTACCTCATCCCATATAGCATTACCAGCTAGGCTATGGAGGCAAGAAGGATTATTACTGGCAATACAGCCACAACACAATTATTGGACCAATAAAACATGACAGTATTTTTTACGTATTAATTCTGTAAACCAAAAGTATAAGTAGACATTATGAGCTGTTTGAACCACAAGACCAAATATCAAAGACCATTCGGCACGGACCAAACATGCTCCTGGAACTTTTGAACAGGACCAAATTTCAAGGACATTTGGGCATGGACCAAATGTCTCTGTGGACATTTTGGACAGTACCAAATGTCTACTAATCCCATAAATAATAAGTGTATCTATTATTAACAAGAAAGATGTCTACAATATGTCATCAAGTAAAAAAATTTTTGTAAGATTATAAACGTCTATGTACAGGGAGAAATATACTTTATTACCCTATGCTTCTGAGGAGAGGATCTGTATGACTACCTGACCCAAGAATAAAAGCTAGCTTTACTGTTTATTAAAAAGGAAAGCTAAAATCTTAAGAAGTGTTGGTAATGCAGCAGAAGAGTTAGGCTGAAAATTCTTGTAACAAGTCCCAATCCGTAACTCAGTAATGCTTCTGAGTTACGGATTGAGACTTGTTATAAGTCCCAATACATCTCAGACAGTTGCAAGGGTAGACAATTTTGCAAATAAATTTTATTCTCTCTTGAATTTGAAAGATCATCTCTTCCTTGCATACTAAAATTATGAAGCACAGTACAGGATGTGAACAATAAACACACCACTTAGAATGAGAACATTTATAGATTCTCATGACTCTCTCAAGTTTCCGCGAAGTATATAAAATCTCATGACTGAGTTTTTAGCAAGTAAATAAGTCACAGGAAAACACAGTAATTTGCAAATGATTAAAAAGATAAAATGATAAATACAAATGTAGACTTGTTTTCTACATACTTCTTAAATATAAATGGGACGGAAAGAGATCAAACTGATCAGGTGCAGATTTTGAGGATGGATTCAAAAGATTTTCCTTGCTCTTCAAAAAGAAATCTACTGTGTCCAGCTGACGATTTTCTATCCCAGCCTGAAATGGGAGAAAATTAGGAAAAAATTACAATAGGAAAAAAATCAGGATATAGATATATGTATTTTTTTAAACTTCAGAATCTAATGTGCTGAGACTGAAGGAGACACAAGGCTATCTTTACCTTGCAGGAGTACCTGGGTTCTAGTGAAAATTCTCAAAATGACCGTGCAGTTAGGGGCAAGTCTCTGTAACCTTTCTGAACATCAGTTTCTGCTTTAGTAGAAAATGAGAGGTTAGACTAGAAAAACCTTCTAGCTCTACTGTTCTGTAATTCCAAAACTTGCTAAGTGAAAGAAACCAGTCACAAAAAGGCACATATTTTACAATTCCATTGATATATGAAATATCCAGAACAGGCAAATTCAGACACAGAAAATTGATTAGGATTTGGGACTTAGGGGCCTCAAAGAATAGGCAGTGACTGCTAATAGGTACAGAAGTTCTTTTGGGGGTGATGAAAACAATTGGGCATTAGACAGTGGTGATGGTTGTGCAACACTGAATATACTAAAAACTACTGAATTACACACTTTAGATGGGTGAATTTTATCTCAATAAAGCTGTCATTAAAAAAAGTTGGCAAATAACATTATTAATTTCCAGTTTTTGACCTTTCAGGGGCTGTGTGTATAGCAGGAAATACCCTGACTTTGATTTTAGCTCCTGTCTTTTTAGTATATCTATGGGCCACTCACTTAACCACGCTTACTTAGCTTAAGTTTTTTCATCCATAAAATGAAATGAATAAAGACTACCCAATCCATCTATATTTTAGGACAAAATTAGATAATGCATATAAAAGAGTGTTTATGAACTAGAAAATGCTATATAAATTCAGGTGATGTCGCTTCTACAGCTGGATTCTTCTATATGAGAGTAGGGACTATATGGTAGGAATAAAAGATCACTCATGTTCAAGTGTTCCATAACTTGCTTCCACTTCATTTCAGCTTATTGCTGCCTTCATTTCATTTAACTTTTTTCCTTAAATAGTGTTTACTATAATATTATATCTTTTAAAGTCAAAAAAGGTAAATGGCTATGCAGAGTTAGGGTAATGAAATACCCAAAACTAAGCAAATGGATGGGGGAAGACTACAGTCCTTTTGCTGCTAGATTAAATGAATTCTCCCAAATCTTCAGTCAAGTAAGAGTATATAGCAGAAAATAATCAAGCAATGTCCTACAGACATTTAATCTTGTTACCTCTAGTGCATGTATGGGGATAGAGCACCTTCCCCAGCCATTGAGGTGGCAAAGAGAGTCCACAGTGCTGGCACTTCCATAGATCATTAGCCTATTCAAAAATTCCTCTTGAGTCAAACCAAACAATATCAGACAGAGTCCATTTTCTATAGGAAAAAGAAAAGTTAGCTTTAATAAACTAGTAGGACTTAGATTTTAGGATTATGGCAGGATTAATTTCTAATTACCCAATACTTTAGCACTATAATTACAAATATATTTATTGGACACCAGGTACTATTATGACTTAATTAATTCATAGTTTTTCAATGTTTTAAAATAAGAGTTCTATTTTTTAAACACTGACCATAAGGCAAATTCTACTAAGAACAATGCATTCTATGAAATAGCACTAAATTTCACTTTTCTTCTTTGTATTATCTTGCACAATCAATACCTGGAACCTTTATTTACAGAGATGTCACATTTCTGGTTTACTAAAACCAAACAATTAACAGCATGCTCCTGACACACAGAAATACATGATTACCAAAACTGGGCTACAGAAGACACACATGGTTAGTTCAATCATAACATTCAATAGCTTTGTAGGAGGTTATGGTATAAATGCTGAATGAATGTGTATCTGAAATACCAAACCCAGATGCCTACAGAAGCCAAGCAGGTGGGGAGAGACATGTAAGAGAAACCTAACCAGAAAGAAAATGGCTCATCTAAGAGAAATGAAATTCAGCTCTAACCCATAGATTACTCTGCAGGAATGCAAGTCCAGTATTGTCAGACCTTTTAATTTCTCCGCAATAGCTGGATATTCAAATTTTGTATGAAATCCTCTAATTCTAAGTTTATAATAATAAAACTTATTTAAAAGCATAGATAATACAAGTAAAACAAAACAAATCTGTAGCTCATATGTGGCCCACAAGCAACCAGCTTACAACATTTGCCTGTATAGACTGAAGTCAAGCGAAGAGTCTCTAGGTTAAAATCAACCATTATTATTCTCAAACTTTCTCTGACTTGCTGTCTTAGCATTTAGCTGAGGAGAAATCAAGTGAGAGAACATTACCAATAGTAACCTTAAATGTCCTCTATGAAAGATTACCACTCAGAAGGCAGGGTAGGCACTACCATGACCAAAGGCAGCAGAAGTAAAATACATTAAGAAAGTACACTTCTCAGCAATGGATTTCAACCTGATGTAAGATATTCTTACCTGTCAAAATAAGGCACAGCTGCTGGTCTCCACTGTCTATAGGAATACACTTTTGGCCAAGGGAAAAGCACTGTATGCCCTGGGTTTCTAAATCCCAGAGTTCCATGGTGCAGCCCATTCTTTCCACTGCCCAAGAAAAAAGTGCAGTGAATCCTGTCACAGACACACATGTAAGCTCAATAGGTTCCTCCTGTTCACTGATGTGCATTATTTTCCATGCTCTTCCTGGATCACTGGTATTGGCATGATCTTTCTGTGGAAAATCATACTGACTGTGCATTATGTCCTGTGTAGTGAAGGCCCAGCTTGGCATACTTGTAATGTGGTTATATTCAGGGGACTCCAAATGCAAAATATCCCGGAACCATGGAGCACATTGGGAAACCTCCTGTTTGGAGCTCTTTATTGCTTCATTCAAAGAAGAGAGCTGGGCTTTCCAAGACCTGGAAGATAGGGTAGAACTCACACCTGTTACAAGTGAAAGGGACTAAGTATAATAAAATACTAAACCAGGAATAAGCTGTACTTTAAAAAAAGTGTCTACCTTTATAAAGACCTTCAGTGAAAAGGTATGGGGTAAGCATGACAAAATGGAAATAATAAAATAAATCCAAAAAGGCAGTTTCTGTACCTATCCACTTGGAAGGAAAACTTGGTCAGTTTCATGTTGTAGTCAGAATTAACAGGATCATCTTCATCTATCCCCTTAGGGCCTTTGATAGGAATGTCTTCTAGAGTTCTTTCACATAGTAGATGTCCTGGGTGTTGCCTACATTTTGGAACAATAGCCATGGTCAAAAATGATGATCAAACCCAAATCTGTATTACTATTGCTCCTCTTAAAAACTGGGGTTCAATGTTTATTTGGGAACGAGTGGGTTAGGGAGGGGAGAAAGGGGAGGGGTGGGAGGGGAGGGAGGGGAAGCTAAATATAAGGTGATGGAAAGAGAACTCAAATAAAATAAAATAAAATAAAAATTGGGGAATGGTAGGGGTGTGTGTCACAGAGAAGGAACAGTATAGATAAGTTATCCTGAATAAGACTCCTTATTATCTCTATTACTTACAGCAGAATGATAAAGTCAACCTTAAGAATTTAACCCATTTGTAACTATGCATTAACTAGATTTACTATGATCATTTTGAAATATATACATATATTGAGTTATTATGTTCTATACCTAAAACTAGTATGTTATATGTCTATTATATCTCAATTAAAAAAAAAAAAAAAGAATTTGACCCTTAAGGGCAGTTGGCTTTATAAAGATATAAGAGCATTTATTGTCTATTATATTGCAGATGTTGTGATTAAAAACTTTACATAAATTATCTTATTTAACCCTTTCAACAACCCTATAAAATAAATATATACCCATTTTATACATATGGAAACTAAGGTTCAGAGAAACAGTGCAGCTGGATTTGAACCAGGTCAATGTGACTGTAAAGGTTTTTTAAGCACTCACTGTATCACCAACACAAACATGATTTATGTCACTGGTGTCCAACCTTTTGGCTTCCCTGGGCCACACTGGAAGAACTGTCTTGGGCCACACATAGAATACACTAACACTAATGATAGCTGATGAGTTTAAAAAAAAAAAGGTTGCAAAACATCTCATATTTGTGTTGGGCCACATTCAAAGCTGTCCTGGGCCACAGGTTGGACATGACCAATTTAGGCTGAGACAGGGGAATGAGTAAAAACTAGAAGACAAAATACAAATGTGGGTGTAGGTGGGAGAGCACATGCTGAAAGAGGGCTGTCACGTTTGAGAAACACAACAAAGGCTAGGGTGGCTAATGCATACAGAATGAAATGCAAGGTAGTATAAGATGAAGCTGGAAAGGTTGGCAAGGAGACAGATGATGGAGGGCTTTATGGGTTATTACGGGTTTTTAGTTCTTATCTTGAGGGGGGAAAGGAAGCTAAATAAGGGTTTTAAGCAGAAAAGCAATTATGATCTGTTATAGAAGAGTAGCTGGGGAGAGAGGGAGGCATTCAAATCCCCAGAGCACTTAGTTAAATTATTAACTACTAATATTAACCCTTTCAACAATTTGAAGGTAACATGATGACATAGATTTGTCAAGATGATAAAAAGTTAAAGAAGGCTCTGTGACAGTGAGAAACGATGATATATGGAGAAAGTAAACACCCTGTCCCAGATGTTAACACCTGGCTATACCTCTGATAAGATATGGATTTTAACAATATCACTCTGGTTACTCTACAGAGGATGGATTTGAAGGGGTAAGAACAGACATGGGGAGACCAATTACAAAACTGTTAAGCTAGTTCAGGAAAATGGTAATAGTGGCATGGGTCAGAGTTAATGACAGAAGAGTTAAGAAAATTAAAGAGGTTCAAGAATGATTTAGAAAGTATAATGGCTAAGACCAGGTGATTAACTGGATGTGGATCTAACACTTAAGAGGTTGGAAATATAGAAAATAGAGGAAATGGAAAATGGTCCTTGAGAAGGAGGGAAGAAATGGGATCCAGAGCTTACACAGAGGGATGGGCTTTCATGAGAGGAAGATTATTACTCTGTTGTAACGGAAGACATAGAAGATGGGTACAGGAAAGTGGGTTTGTTATTTAATGTGAGAAACCATAGAGCTCCCTCCCATTAAATAGGTTCTACTTCCTTTATAAAGCAGGAGGCAAAGTCACCCAAGAAGAGTTGGGGAGTTAAGAAATGAATAGAGGTTTGATAAAATGGAGGCTTAAAAACATTGTTCTAAAGGAGAGGTGTCCAATCTTTTGGCTTCCCTGGGCCACACTGGAAGAAGAATTCTCTTGGGCCACAAATAAAGTACACTAACACTAACGACAGCTGATGAGCTAAAAAAAAAAGTTTGTGCATAATTTTCATAATGTTTTAAGAAAGTTTATGAATTTGGATTGGGTGGCATTCAAAACCATCCTGGGTTGCATGTGGCCCACAGGCCGCAGGTTGGACAAGCTTGTTCTAAAGAATGGGCTCATGAAAAAAAATCACTGTAAATTTTCCAGGTAATATTGAGAGACCAGTTCAAAGTTGTGAATGTGAACTTACGGATGTATCAATTTTTCTTTGTGCTTTTAAGTGTCTAGGTGCCTGGGTGCAGGAACAGTAAAAAGACAGAGAAAAAAAAATTATGTCAGACCAATTGCTACCATAAGGCAGGAGTTTATGGGGCAGTCAATAAAGTGATTGAAATTATGGGTCACAGAACCTATGCTGGAAAGGGAAGGAAGTGAAGACATGCAGGGGCTGGAGAGTGAAATGTCAAAATACTGGAAATTCCAGTGAGGTCAAATGACAGCTGAAGTGGGGGTACTTGAGTAAGTGAGCTGGAAAGTTTGGGAAGTTACGGTCAGCAAGTGAGATGTGTAGAATAGTGATTTAGGGGAGGAGCAGTTTCAACTAATGACAAAGCCCTTGGGAATGAGTGAGAGTGGACAGCTAAGGCAAAATGGAAGAAAAAGTCACTGACAATGAACTGAGAGAACAAACCATGTGTTTGGGTTCTCAAGAAGCTTACAAGTTCTATAGAAAACATGAAAAAATATAGAGAAATAATATAAAACTGTACATTAAGTGCTAAATGGTAGTTCAAAGCAGAAGTACTACGGAAGTTCAAAGAAAAGAAAAATTATTGAGTATAAAATTACAAGAGGAAGGGGTTTTAGTAAGGAAAGGCTTCATGACAGAGGTGGATCTCAAATGATGAACAGGACTTAATAAAATGACAAGTAATGACAATCGGTATGAGGGGAAAGAAGAGCTAGAGCCAGGAGGCAGGAAAGACAGAAACACTTTTAGATTTCAGAGCACGCTTAGCAAATAAAACATGCAGTCAACTCCAAAGAAATTATACTAAAGAGCATTTATGTAAATAAACAAAGCTCACTCATTTAGTTGGACAGGACAGATCCCTAAATTTTCTGCACGAAACAGAACAGTAGCTCTTCTTGACATTACAGTAGCTGAGTTCAATGAAATTATTCAAAGGAATGTGCCTGTGTCCTCCTCAGAGTTCTCTTGGAGTGTTGCCAACACATCCAGAAGACTAGAACCCTACACTTAAGGCACAGAGTAGCTTAGTAGGCTTTCCTCCCTCCTCACTTGTCAAATTGTTTTCCAATTGTTTTTACTGATGGTTAGGAGTTAATTACACATACATGCTATGTTTTCATCAGTAAAAATGGCCTACTGATAGAGAAGCACACAATCTGAGACTGTGCTAATCATCCTTGCTCAAAGATTTAAAAAGAAAAAAAAAATCACAGTGGTGAGAAGTTCTGGTTTTTCTGCATGTAGACTTCAAAAGGAAAAGAATTTATCCTTTTGTGTGATCCAAACAATAAGCAATAAAACCCATCAAAGTGCATCCCAATTACCCAAAGTACATTCCAATTACAAGGATTTGTTTATCTCATTCATATTAAGTTAGGACCAAAAATCTTAATGGTTTCTGAATGGCCCTAAATACTGAAAATCCTAAATGTGGACCAGTCTACTTTTAGATAAGCTACTTGCAATGTATAGGCTACTGTGTGTGTTTGTGTATGTATGTACACACTCACATACACATATTCCCCTCAAACATTATAAAATGAGAAGCAACTAGAATACTATCTTAATAAAAAAGCAACATAAATAAACACTCAATTTTTACTAATATATTTAGATAGCCAAAAGTTCAGGTTCTCCAAGGGAAACACCTGAGGAAATCCTCAGGTGGAGAAAGTTAGCATAATACATTTTGTCAAACTCCATTAAGAGATATATAATCTCCAAGGAAGAAGACAGGACCTTGAGCCACACATAACAATCTAATGCAGGGAAAATCCCATTTCTCTTCTACTCTAATGTGGGGCAAGAAGTGAGCAGGTAATGCATAATAGCCAAGGGCTTTTAAAATTGTGCTTGATTACATTTTCACTTATCTGATGACATAAGCCATATGTAAAATATACATATCAAAATTTTTGTATACATCCAGAAATAAAAAGGCAGTCAGTGGTCATTTGCATATATTATTATGGAGTAACAACCTCACTAGTAGCCAGAACATGATTTAACTAAAGAAAGAAAACTAGTATTTAAAAAAAAGCTAACAAGTAAATTTTTAATCTCTTATAGCTCTAATTATTTACATCAAATTAGAAATTACAGTAATCTACATACCTGAAATACAGATTTAAGTTAAGAGCAATTGCAGAGCTGGAGGAGCTGATAATCACTACAACATCTAGGTCTGGAGACACTTTCAGTGAAGTGAAGGAAGACATCTTGGTTGTCTCCTGTTGCTGCTCATTACACATATCTTCTTGGTGAAGTGCTAAATCCACATGAGCTACATGTGTACCCTCCACAATGTCAAAAATGTCTGAGTTAGAGTTAAAGAAAATGCCAGTCTTAAGTATGCCTCACCATTTAAACCACAGGATGGCTAGAGCTGTAGACTTCCTTGTTCCAACCTTGTAGGTGCAGTAACAGAAGGACACTGAGGCTGCCCCCATCAGAGTAACCAGATGACTATGAAGTTAATGGCCCAATAAACACCTGGTATAGAGTTCATTCAACAATACTTGCTGAATATCCATTTAGTTCTAGGCTCTGAGCCAATGATAATATTTTCCTCTACTGTTCTACAACAGTGCTGCCCAAGAGAAATACAATGTGAGCCCCATTTGTCATTGTAAATTTTCTAGTAGCCTTATTTAAAAAGTAAAAAGAAACCAGTGAATCTAATCTTAACAATATATTTTACTTAATATATCCAAAATACCACCTCAACATATAACCAGTATTAAAAATTTGAGATAGTTTACATCCTTTTTTCTTCATGTAAGTGTGCAAAACCTGTATTTTTACACTTAGAGCATATCTTAGATGATAAATTTTCATTGAAAATAACTGATCTATATGGAGACTTCATAAAATTTACATTTGAGAACTTTGAACAACCAAAGTTGTTCTAAACATACCTAAAAGTTCTCCAACAGCTGAATCATGCATCAGCTAATTTCAAGTGTTCAAAAGCTACACGTGCCCAGTGCTGTGTTGAACAGCACAGTTCTATAACTTGACAACAAAAATGAAGTTAATCCAATAACTTGTGACATATTTACAAAAGTTTTAACACTAGCTGATATAGCCAAAATAGAAAACCTATTCCTTTAATTCAGAAATGAAAGTTCCATCATCAATGAGTCATTTTTCAAGCATATGAAATAATTTTGCTGATGACCTATAGATTTGCTAGAGATAAAAAATCCATAATATTTTCCAAAAATAAATTAAAAGTGATTAAGCAAAGCATGTGATTCACTAATATGGAATCATTACTGATAAGAGGTAGATTATATTCATACATGACAACATACATTCATGTCATGAGCAGTCATCTAAATCCTTCCTGGAATAAGCACATAATATTTAATAAGTATATCTGAATAAATGGGTAATGCAGAGCATATACAATTTAAAAAGAACACAAATAAGTTAGATAATTATGACTATGAAAAAATGTGTATACAATGGAAAATATCTGAATGGAATATGAAGTAATATAGTTGAGTATTTTAAATTCATGAAGATCTTTTTCCCTGAAAAGTTTTACTGAAAAACTAAGCATTCTCCTATACCCTAGTCCCCTAAAACTACAAGTGTAAAAGAGTTCATCTTTCTAGTTAGTCTCCTCCCCTGTGTATCAACATTTCTACCACCAAGGATACAGATCCAGCCTAAACTACTCAAAACAAAAAGAATTCCTCTGCAGAGCTGAGTGTCAATAATCCTGTCCACTGCCTGTGCAGGCAAGGGTAATGTGAAACAGTTGAGTACTCTAATCTCAGCATCTCTTTCAGGAAATAAAATGCGTAGGATGATACATTTGTTGATGAACAATAATGAAGTATTATTGTGAAATGACAGAATTCTTAAAGATAGTAAGGAAATACCTATGAAACAAAAAAATATTATTTCAAACTCATTGGTCATGATTTTAGAATGGGCAAATTTGATTTTGTAAACATAATACAAACATGTAAAAAAAGAAATAGCACTTAGTTCATTCCAACTCTAGACAGTTATTTTCACACCCACCTATGCAAATAGTCATTGGAAGGTAGGTAAGGGGATGAATAAAGATGGTCTACAATGTCTCTGTTGCTTCTGTTTATGTACAATCTAACAGTAAATCAGAAGATTAAAAAAAGCAATGAGACCCCACAAGAGCAACCACCTACTTTTTTTAAAAGTGAAAAAGAAGAAAACTTAAAATCAAGGACGGCAAATAACCTATTGCCTTAAAAATAGAAGCCTGCATGCTTTGATTTCTGCTCCCTGCAGCCTTCAGGATAGGACACAGTAAATATTAATAGCTCTGTAACCGGTCTAGATCAGCATTATCCAATAGAAATATAATGTCAACCACAAATGTGAGCCACACGTGTAATTTTAAAATTTTTAGTAGTAGATGCATTGAAAAAATAGTGAAACTAATTTTGATGTTATTTACCTTATATCCAAACTATCATTTCAACATGTAATTAATACAAAAACCTATTAATGAGATATTTTACTTTTTTCATACTAAGTCTTCAAAATCTTCTATGTATTTGACACTTAAAGAACATCTTAATTCATATTAACCACATTGCAAGTGCTCAATAATCCCACATGTGGCTAGTGGCTAGCATTGGACAAGGCAGATCTCCCACCCTGAGTTCACCTCTATAAGAATTTTTCCCGAAATACATAAAATTACATAGTAATGTCACAGATTTAAACATGCTGAAAGACCACCTGTAAATACTTACTGATATTTTGATCTTCAATGAACTTTCTCAATGTCTCCTCACTATAGCTATACAAAATGGTTCCATCACATCTTCCATCGTCCAAATTAAATTCGTAGATGAGCAGTTCATAATTTTCACTAAGAGCGAGCAGTCTGGGCTTGTCTGTTGGTGTGCTTCTGTTATGAGAATCCTCCCACACAAAGCTAAGGAAAGAGTTCAGATTATTTATTATATTCTATATCCACAATATTTGCCCATAATGGTGAGGGGAGAAGGGAAGAATGAGTAGGGAACAGTTCTTTAGTTCACCTGGTAGCATTAATTATACATCCAACTTAAGAGAATGTATCCAACTAACTAAAATTTGCCACTGGCAAAAAGTTAATAAACCTTTCTTAAAATGTTAAAAAAAAAAAAAAAAAAAGAGAATGTAAACTGCTCTAGGACTTCTCTTTTCTGCTTCTTCCCCTTCAGTCTGCTTTAGGCCAACACAAGAATATAGAAGTGGGTGGTGAAAAGGGGGCAAGAAGCAAGAAATGATGGCTACTTTTATTCCTTCATCATAAATCCTGACTGATGGTATGTTTAAGGGAACTGTTATGATCAAGAATAAGTTTCAACATCCAAATACGTAAATTATTTATATGAGGTGGTGCTCACAATTAACAAAATAGGTTTTTGCTAACTTAAACACTTTCAATGACTTTAAAAAAGAAAGTGACTGTATTAATAGACCTGAAAATCCCAAAAAGTATAGTATAGAATAGCTATACTATACTAAAGCTGTTCAATAGAACTTTCTGTGATGATGGAAGTGTTCTATATCATCTGCACTGTCCAATGCAGTAGTCAACAGCTACATGTCTACTGAGCACATAAAATGTAATGCAACTGAGGAAATTGATTTTAAATTTTAAGTCACATGTGGCTACCATGCTGAACAGCATAGTTAACAGAATTTTTAAAGCAGTTTTACGTCATACCAACAATGTCTAACAAGAATGGAAGGAGACTAATGATGTTATAGCTTCAAGTTAAATAATAAAATTAAATTATGTTTTAAAAATAAATGGGCCCCAATTCTGAAAACAATGCAATGGAATGAGATGAGGCTACGCTGCTGATAAAATTTCATCTTTTTAAAAAAGTTTTTTCTACAGAAATAGTAAGTTTTATGTCTAGAAAAACTGGAATTGGTGCTATTATATATTAGAGAAGATTAACACATTTTATATTTCTATCTGTATACCTTAACTAATTTTTCATTAACACCCAATTCCTGAGTGTTTACACTAAGAATTTAGAAAACAAACTAAGTGTTGAATATGGAAAATGTTCAACAAGTTAAGATATATTTAAAAGGCAAAATACTGTAATACCAATAACATCATTAGCACACAGACTATACTACCAGTGGAAAGACAGGAAATTTTCAATCAAAACATAGCATGTACAGTGATTTCAACAATATAAAAAGGACTATATAAAGGCTGTCCAGAAAAAGATCCAACCATGACTGCTTCTATTTTTCATATTGCATGGCTGAATAACTTTCCAAATAGCCCTTATATGTAAAGTGGAAAATACTGTATTTTGCCATATATAATGCACCCCTGTATATAATGTGCACCCACGCTTTTGCCCCACACTTTCAGGAAAAATCTTTCAATTTTTTAATTCAAATACTTATTTGTTTATATTTAGGTACTCATTTTTGTATTATAAACGAATTATAGCATCTTTTAACATATGGTACAAGAAATTTCATGTAACAAATAATTACAAAACACAAGAACAGATACAAGGTACAATAAATTTTATAAAAACATTTTATACTAAAAAACCTGATTATCGTATTCCAAGGTATTATTTTACATACGGATATTGTTATTGGTTTCTAGAGTTACACTTTTAACTCATAAGCATAAAAAAAAACTAAAAACATTTATATAGATATGGAATTAGTACTACCCATGTACTAATATTTTGCCCTCACAAATTTCATTAAAAATGTGCGCGTTATACATGGCAAAATAGGGTAAACCCTGAATACTATAAACCTGTCCTTATTTTTACCCCATGAAGTATTTTAATTGAATTAAAAGTCAACGCAATTCAATAAAATAAAATAAAAAAAGCTTTTCTTGATCCACACCCCTCTAATTACATGCAGTAGCTTATGACTGCCCCCATTAATTCATGTGCGTATGTCTCATATTCTGTTAAGTTCTCAAACACTTAAGAGTTCCGCTTCTTTTTTCTCTGCCTCATTCCCGTCTTCACAAAGCTGTGTTCCTAGACAAGTACTTAATACTGTTGAATAAACTTACTTCCCTTAGGGAGAGGTTCCTCTTCTTAGTAACCAGAGATCAAAGAAGACAAACACAGAACAGGTTAAAGCATTCACTGATTTAACAAACCAATCTCCACTGTCAGGCACTGTTGTAGGACCTGGAAATTCCAACGTAAGACACCTATTGGCTCCTCAAAATCTTAAAGAGGAGATCGTTTCCAAAATGTTTTCTCCCTTAATGATGTAAAATATTAAGTCCTGGACCAAGAGTTACAGAAGAGTAAAGTAATACATGATTGTAATTATGGCTTATTCTTCCCAAAGCCTCACATGTAAGAAATGTCATATTCAACTTCATAGGCATCGCTCCTAGATTAACAGTAAGCGCACAATAAATATTTGTTGAGTGAATAGACTACTAGGTTCTATTCTTGAAGGGAGAAATCCTGTATGTGAAGAAAATCCTTATTTGTTTCAGTGGCAAGTAAAAGGGTATCAGTATGATTCCAATAAAAGATGATCCCCAGCTGTTTCTTTAATAGATTTAACTGAAAGAAGAAAATGGGCAAGGTGCACGGCACAGTGATGATTAATCAACCTGTGCTGAATTAGTAAAAGAAGCCCGTAAGGGGCCCATTTCACATTCGCTGTCGCTAGCAGAGAAGCGGGATACAGCCGCCGCCCACCCGAAACCGTGAAGCGGCGGTGCAAAGACGCACTAAAGCCAAGGAAATATTCCAGAGGGAACCGGGCTCGCCTCAGGCGTTTCCTGCGGCTGTCATTCCTTTCCCGCTACCTCCACGCCAGGAGTGGGGCGTTGGGGCCAGCCAAGCTAAGGCTCCGTGCTCCCCCTCCACTGCCCAGCCCTCCCGCAGCACTTACTGCCGAAAAGGGCCGTCGAGGCAGCAGCCACCCCCGCCCCGGCCGCCGGGCGCCAAGGAAAGCACTTGAAGGCTGCCTGCAGGTGTCAGGCTCCCCAGAACCTCCTGCCCTCTGTGCAACTGCGCCCGGGATCCCAGCCGCCCGGTTGCCTCGGCGGGGATCGGCACCAACAACACAGGTAAAACCCGCTCCATGGTTTTAGGGCTGCAGCTGAGGGCAGCGGAAGCACTTCCGGGCCGCTTCACTGCAGCCATCTTTAGTGCCGCCGCGTTTTCCCGTCGCCTGCCCACAACTGCGTCCTGCGCATGCGTAGTGTAGCCCATCCGCTCGCTGTCTCGTGACTCCCGCAGCCACAGCTAAGCTGTCTCTGCTCGATTACATTCCCTGCCGGTAGAGGTCACTACCACCCACTCCAGTAAAGCCACATCTGCCTTTGCCTCAAGCCCAGCGTTTCCTTAGCTACTCTGAAATAGTTAAGGGCCTCTTCGCTTTTTTTAGTGTGCTGTTATGTTTTATTTGCACCCTGAGGTGGTGCAATATCCTTGGTAGTGTGGAGTTGACCTGAGTGTTGAAGTCAAAGAATAGCCATTGTAATGGGCAGGGAAACGGGGGAGAGAGGGGAGGTGGTGGAGTGCTCTTTTCATTAGTACTCTTTTCTCAAGTATGATCCAAGATCAGAGGAGGGTGGTAGTGGGAGGGGCATGGTGTAGGCATTTTGGAAAAGGCCCCTAATAAACAGCAGTACCTTTCTTTTCAGCACATTCTTTTCCACAATCAGATAAGGTCACAAGGCTACCAAAGGCCAGCTTTTCCCTTAGTGCTTTGACTCCCCTCCTCTTGTTCTAAGGCTTTGTGTCTGTAAAATTCTTTTTCTCCCGCATTGCTTTCTCCACTTCTATTGAGGTTGCTTGCTTTCATTATCATGCAGACATGTTATAACGTGTTATTCTTAAGAAAAACAACTTCCCTTAACCTACGTCAACAACTACCTACTCTCAAATCTCTGCTTCCCTTTTGGAAAATTCGAGGTTGACTCCTGTAGTCAGAAAAACTCACTCCCTACCCCCCAATCCCTCTAACCAGGCTGCCTTCTCCACAAAAACTGTCCCTCAAGGTCATATTGCCACAACAAGCCATCACCTCTCTCTCATTCCTCACTCCTCTCTTACTTTCTTTTCAACTTTGGTAACACCTATTCCCTAATTTTGTACCTATTTTACTGGTAACTCCTCAGTCTGCTTTTCTTCCTACATGATGTCTTCCTCTATCCTAGTTTGAAGTAACATCTTGCTGATAAGTCTTTTGTGTCTTTATCCCTGAGACCATTTCCTTCAACTCAGACTGCTCTTGACCTACTTGATGTGTGTACTTGGATTTCTAACAGGACTCAAATTTAAAGTGTATAAATTTGATTTTTAACTCCCCACGAACTCATTTTTCTCACTTCAGTATGGGACACCCACTATTCATTTCTACCTGGGAGTCATCCTTGATCCTTAACCACTGCCCTTATCCAGCCCATCAGCAATCTTACTTCTGTCAACTCTTACTTCCGAGACTTATTCCAA
Source organism: Lyroderma lyra (assembly GCA_004026885.1). NCBI lineage: Eukaryota > Metazoa > Chordata > Mammalia > Chiroptera > Megadermatidae > Lyroderma > Lyroderma lyra. The sequence goes on along the minus strand of PVJL010001016.1, from coordinate 27,638 downwards.
ATCTCTTCTCTGCTTTCTGACACTGCTGCTCTTCAATTCTTGCCGGAGCTGTTGGGAAAAAAAACCTCTGAATACTTTTCTCTGCCTTCTCTTGTTCCCCTAACAATTCAGCAGCCAGAGTGATTTTCCAAAAACAAAATCATGTCATGTTACTTTCCTGTTAAAAATTCTCACTTCCCATCAGTTAAAAAAATCCAGATTTTTAAAAATCATGGCTCACAGATCTGTACCCTGCCTGCCTCTCTCCAACCTCATCACCCTCACCATTTATCTGTGTAATTTAGCCATATTTGCTTTTCCTGAAACACACCAAGTTTACTTTCGAAACACACCAAGTTTACTTTCACATTGGGGCTTTGTGCTCACTAGTGCCTGTACATGAAATACTTTTTATTTCAGCTCAAATGTAACCTCTCTTGACAGGCCTTCTTGGAGCAGTCCCATTCCAGTCACTCATCACCCAGTTTTGTTTTCACCATGGTGTTTATCACTACTTGCTGTTTTGTGTCAGTCCCTGTTCAAACAATGTAAGCTTCAGAAGAGCAGGGACTTTTCCTTGTTCACCACTGTTATCCTAATACCTAAGATGATGCCTGCTTCATAAAAGGTACTCCAGTGTTTGCTGATGAATGTATAACCTCATTTGTCAAGTTAAATCAAACATTTCACACCCCAAGGGAGTTATTTCTATTTCAACCCTCTTAGCTAAGGCTACTTTCTCTTTATAAAAGATGACAACATTGAAGCAATTTTCAAGGCCATATTTTTGTTAGACATAACAAGGCCTTGCCCCTTATTTTAAGGACATTCTTAGAGCATTCACACACAAGAAAATGGCTTTCATCATACCTTCTTACCTACAAACAAGTTTCAACACATCATTATCTTATCTCTTTAATTATACCTTACTATTGCCATGCCTTTTTAGGCATATTATTCAGGTTTTTCAAGAAAGTATAAGAAAATGTTTTGAGCAGTATCCTCCAATATATCAAGGCATAAGAAATGTCTTCAGATTCTTGGATCCCTATAACATGGCCCACCAGCTAGTGTCTGATGATTAAACTTTTCCTATATGTATGTATTCAGAACAACGGGATCAGTAGATCCAGGCAAGCCTACAAAGAGAACAGGTGTTAGCTGCAAACAATTCAATTTTCTAAAGTACTGGTATGATTAGATTAATATCTGTTTCTTTCTAGCAGATGGTAAATTCTGAGGACAGAAATTACTGTCATGTTGTTCATGCTTATATTTTGGAATTGTTGTCCCTCAAATATTTCTTGAATGAAAAATTAAGCTTCTCCAATTAACTCTTGCCCTCAAATAGTTTAGCATGATAAATGACCAAAGCACCTAGGATTAAAAGGTTTGGCTGATGAAACAGGCCACAGGGCCCTAACTTGAGGCAGTCTAGTTACTCAGTAAATGCCAAAGTGTCTGGAACTACCTCTAAAAACAAGTTATCCTCCATACTCTTGGTTTAAAAGAAGTAGAGAAGTGACAGAACCTGGACTGAACTTGAACTAGGGGCTATGACCTAGTTTCTGCCATCACTTACTGCATTGCAGCCTCCAGCTGCTGTACCAATTGTTTGTCCACATGGCGACAGAACAGGGGAAGAAGGTTGCTGGGGAAGGTTAGAGGTTCTGCCAGAGAGGCTGTAGGCATCTGAGCTATCTCCCAGGCGATCAGAATCACTATGTCTGTCCTGGAGAGCAGAGTGGAAGAAATACATCAGATTAATTGCATTTATGCAGGAAACAGTCTCAAGGCCAATATTCTTATCCTCTACCACTACTATCACCCATCTATGTATATAGCAATTAAGAGAACATTAGCACATTTAACACATGCCTGGGCAATACTTTGTGCTTTACACCTCTTTCTTATTTAATCTTAAGAGCTCTGTAAGTGTTTAGTACCATCATCTCTAGATCTCTAGTTTACAAATGAGAAAACAGGCTAACGAAAGAGAAGTAACATGCCTGAAAATTAGTGTTAGTAAATGACAGAGGCAGAATTCAAACCTACATCTGTTAGATTCTAAAGCTTGTCCCCTTAATTACTATGTAACACGGTCTCCCATGGAAAATGAACACACTAGGGGACTATAGGATAAAAATAAGGCAGAACATAACAGCTACAACTCTGCTAGTTTTCCCTTTAACCAACCTCTTCCCCAATGCTTGAATACACACCATTTAGGAAATCTCTCATCTGGCTCAGCCTACGCATGCCAGGGGCACTGAAGTAATATTTGCAGGCCCTTATGATCTTACCAAGCTGTCTGGTCACTGTTGGGTTCCTCTAGGGAAGAATCCAGGCATACCAACTTCTCTCCATGACTCAGCAGGGCATAGAGCAAAGATATTCCAAACTGCAAGTGAATAAAATGTCCAGGGGAGAGTGACTTCACCCTAGGCATTCAGTGCTTCCCTGGCTCTGTCTTCCCAACTAAAAGGCCAAGTTCACATGTACAAGTGGAGTCCAACACCCATAAAACTGTCAGGTTTTATACTGGCTGTCCAAAGAACTCTCAGACCTTTCCAAGGGAATCACTGCTCTGAACTTTTCAAAAGATTCTTCTGGAAAGCTGATTAAATGCGCACTCATGAGTTCTGCCCCCCAGAAGTCAAAGCTTGTAGCTCAGGAATGGCCCCAGTAATCTGATGCAGGTAGTCTGAGGACCCCACTTTTAAGAAGCACTGCTTTTGGCAAAGATCTTCAGAGGGGTTCATGAGACAATCCACTGGCATATTAGAAGTTATCAGAACTTTCATGTCTAGAGTCTCATCTTTCAAAACTTTCTATCTTGTATTTATTATGTACCTAATACTAGTATAGTGTTACGCATACGTGTATAGGACTTAGAAACACACATATGGGTGATATAGTTTAGAATTATTTTTGCCAAAAGGAACACAAAAGTAAAAAAAGGTTTGGTGACCTCTACTCTAGAGGTTCACACCAGCACCATCCTCAGGGAGCTTGTTAGGAAAGCGGATGTGTAGGCCTCACCCAAGTCTTCTAAAATGAGACTCTGGGGATGGGCCCTGGGAACTGGTGTTCAATAAACTCTCCAGGTAATCCCAACGCTCACTACAAGTTGAGAAGCCCTGCCGAGGATAAGCTGGAGAGTAAGATTGCAGAGAGATGAAAACATCCATCCTTTATTCCTCGCCAGTGATAGCACCTGGAGGCCTTCTCTGAAAGGAGAAAAGCCTCCTAGGTATGTTACCTGATTCTGAAGCACCGCAGTGACCGGCCGCTCTGAGGAGCCAGGTGGAAGCAGCATTAGTCCTTGAAGTCCTTGGAGGAGTTCACGGAAGGTCAAGTGACGGATATATTTGCTCAGAGGTCTGAATAACATTTGTAGGGCCTGCAAGGTCAGTGAGCACCTTTCTCAGACTCTGCCTCCTCCTGCCTTGCCTCCACTCCCTTTTCCTGCTGACGTGCCTTTGGCACCTACCTGGTCAGGTTATTTACCAGACCTATCGCCACTCATGTCTCTCCCTCCATAACACTGGTCCTTCAATCCCTACGTGTTCTAAGGTGCATTCCCTAAGGAAGGTGGGTATGGGGCTCAACACTTACCAGGGGGTCCCTTATTTGCTCCCCCTCCACAGCACACTCGCACCTGTGCCACCAAGACCTGTATGTGTTCTTTTGTTCATTGCAACCCCAAATGATCAGTTGTTCCTGTGGTTTATTCTGTCACTCCCTCACCTGACGATGGCAGCATTGGCACCCCTCACTGCCCGGCACCTTCTCTGGCATCTCTGGGAATGGGAACTGGCAGAGGAGCAAGGATGCCCCACCCACCCACCCATGAAACCATCTTCTCCTCCACTTAATGCCACGGTACCTGATCGGTCGTGTCCCTCCTGACCAGGAGGGGCAGATGGAGGGTAATAGCCAGAAGAAGGCTAACAGCCCGATCCTGGGGCAGGAAGGGGAGCAGCCGGGCCACGAGGACTTTCCCCTTCCTCACGGAGAGCACCTGCAGGAAGCCATCTGCTGCCTCCCTGCAAGTGAGATAGGCGAGCATGGTCAGGGCTGTGTTTAAAGGAGAGGGGTACATGACAGAAAGGAGGGGCTGAAGCAAAGCCAATGTCTGCTGATCCTTCCCTCACTGGGCCAAGGGGTGACCGTCCCACGCTCACTCCAGATTATTCTGCTCCTGAGTCTGCAAGGCCTGGAAGAGCTTCTCAACCTGGTTTCTCTGCTGCTCGGAGTAGCAAGACTGTGGAGGCCCATCCTTCTGGCCCTCCTCTATCTCTAGTAACTGAAGGAACATCTGGGAATTTGAGAGAGGGTGGGGGGAAAGAAAAGGTCAATTTGAGCAAATCCCATTTTCAAGGGTAATTTAGGAACTCATCCCTAAGGAGCTGCTCTCACCTTCTCAATCCAGGACAACACCCGAAGCCTCTGACTGCTCGCAGCTCCTGTCTCCTAGGAGAAAGATTCCCCGGCCCTCAGCCACACGTCCATAGCAGCAGCCTCGGCCTTGGGCAAGCTAGAAATTGAACTGAAAAGGCTAACACAAAGTCTGACCACTGTCAGGTCACAATCTGAACTAAAGCATGAGAATGCTCCAGATATTTCTCCAAAACATGGGAGAGAAAAAGGTTCTGGGAAGATAGTGCTCCTACCAGCTCTTGAGTTCCGTGGGGTACAGCATCGATAGCTCGGCGAGGGCTAAAACACGTTGACATGGCTACCTGGCCCAGGGATCCCTCAATTCGAACCACTGCATGAGAGGGGTCAGGACAGTCATGTATTCCTCCCCCTTCCATCCTCTGTCCACCCAGATGGTCAGCCCAACCCAGCAAGTCGGCCCTGGTCCTACCTGATTCGTAAGCCTCTGCCTTCTGAATGTAAGGAGTTATGAGTTTGAGGAACTCAACCTTGCTTCTTTGCCCACGTAGCTCTTCATCTGCCTGCTTCTTTTCTAGTTTCTGGTAATATTTCTGAGAGTCCATGGAATGGAAATATGCATACTCATCTTTTGAACTTAGTGCTAAAGTTCTCAAGTGCAATCCTCTTAACACACCCTTTCCTATAGCATCCATTCCAGAAATGGTCCTGGCAACTTAGGCCCTTTTAGCAATCATTCTAAAGGATCTTAACCACTGTGGGCCTCATGCCACCTGTCCCGGGATCCCCCATACTAAGGACTTGAAAAGGTAGGCACCACTATCAGATCTGATGGAAAGGCAGAGAGCAAGGTGGAGAGTTGGGAAACAAACCTGTCCCAGCACCTGCAACCTTGCTGCATTCCTTGTTCCCAGGTTACACATCACACATCACATATTCTCCACCCCACCTTTTGGTTTTGTGATTCTAGTTGCATTTCCAAAATCAGTTATCTGATGGCATGAAGACCATCCGCAGCTTGACGTACAGCGATAGCACTATTTGTCAGCTGTTCTCCAGGCCAGCTTTGTACTTCTGAGGATTTGCTCAGCAGCTCTGAAATTGTCTTAAATCTGTAAAATCCCAAGCTAAAATAAAGCTATTGACTGTGAGCCAAGCAAGGATTTCAATAGTTTCTTCATTCAGGAGCAGTGCCAAAGAGACAGAAGTATAAAACTTGCATTTTCAGTGATCCTGATAGGAAGAAGAGTTTTTGAAATGGAGTGGAAAGAAAGGAAGAAACTAAATAGGAAGGAGGTAGGAGTGGGAAGCTTAGCAGGGCCAGGGGTGGGGGTGGGGGGCACTCAAAGAGATTGGAGAGAAAATGAAACACAGCCAACCCCAAACCCATTAGACAACCACAAAAGCCATAGACAAAGATTTGCCCCATAAATAAAAGGGAGATAGGAAGCAGGAGAAAGAGTCAAAATGTCTTGTTCTATTCATCATATCGAATCCCACTATTTATAGGATCCCTGTATTTTAGGTGTAAAAAAGAACAGGTAGATAAATGTTTATAACAAGACATTTCTAAAGACTCACAAAAGCATATAAAGGTGGAAAAGTCCTTATTTCTGGGCTGAATAGGGGAAATTTTTGGCAAAGGATAGAGAAAAAAAACCTGAGAGTGTTTGGGGAACTGTAAATAACCCCATTTGGCTGAAGTGTAGGGGAACAGAGCGGGAATGAGGTAGGGATATCAACTTCAGCAATATGGTCCCTCTCCTAGAGTAGTTGTCTTTCCCTCCTGAGGGGACATGGCCCCTATGAGATGAAGAGAGTATCTGAGAGGACCTGTAGAATCAGGCTCATTTCTCCCCAGGGTCAGAGGCTGGGAAGAGCACGTGGGGCTCACCTGGTAGTAATAGTCATCCAGGCAGGGGTTCTCACTCTGCAGCTGAACCATCTGTACTTTTATCACCCAGTCCTTCTCCTTTTGGGTCATGAGGTTAGCATAAGGGTCTGGCTGCTGAGACCAAGTCTTCTGGGCTGGGGGACTTTGAGCCAGGAGGAACATCCTTTTAACCTACCCACCCCTGCCACAGTGAACTTCCCAAGGGGTGGTGAGCAGGGAGTAGTGCTGTCTGGGAAGGATGGGAGGGAGTGCAGAGGTGGGCAGCACTACGAGGGTCCACAGGCTTTGGGGGAATACCCAGCATGCAGGCGAGCTGCTGTCAGCCCTGCTCCTCGTCTGGTTTTACCTTGGTGTTTGACCATGCTGCTGCAGCCGCAAGATCCGCTGGTGCTGAGGGTGGAGCTGGGTCAGATGACTGGGAAGACTTAGAAAGAAAGTTGGGCTGAAAGCAGCTCTCAGCTCCCTACCCTCTCCACTCATTTAGCCTCTGGTAACCTCAGCTGCACATCTACGGGAACCCTATCTGATCATGTGCCTCCCCAAAGACAGTCACCTGAGATATCACAATCCCAGCTCCACAGGGCTCACATTCCCCTCCAAGACACACTTTTCTACAACTTGGATGCAGGAAATATTGACACAGCAGAAAACCATTTGTTCTGATAGTCAGGAGTTCTGACTATTAGTTCTGCCATGTCAGCTCATCCTCAAGTAAGTTCTTTTAGTCTTCCTGGGCCCCCACTTCCTCATCTGTGAGGAAGAGGAGGTTGGACTCTTATCTCACACTTTCCTTCTTAAGTTTCTGTATTTTTTTTTGTGTGTGGCAGCTGGTAGAGTGACCCCCACCCCTCTCGGCCACTACCTCCTGAGAACTCAGACTGCTGTGGCCACTGGGGTGCCTGGCATCCTGAGCAAGTACCTGAACCTAGGGGGCCATGCGGTCAGGGAGCTGCAGAAGAGAGATGGGTCTGGGGACAGCAGTCGAGGGCCAAAGTGCCGCACTGGAGAGCTGGTGCCGGGGAGGGTTCGCCGGGAAGGAACTGGCGACAAGTAGTCCAGGGTCTAAGAGAAGAATTAAGATGTCTGGGAGAGGGCTATCTCCACCAACAATGCTGCTCTTGCCGTTAAGTGCCTTTCCTGCCTCTACATTCTCACCTGCCCTTTCTTAAGATCCTCACCGAACCTTTGGCCATTTGTGGGGAACTTCAAGCCAGCTGTGCAATCACCAGACTGGATCCTGCCGGTGTGTCCCACAGGGCTTGCCACCTCCCACAGAGCAGCTCTTCAGTCCCTGACAGTGTGGGGGCATGTGCTTTTTTACTGTCTGCTGAGTCAATGACTCTCCCTTTCCTCTCTGAGTCCTCTCTCAGCCGCTGGGGCAAGGCTGAGCCGTCTCTTTTGTGACTCATCTGACGCCCTCCTCAGAGCTGCAGGATTTCCTGCAATTCTTCCACCCCAGACCGTGTTTCCATTATGTGGTTAATCAAAGGGCAGGTGCTCTTCCTAGTCCTAAGCTCAGGGCTGCTCCTCTGCTGAGATGTAGGGAAGCAGGGATCTGGTTTGTCCTCCTTCATGTGAATGGCCAGTTGTTCCAGTACCACCTTTGTCCTTTACCAAGCTTCTCTGCATGATGGGTGTCTTTCCAAGCCCCATATCCATACCTCACTTTGAATGCTTCATCTCCAGAACAAGGTCAAGAGCAGACTGAACATAATGGAAATTAGGAACACTTGGCACGACCCTTCTCGGCACCCAGTCACTTTCTCACACGATGGGGACTGGAGCAACTTACCTGCCACAGAAAGTGCAAGGAGGCAGGTGACATCCCCAACACACCAGGGGCCTTCATTCCAGGGGAACTGAGAAGACCTTTCTAGAATGGAAGGGAAGAAAACCCCGGCTCAACTGAGCCCCTGTGGTGTCTTCTGCGTTCACCTGTGTCCATGGAGGTGGGCAGCAAGGCCAACTATTTCCAATACCCAGCACAGTGGCAGAACCTGGTCCTCCCTCATACTCAAAGTCAGCTGAGCCAGGACCCCTCTCCTTCCCTGAGGAGAAGCAAGACTGGTATCTCGGGTAGTTTGTGGTCACTTCATTTCTACCTGGAAATCCTTAACTCTACCAGCTGTGGGAATCCAAGGGAATAAATAGTAGGAATAGACTGTTGAAACACAAGCCCAGGATCAAAGGTGACTCACCTTTAGCACTAGAAGCAGAGCTGGCCCCTATAGGTGATATACAGCCCTGCTTAAACCTGGTTTTTAAGGTGAAGATGGCATCAGAAACTATAACAAGTGGGAGACAGGAGGAAAGAGGGAAGGAAGAAGGGAGCCCCTACTCAGGTTCAGGCCTGAAATAGAAAGTGTTAACCCAGAGCCTATCTTAGAAAGGGGTGAAGAAGAGAGGGAGGATTAGTCCATGAATAAGGCAGTTCAGGACAACCCCCACGCCCGCCATGGTACCTGGGTGTTATGGACAGCACTAAGGACAGCTGGATCCCCAAGATCGTTTTCTTCCTCCTCCACGTCCAGGGCCAGATCAGAATCCAGATCCTCCTCCTCCTCCTTTTCTTCTTCCTCCTCTAATTGGGAGGCAGACACCGGCTCCTCCTCACGAGTCAAGGGGCTATAGGACTTTGCTGGGCCTTGGTTTGAGGGGGGGCCTGAGGAGGAAGAAGACAGGGACTCAGGTGCGAGGAGTCTTTTAAAGAGAGGCTGCTTCACAGAAACACTTGTGTTCATGAGCTGCCTCCTGTTCTAAGGATTCAACTTAGCCTCCTTACCCCATGGGAGCAAATGGAACACGGCAGATGCCAGGCAGGCTCACTTCCTACCCCTCTTCAATTAGGTAGGCCGCTCCACCCACTCTCCTCCACGAACAGCCCTTTCTCTGCCTCTTTCATTAACCAAGTTGCAGCTGCTCTGACTCACTGCAATAAAACCCTACTGTGCGCCAGATACTTTACATGTATATGTTCGCTTAACGCTCACAACAATCATACAAACCTGTTAATAATTTCACTATGAAGGCGAGGAAAGTGGGGCCCAGAAAAGTGATCTGTCACTAAGTATGAGACAGTTGTCTAGTAGAAGGGTTTGGAGCCCCTCCCAGAGATTCTGGACACCCAAGGCCATGTGTATCCACTGAACCAGAAGAGCAAGTGTTCACACCAGTGAGCTTTTTATCCAGATACCACGGCCGCTTAGTAATACCTTCAAGATATTTCATCTTTGCAGGCTGGCAGACTTCCTCCATGGCTGTTTCCTCTGATGAGAGATCATTGTCAGCTTTTGGAAGGTAAACCTGGGACAGGGAAGAGACCCAGAGGCATCTTCCTCCTCAGTAAGGATGGCATGGCACCCTAAAACAGCCATGGTCATCCCCCGGCAAGGATGTCAAAGGAGTATTGTCACAGGGTCTCGAGGAACAGGACCCTCGGCTCTCATTTGGCCTCACTAGCCCAGCCTTAGGGAGCTGTCCTTCAAACAGACAGAAGTGAGGAACAAGGCTAGGCATCAGAGAAGCACTCCCACACAGACACCAGCAGCCCCACCTGTGCACAGCAAGGGGGCCCCACAGCTGCCTTGTTGCCAACACCCACCGCTTGGCTGTTGTCTTCTCTGCTTAGTTTAGACATGGCAGCCTGAGCCAGTGCTGGCTTGTTCCCCTTGGCTTTAAAAGTCTCAGCCCCTCCCCTGCTCTCCCATTAAAAGGGCCAGCATCCCTCAACCTTGGGGCTTGGTGGAAATACTGAGAACATTCTTATGAGAGAAAACCCTTGAAAGGGCAAGAGGAATAAACTGCATTTTTAACCAGTCAGGGTTTGAGTACAGGTTATTGTGGTCAATATTTGGGAGCAGATATTTAAAAAGAAGATCCTTATTTTCCACACCACTCACAGTAACTTTGTGGGGGTATGTTTCTTTCAATCCCTAGGTTTTGCTCCATCAAAACTGGATAGGAAAATTGGTGGATCCTGGAGAGATTACCTAGCAACCAAGTTCTCAGTGCTTCAGAGCAGTGCACGTGTGGATCTCTACTATCCATCTGGTGATGCTTACCCTTCACTACAATATGTGAAGCTTAAGTCCACTACCTAGCTCCTCTGATGAGGGGCCCCTCTGATTTTAGAAGCCAGATCTTTAAGGTAAAAACACTTTTGAATGAGTTACACAGATAATCTAGTATTGTCTCAGGTGCTCTAATGGAAAAATGGTTCAGAAGCAAAAAGAAAATGAAACAACAAAAACAAGCACATCAGTACTGCGAGTAGGCAAAACCCAAGGCCCACCTGAGCCTCATTTAACACCCACGTGATCCTGGGTTTTGGGCCCACATCCTGTGTTCAGCTAAACCCCACATAACTTTGTAGAATTTCTGAATAAAAGTAAAAACAAAGCTAAATTTTCTGCATCAAAAAGACAAGTTAGGGTCTTATCCTCAAGGTCTTATCCTCAAGGACTATGATTCTTGGTGCCTCCAAATAAAAATATTTGTCTCAGTAGAGGCAACAAAATGGCAGTGTGAGAGCGACCCCTGAAAAACTCCCCTGGAGATTACAATAAATAAAACATTTATGACTCAACTAAGGACTCCCTACACAATGCACACACACAGCTAAGAGACCTGCTTATTGCATTAGAGTACCTGCAGGTGAGCAGAGGGGCAGATGGAAGAGAAAAAAGGGGAAGCACAGAGATGTGGGCCAGGTTTGGGTCCCTGCTTGGAACTCTACCACTGCGGGAGGGAGGAGGAAAAAAGCAGCAGGTGAGCATTCCAGACCCCACTCAGTCCGTGGGGCAGAGAAAAGGAGGCAGAGGCTGTGAAACACGGCAACCAGACCTCACTTTGGTTCCCAGGAGGTGCAGACTGGGTCTGCAAGACACAGCAGCCTATTTTCACTCTGGTTCCAAAAGAAGGGGGAGCAACAGGGGTGATAAGGAGCTACAGTGCAACCTTGCTCCAGCCTGAAAGGAGAAAGAAAGGTGGGCTGCATGCACATTTCTCAGCCCACAACTAGCATGGTCTGAGAGACTAGCATACAGTACTGACCCCTAAGGCTCAGGGCAGAGTCCTCAGGGCAAATCAAGAACAGAAAGGTATAAACCCATATAACCTGTGTGGCTCCGCAGCCCCAGAAAAAAAACCAAAGGCACAAACCCTGGCCACCTCTTTCCCCCACAGGCCTCTGCCCAACCAGTACCAGCAGCAAACATCAAAGAAACTGCGGCAGTGAGTGTTGGGTTAAAAAGCAGAATATCTACAGAGAGGCTGCAAGAATGAGAAACCAGAGAAAGAGAGCTCAAAACCAATTTGAACAACAGATGATCAAAGAGATAGGAACAAACAACCCATCAGAGACAGAGCTCAAAACAATGATTATAAACATGCGTAGGGAACTTAATGATAATTTCAACAGAGAGATAGCAAGCATAAAGGAAGACATACAAACCATTACAAAGAACTGGGCAGAGATAAAGATTATAATAATGGAAATGAAGAATGAAATAAAAGGAGTCACCAACCTAGGTGAAGTAGAAGTGAAACGCAGTGATTTGCAAGAAAAGCCAGCAGAAAACACCCAATTAGAACAACAAATAGAAAAGAGAATCTAAAAAAATGAGAATGGTTTGAGATTCCTTTGGGACATCATTAAGCATAACAACGTTTGCATCATAGGACTACCAGGTGAAGAAAAAAACAAAACCAAAGGATCGAGAACTTATTTGAAGAGATATTGACTGAAAAATTTTCTAACCTGGTGAAGGAAATGGAAATGGACATATAAGCCCAGGAAACACAGAGAGTCCCAAACAAGATGAACCTAAACAGGAACACACTGAGACACATCCTAATTAAAATGACAAAAGTTAAAGAAAAAGGGAAAATTCTTAAAGCAGCAAGAGAAAAGCAAGTAGTTACTTACAAGGGGACATCCATTCAACTCTAAGCTGATTTCTCATCAGAAACTTTGCAGGCCAGAAGGGAATGGCAGAAAATATTCAATGTGATGAAAACCAAGGATCTACAACCAAGGTAATGTGTCCAGCAAGGCTAGCATTCAGAATTGAAGGACAGATAGAAAGCTTCCTAGACAAGAAAAAGCTAAAGGAATTCATCACCACCAAACCAGTACTACAAAGAATGTTAGAGGGACTTCTTTAAGATGGGAGGAGGGATGGGAGAGTGGGTAAAATAAGGGAAAGGGATGGAGAAATTTAGTTTTGTTATTACAAGGCAATAATCCTGGGGGATATAGAGTATAACATGGGAGTATAGTCAGTAAGGCTGCAGTAGCTTTGTGTGGTGTCAGATGGGTACTGGATTTGTTGGAGTGATGGGAGGAGAACTAGAGGGGTGGGTAGAAAAGGAGAAGAAGTCAACAAATACAAATTCATAGTCACAAAAGTCACAGGGCTGTAAAGTACAGCATAGGGCATACAGTCAATAACATTGTAAAAACTATGTATAATGTCAAAGGGGGACCAGGTATTTGGAATGAGGATTTTGTAAGTTATATAAATCACTGTGCTGTACACCTGAAACCAATATAATGTTGTATGTCAAATGTAATTGGAAAATAAAAAAAATAAATTAAAAAAATGCAAAATCTCGGACTCCAACCCCAGACCTACTGGATATCCAGGTGACCTACATGCACATTTAGTTTGAAAAATGCTAGTGTAGGAGAACCTCCTTATCTGTAGAAGGTATGGGCTGCCTCATGAGCCCAGGTGATCTTGGGTTCTAGATTCTTGTGAGACAATGAACAGGGAAGCACTAAAACTCTGTATAAATGTTTACTGTTCTTATTATCCACTGAGGCCACAAGGCATTTAAATATATGTTCTCAATAAATATTTGTATATATATGAATGAACAAAATTTTGCTATAAGTCAGAAAAAAAATTTTGCTATAGGGGTGAGGGGAAGTTTTAAATAGCTTGAAAGTTACTGAAAAACTATCTGCAGCAGAGTAAGTTCTCAGTAAATGTTACATTAGCTGAACTGAAATGAAAAATAATGGTCTTTCCCCTCAGAGAGTTCTTTCTTCGCTGCCACCTGTGTGTGTCCTACTCCAGTCCACTCTCCACATTGCCCCCAAGAAATGCCATGCCCCCAAACCAAACCTCATGATACCTAACCGAGAAATCATAAAAGAGAAGGCATATAGATTTGACTAAAAAAGTAAAACTTCGCCACGGCCCGGGCTCAATTCCCAGTCAGGGAACCACAAAAAAAAAAAAAAAAGTAAAATTTCTATTCTGAAGACATATTTATGCCAAGTAAATTCTTGTGGATAAAACTAAGCCTTAAAAATACTCAGCTAAAATAAGTAAGTAGAGAAGGCCCTTCCAACCATGACTCCAAACCGATAAGCCCTGAAGGGTGACTGATAAATTTACCTACAGAAAAATATAATGCTTCTGAATGGCAAAAAATTAAAGTCAAAAGAACTTTATTTTGATCTGGTAATCTTATATTTACTTTTAAAAATTATTTAAAAGAAATTTTAGACGAAGATTCTTCTTATTGTTTCTGAAGATTCTGAGGGCTTAGAAAAAGATGTTTATGTTAAGCCCAGGTCTTATTAGCAATAGTTCCTTCACAACTGCTGGTAATCAATATCATCCAATTAGCAAACATGTCAAAATTAACATAACACTGTTGATGGGTAATACAATGTTCTTGTGAAATTTATCAGGCTTGAGCATCTGACCTTTCTGATTATCTCAACAGCAGGAAGTTGGCCTCCTGTCTCACCATCACCTTGGGGGATAGGATTTCAACATATGAATTTTGCGGGGTGTCAGTCTCCAGAGGGTTAAAGCCAAACCCTCTGCAAAGGATTACAGTCAGGCCCACTGTAGAGGGTTAAAGCCAGGCCCGCCACCCAGGCTTGACCTTGGGATAATCAGTCCGTGTCTGGGGTTGAGAAATTCCTGGGGCTGACAGTTACTGTGCATGTACCACCTTATGTAACCATGAAAACCCAAACAACTGCTGGTGCGCAATAAAGTGACTTGCTTGCTGGTGTGTTTATGGTCCCCCATGTTGGCTCCGGGTGTGTTTTTTCAATTGGGTGTACTACCGCCGAAACCTGCCCTACCTGGAAACCTTGGCAATGACAGGGGGACACAAATATTTAGTCCATAGCCATATGGACAGGTGCATTGCCATGGTGAAAAAACCAGTCATCTGTTTGCCACAACTCAAAACATTTCCTCCACAAATCCTGACACAACCTTCTCAAAACTTGTAGATAAAAACTCTAGTTGACTGACCTGTAGGAACAAATTACAAGTGCACAATCCCTCTCACATCAAAGAAAGATAATTTCGGGGGCCCTTCCTTATAAATCTATTGCCCATGATATATACTTAAATAAAAAAAGCTGTTTGCAAAGACATCTATGTAGCATATACATTTTTGTAAACACATATATCCAAATCTATATAGGTATATGAATAGACAAAATCTGGGAATAAACATTAATTCATTAGAAGTGGTTATCTTTGGGTGGTAGGATAACAGGTGATTTAAATTTTTATTTTTAATCTTACCTATATTGTCTGAACTTTTCATAATGAATATGAATTTTATAATTAGAAAAATTAAATCTGTGTGGAAAAGCTTTTAAAATACCAAGTAAATAAAAATACCCAAAAGATAAATAACAAGAAAGAAAAAAATACCCAGCTCCATTGGCACCTGCATCATGGTCTAGGGTTCACATTATTTTCCTTGGCACCAAAGTCCTCTGCAGGCTCTTAATTCCTCCAGGTGGAGTTAGTTGCTTTCCTGGTGTCATACTCTATTTGTAGGTTTTTGAACCAGAGTTTTCTCTAGTACCAGCCCAGTGCCCAGCACCTACCTAGCAAGGTGCTCAGTAGAAGTTTGTCAAATGACTAAATGATTGTGTAAGCACTGAGATCTGATGGATAGGTTGGCGCAAGGTTAAGAGAAAAAGCCAAAGTTTTGGGCTACCTCTGCCCTGGGGACTAGAGGGGGGCCTTTTGTTACCCTCATTTCCTGTTAAATACTGACAGCAGCTGATAGAGCATGAGTGGTTTGACTCATTGGGTGTGTGGCATCCGTGAAATTGTCCAGTAATGCCAGTGCCATCTGGGGCTGACCCAACTCAGTGGGGGCAGTAAAGGGAGGACCAATCCAGGCTGCAGGAAAACTACTTTCTCAAGCTGTAGATCCAATGATAGCCCTCCCTCAAATGTGAGTGTGCCCAAAATGCTCTGTGTGGCCAGTCTGGTTAACCAACAGGTAAACACAACTTTGCAAAGGCAAATATTTCTACAGTACTATGCTCCCGGTAACCAAGGTCGAAGTGTTCATGATTCTGGAAAAGGGGGCTGAGCTGTGCTTTGCTTGCTGCTGTAACAAATCACCAGCAGCATAACGTATCATCGTACAACCCTGTAATTCAGAAGTCCAACACAAGTCTCATGGGGTTAAATTTAAGGCAGGGCTACTTTCCTTTCTGGAGACTGTGGGGCAAAATCTGTATTCTCACCTTTTCCAGCTTGTAAAAGTCACCCCCATTCTTTAACTCATGGCTCTTTCTTCCATCTTCAAAGCCAGCATGTTGCATCTCTCTGACCATTCTAATGTAATCACATTTCCCTCTGACCACAGTCAGGAAAAGTTCTCTGCTTTTAAGGACCCATGTGATTACACTGGGCCGACCCAAATAATCCCTGATACTTAATTAACCAGCAAAGTCCCTTATGCCTTGTCAGGTAATATATTCACAGGTTCCAGGGATTAGGACATAAATATCTTTGGGTGGGGGGACATTATTTTGCCTACCACAAGGTATTATATGGAGAAAAGTGTAAAATGATTAATAATAAGAAGCTGGTTCTGTACATAATGATGTGAAAAACATCTATATTTATTAAATGAAAATAAGCAAGTTCAGTTAATATGTCTAGAGTGATCCCAGTTTTGTCAAACCTCACCCTCTTCTAGCTAAACTGAGTGCATGCTCACTGAGCCACCTCCCACCTGTCATGGCCTGGCTTTTAGTGATAGATGGTGGAGCCCAGCTCTCACTCACTCACACCCTCAGGGCATCCAGCAGGCAGGAAGGGCAGACTCCTCTCAGGTTTTGTTGTCATTGATCATTAAATAAATTTTTGGCTAATAGGAGAAATGATAAATTGTCTTTTAGCAAACTCATTGTGGCAAGCTGATTTACAGTTAAAACATTAATAGTAACAATGATGATAATAAATAACGAAATAAAGAAAAATTATCTTAAATTCAGTAACCTTCTATTTTTTCGCTACCTCCTTTGTACCTTGACTGCTTCTGTTGTGTGTATGGCAGCTCTTGTGTATATATCCATCACATTTTTGTGCTGTTTATTTTGTTTTAAATTTCTGATTTTTTTTACTAAAGAATTCTTCTTGGTTTCCTCACAGTCCTCCTTTAGGAGAAGAGTTTAGAAAATTCCAAGACAGAGAATGGAGAGCATAGGATCTGATGCAGGTCCAACATAGCAGAGAACTGCCAGAAAGGACCACACACACAGGCCAGAGGCAAGTGTCTACTAAGTAAGCTGGTAAGTGGGAAGCTGGGACTTAGAGGAATTTTCCAAAAGGGAAAAAGGGCATTTGAAAGACAGTCTTGATTTTTTTTATATATAGTGCTGCATGGAAGCCAAGGCAGGATAGAAAATTCAGGTTAAAATTCAGCAGTTTTAACCAGGAACTGAGACGCAGAACCAGGACCTATGAGGGGAAAATATCTATGAAAGGAAGATGTGGCAGTTACTTAGTCAACTGGGTATGATACTTACAATAGACAGTGACAATCTTTGGCCTCTGGGGTTCTTTTGTTGCCCCACACTCTTAGGGGGTTTTGACTTAGCATTTACCTAACCCTTCTCTTCATCCAAGCTGACAACTGATGCTGCCTCTAATTCTTTTTATGCTTTTAGTTGGTGCTGTGATCTAAACAAACCATAATAATAGTCTTTGTAGTTGTAATTTAAAAGTTCACCTTTCAAACTATATACAATATACTGTCCGTAGAGCATTGGTTCCCAAGTGGTGGTACACATACCCCCACGGGTACATGCTGGGCTATTCAGGGGTACACAAAAAATAAACAGTAATAGCCAAAAAAAACCAAAAAGCAAACAAACAAACAAAAAAAACAAGTAAAAAGACTGCAAAATGTTAGTGTTGGAACAATAAATGTTAAGTTTGAATCACTATTAAAGGAGACACTTCAAAATGAGATCACATTAGCAAATGATAATTGGTGAGGGCGTGGCTATGAACCCTTCCCCCAAACCGCTCTTCTACCAGTCATTACGTACAGTTTCAGGACAATCTATTTGTGACATTTCTAGAACTTCCCCAAACATATAAATACATCCATAGCCAGACTCTTTGATCAGTTTAGTTATTGACTGAGTAAAAGTAAGTGCATTGTCTTTACTCATGATTCTTTTCAAGTAGTTTTTAATTTAATATTTAAATATTGATCATTATCAATATTGAACTGTTACAAATATTGTAAAATTAAATTTGTGACTTGTACTTTTAGCGTAGTAATTTTCTTTAACTTATTGCCTCATTTCCACTATTTTACATTAAAATGGGCACTGAACAAGTGTCAATATTTAAAAACAGCTGTTTTTAGAAATAACTTATAGAAATGGGTTTAAACGGGACACACAAATGGAAAAAAAAGGTTGGGAACCACTGGATTAATGACATAACATTTGAAAAAGCCCTGGTAACAAATGTAGGTAAAATGTCCTATCTACATTTGTTCCTCTCCTCTCAAGTGGGCCTGACTTTCTGGCTGTTTGGACGAGCCCATCTGAGAACACTGCTGACTGTGATTCACTCAGATATAACACAACTCATCTGAGTTTTAACCTATTCCTATTTTCTCCCTACTTCAGTATTCTTCTTTTCTTTCTATTCAAGTACTTCATTTTTCTTTTGCCTAACAACAATACAGGTATCTTTGCTTATAGGGTTTGTTTGTTTTTTTAAACAGCTTATAGAGGTATAGTTGACACACAGTGAATTACACTTGAGTACAATTTAATAAATTCTAATATATGTAAACACCCATAAAATCATAATCAAACTCAAGATAATGAACATATCCATCACCCTCCATGTTTCTTAATGCTCCTGGTGCTCCTCCCACCCCCTGAAAACTACTTATTTGCTTTCTGTTACATAGATTAATTTGCCTTTTCTAGAGTTTTATACTAAGAGTTCATAGAGTATATATATATATATATACTTTTTTTTGTCTGGCTACTTTCATTCAGCATAATTATTTTATCCATGTTATTGCATTAATAGTCCATTCATTGCTATTGCTGATAGTATTCCATTATATAGATATATACCACAATTTGTTTATCCATTCACCTGCTGATGAATGTTTAGATTATCTCCAGATTTTGATTATTAGTAATAAAGCCTGTGGTGTTGGGAAAACTGGAAAAACGTATGCAAAAAAATGAACCTGAGCTATGAACTCTCTCCATATACAAAAATTAGCTCAAAATGGATTAAAGACCTTCATATCAGACCTGCAACAATAAACTGTATAGAAGAAAACATTGGTACTAAACTTACAGACCTAGGCTAGGACTCAAGGAAGACTTCATGAACCTTACCTCAAAGGCAAGGGAAGTAAAAGCACAAATAAATGAATGGGACTATATCAAACTAAAAAGCTTCTGCACAGCAAATAAAACCATCAACAAGGCAAAGAGACAGCCAACTGAACGGGAGAAAATATTCGCAAATAGCACATCAGATAAGGGCCTAATATCTAAAATATATAAAGAACTAATAAGACTTAACAACAAAAAAACAAACAACCCAATTAAAAAGTGGGCAGAAGAACTAAACAGACACTTCTCCCATGAAGAAATACAAATGCCCAGCAGACATATGAAAAAAGGCTCGTCCTCATTAGCTATCAGGGAGATGCAAATCAAAACCACAATGAGATACCACCTCACACCTGTGAGAATGGCTGTTATCAACAAGACAAGGAATAACAAGTGCTGGAGAGGGTGTGGAGAAAAAGGAACTCTGGTACACTGCTGGTGGGAGTGCAAACTGGTACAACCACTGTGGAAGGCAGTGTGGAGGTTCCTCAGAAAATTGGGAATGGAGTTAGCATACGAACCAGCAATCCCCCTTCTGGGGATCTACCCAAAAGACTTGAAAACCTTTGTCCGCAAAGACTTATGTACCCCAATGTTCATTGCAGCGCTGTTCAGTGGCCAAAACATGGAAACAACCAAAGTGCCCTGTGACAGATGACTGGATTAAAGAAGCTGTGGTACATATACACAATGGAATGTTACTCAGTTATAAGAAAAGATGAAATATTACCATTTGCAACAAAATGGATGGACCTGGAGATCATCATGCTTAGTGAAATAAGCCAGACAGAAAAAACAAGGAACTGTATGACATCACTCATATGAGGAATATAAAACTGAGAGCAACAAAGAAAAAAGAAATGAAGAAACAAACAAATAACCCATGGACACAATCAATAGTTTAATGTTTATTTGGGGACGAGTGGGTTAGGGAGGGGAGAAAGGGGAGGGGGTGGGAGAGGAGGGGGGAAGCTAAATATAAGGTGATGGAAAGAGAAGTCACATTAGGTGGTGAACTTATTATACATCAAGTTGACAATGCACTGTAGAATTGTATGCCTGAAAACTATGTAATCCTTGTGTCATTGCCGAGGTTTCCTGACAGGGCAGGTTTCGGCGGTGGTACACCCAATTGAAAAAACATACACGGAGCCGACATGGGGAACCATAAACACACCAGCAAGCAAGCCACTTTATTGCGCACCTGGGACTATATATCCGTATTCACACAAAAGTGGCATCGTGCCGCATCTGCCCAGTAGCAGTTGTTTGGGTTTTCATGGTTACATAAGGCGGTACATGCGCAGTAACTGTCAGCCCCAGGAATTCCTCAACTCCAGACAAGGACTGATTATACCAAGGTCAAGCCTGGGCGGCGGGCCTGGCTTTAACCCTTTACAGTGGGCTTAGCTTTAACCCTCTGGGGACTGACACTCCACCCCTACAGGGCCACCGCACGGGACTTTGTCCATAATGCATATCCTTGAGCCCACAAACCACAGCAGCAATATAAGAAACAGCAAAAGACTACCAGACTGCTAGCAATGATTGCTAGGATCATTAGGATCCACTGCCAGCTGGATCCTAAGGAATTCCACCAAGTGCGAGGGGTTAGCACATGGGTAACATTTTGACACAAGTGCAGGGGCACCCAAGCAGCAATGCGATTAGCAGTTGAGCGGTGTTGTCCTATACACAACGGGACTTGTTCCCGTAGTTCCACGTGTTTCCCCACCACCCAACCCCACTCATTAGTCATTGCATAACCAAACAGAGGGGGTTGGTTATTATGGTCCCTGCGGAGCAAGTTGTCCACTGCCCGGCGCCGTTGGTCCCATTCAGCGGTGCTGCTCCATGTACGTAACCGCGTCCAGGTGTGTAGGGAAGCCGGGTGGATCCACCATGGAAAGCCCTCAGCTGCCCCCACTGGTGTTTCCGTGTAGATCCAGCAGTGGGGAACATTGTGCACCTGAGCAACAGCATGTGCCCAGGACAGGACACTATTGCCTGCCGTTAGCCTGGGCGGTAGGACAAAGCAGACAGTGACACCATTAAAGGAAGGTCTTTACCTTCAGGTAAAATACAGGCAATGTGTCCATCTTGTGACAACATTGTGGCCGGTAAGGGCCTTGCCCCTGTCCATGGCATCTGTAACCAAGACCGCAACCAGCCCCTCTACCGGATTCCTTGATTGGATGGTTACAGGATTAGGACCTGTTATGGCCTCACAGGCCAAAAGGGCAGCAGAAATAGCAGCTAGCTGTTTCTCTATAAGGAATAGCGGGCTTCCGCCCCTTTCCACAACTGAGACCAGAAACCAATGGGCACTTTACGAGTCCCATGTTTCTTCCACAAGCCCCATCCAAACCCATTGTCATCCACTGACACCGTTAAAAGGAACGGTAGGGTGGTGTCAACTACCCGTAGGGTTTGGGCTTGAGTCACTGCCTGCTTGGTGGCTCAAAATGACTGCTCTATCTCTGGGGTCCAATCCCACGTAGCCCCTCACCGTATCAGGCGATGCAAGGGGAGAGTTAAAGTGGCTAAATGAGGAATAAACACCCTCCAATAGCCCAACAAATAGGCCTTCAATTGCTTTACTGTTGTCAGCTGGGGATATGCCTGTATCTTATCTATGACTGCCTCCGGCATAACCTTAGTCTCACCCGACCAGACAACTCCCAAGAATGTGACAGACAACCCAGGCCCCTGGACCTTGTCTTCATTGACGGCCCACCCCCAGGTTTCCAGGGCTTCTCGTAGACTGGTGGCCGCAGTCTCGAGCTCTGCAAGAGAACCAGAGGTTAGCATTATGTCATCAATGTAATGGAACAGATGGAACCCTGCTGGCTTCCGCCAGGTGGCCAAGTCCTGAGCCACCAGGCCGTGGCACAGGGTGGGACTGTGCAGATATCCCTGGGGAAGCACCAGGAAAGTCCATTGTCGTCCTTCCCACGTGAAGGCGAACTGCTCTTGGCTCTCCGGCACTATATCTATGGAGAAAAAGGCATTTGCCAAATCCACAACATAGTGACACTGTCCCAGTTCATGTGTGAGTTTGTCCATAAGATCCATCACATTGGGCACAGCTGCATGCAACAGGGGCGTCACTTTGTTCAGCTCCCGATAGTCCACAGTCATTCGCCTGGAGCCTGCAGGCTTTCTCACTGGCCACACGGGAGAATTGTAAGGGCTGTGCGTTGGGCGGATTATCTGGGCTTCTTCAAGTTTGAGAATGGTATGACCAATCTCTTCGTGCCCTCCTGGTAGCTGATACTGCTTTGTATGCACAACACGGGGAGCCTGGGGCAATACCAAGGGGGCATGATGGGTGTGCCCCCGAACAATAGTCTTCACCACTCGCGTATGCAGGCGAAATTCTCCCATCGTCGTCGAAATCGCCAGTCCTTGCAGCACATCCACCCCTAGAATATATTCTGTGATAGGGGAGACATAGACTTTATAGTCTTGTTGGGGGCAATCACCCTATGCTCAGGGTCACAACTGCTTGTTTGACCCGTATCATCCGGCCTCCATATCCCTCCATGGTGGCCGTAGGACCGCTAAAGCGATCCAGATTTCCATACAGCAACGTGCTATCGGCTCCAGTGTCCACAAGGGCTAGTACCCGTTGCACATTATGGGGGGACCAGTAAATAGTAAGTTCAACATGTGGCCTCCGGTCCCCCGGGTACCCCCTCAGCCGGGTACCTTGGCCAGACCCCTAGTCTGGGTAAAAATCAGTCAGTCTCAACTCCCGAATTGGGAGTGTAGCTGCCAGCAGGGGAGTAACTGCTGCTCAGGCTTCAGCTGCTTCCCCAGAGCCAGCAGCACCCCTGTGGGCTGATGCTCTATTTTCTCTGCGGCTACTCCCACCGCTAATCAAACCACATCTGCTTTAGGCTCACTCTCACTGCAGGCTGAATGCCACCCTTTTGAGCCCCTTTACTCTTCGGGCGTCCTTTGGGTGGGGGCCCCTTGGGACCCTGTAGCGACCTCACCTGGCCGCCTTTTTTCTTTTGCTTCACTTCCTCATCCCCCAATCAAGCTAGGGTGGCTGTTACTTCATGCACCCGCCGATCTACATAGGGGGCCAGAAGAGCCGCCATAGTCCCTAAAGTTCCTGGGGGTCCTGAGGCTAGGATGAGGTCCTTCATCCTAGTGGTGAAAACCTCCTCATCAGGACTATTGTAGTGCACCTGAAACATCATCTGTCGCATGCCCATCTCCCGTATGATTTGCACCAGGTCCGAGTACGTGGGCCAGTTGCTCACAGTCTCAGGTAATTCACCGGCATCTGCCCGAACCGTTTGGGCCGCTGCCATTATCCAATTGATCAGGGAATGATTCCCTGCATCATGGTTGGTGTGGGCAATATTTTGCAGCCTTTGCCTCAAGGAGGGGAGTACCGTAATGGAGGCCAGTTGGGACATTTCATCAGGGGACAACTCTGTTCCTTCCGCTCCCTCGTCCCATAATCTCAGTAGCCAGCCCGGTACTGTTTCCCCAGCCCTTTGCTGTACCTGCTCCGTCAGTTCCCGTAATACAGCAGGCAAGTACGCAGTCATTGTCGTATGCTGCCTGGCCTGGGGAGCCCCCTGCGGCTGACCCCCCCGCCCCGGCCCCATTTGCTGCTCCGGCTCGACCTTCCGTTGCACTAAGGGGCGAACCTGCAATATAGGTATCGGGCTACCTGCCCTGGAGGAGTGCGCAGACCCCTCCGAGCCCTGCAGCACGCGTTCAGCAGCCGCCAGGCGCTCTGCCAGCGTTTCCTCCCGGCGCTGCAGCTGGCGGACCTGCTGAGCTTGCTCCTGCATCTCCCGGCTGGTGTGGCGCAACACTGCCAGGAACATCCAGGCTACCCAGCCAGCCACCTTCCGGTGTGCCGGGGGAACGTTCGGCTCCATAGATTCCAGGGCCTTCTTGTTATACTCAGGTGTTGGCCTAATCTCATCCCAGTCTTCTGGGGCTGTCCATGTGGCCAGATACGTGGTCACTGGGTGCCATAGGGAGGTAGGAGGCCACATTTCTTCCACCTGGGGACCCTCAGAGGCACTGAGGGTAGTACTCACCTCATCCTGCGGACTACGCCAAATGCCATTGCCAAGGTTTCCAGACAGGGCAGGTTTCGGCGGTGGTACACCCAATTGAAAAAACACACGCGGAGCCAACAGGGGGGACCATAAACACACCAGCAAGCAAGCCACTTTATTGTGCACCTGGGACTATATATCCGTATCTGCCCAGTAGCAGTTGTTTAGGTTTTCATGGTTACATAAGGTGGTACATGCGCAGTAACTGTCAGCCCCAGGAATTCCTCAGCCCCAGACAGGGACTGATTATCCCAAGGTCAAGCCTGGGCGGCGGGCCTGGCTTTAACCCTTTACAGTGGGGACTGACACCTTGCTAACAGATGTCACCCCAATAAGTCTAACAATAAAAATGAATTAAAAAAAAAAGAAAGAAAGCCGCTATGAACATCTGTGTACAAGTCTTTGTATAGACATATGCTTTTGTTTTCTTTTGGGTAAATACCTTAAGTGGAATGGCTAAGTTATATGGCCAGTGTATATTTAACTTAAAAAAAAACTTTCAAATTGTTTTCCAAAGTAGTTATACCATTTACATTCTGTCAACAAAAAGTTGCTGCCATCAGTCTAATGCCAACAGCAGTCCCCAGGCTGGAGTTCGGTAAAAGGAGAAACTTTATTCAGGTAAACAGTTTGCAAACTGTTTGCAGCATCCTGAGGAAACCAAAAGTGCTCTCTACTGAGACAAAAGAAAGGCCCATTTAATATTAATAGAGAAAGCCCCATCCCTGACTGGTCCATTTCTATGACATGAGGAATCCAAATTTGCACAATCCAAATAGCACTGTTCTAATCGGATGGAATTGCATGTTGATTGGTCATTATGGAGCTGCTGTGCTTGGTCAGTAAATACTGCAAATGAAGATATAGCTGTGCTGTTTCAAGTGGATGGAGCAGGTCTTTGGTTGAAAGATGATTTCAGGAACTCTTTTGTAAGGGTAGGCTTAGCCAGCAGGAACACAGTACAGGAAACATGGCAGTTCAGTCTGTGACTTTTCCCTGAAATGCAGTGTCTGAGAGGCCTCTGTCAGCAATGGCCTGCTAGACTCTAGTTAGGAATTTGGGCCCAGTTAACCATGAGGAGTCCTTTTTGGCAGATATATTCCTTCTTGGGGTTCACAATTTCCACCCAGAGGATATGAGCATTCCATTTCCTCCTCATTCTTGAAAATATTATTTTGAATAAATATCCACTGTAAAAACATTTTTTAGGAGTATCATATAGGAAAAAAAAAATCCATCTGTTAGTCCCACTACTGGGAGATAACACTATTAAATTGCTATGTTCATAAATTTCTAGAAGATTGACCTACTAGGCAAACAGTATGCTCTTGGTTTTAAAAAAATAGTTTTATGTCTCAATTACACCCTCACTATTCAAAACATCTTACAATGGAAATTCAAGAAAGATACAGAAATTCCCTAAACACAGAAAATTGAAAAATATACTTTTCTTTCTTCACTGTGTTGTTTTATTGCTTTGAAATTGATTTTCTTTTTTTTTTTAATTCATTTTTATTGTTAGACTTATTGGGGTGACATCTGTTAGCAAGGATCACATAGGTTTCAGGCATACAATTCTACAGTGCATTGTCAACTTGTTGTATAATAAGTTCACCACCTAATGTGACTTCTCTTTCCATCACCTTATATTTAGCTTCCCCCTCTCCTCCCACCCCCTCCCCATTCTCCCCTCCCTAACCCACTCGTCCCCAAATAAACATTAAACTATTGATTGTGTCCATGGGTTATTTGTTTGTTCATTTCTTTTTTTCTTTGCTTTCAGTGGACCTGGAGATCATCATGCTTAGTGAAATAAGCCAGACAGGAAAAACAAAGAACTGTATGACTTCACTCATATGCGAAATATAAAACTGAAATTGATTTTCTAAGTGAATAGGTCAGAGTCTATCTTTAATACATTTTAAATATAGTATTTCTCTGTGATGCAGTAAACAAGGGGTTGAGAGGTAAAAATTAACCCAGTCTTTTCTTATACTCCAAGATCAGTAGAAAATAATTCAACACTAACATTTCAGGCCTTAAGAGCCTTAAGTGAGTTATAAAACAAACAAACAGAAGGGGCAGGAATGTCTCTACTCATAAATTTACACATAAAAATTATTCCTATATTTCAAAAGAGTTATATATAAAGTTGGCAGATAAACTAGGTAAATAAAAACAGTAATTACAGTGCACTTGTTAAATGTTATCAACACTTGCTATGTGCTAGGAACCGTGTGAGGCTCTCTCTGCATTATCTCATTTCATTAGCTCTATGGAGAATATTCTACTTTTTCTAGTTTAGTTACGTCCTCCACAATAGGAATTATTAAAAAGGTCTAAAAATCTGTAAAAAACCTCAGAAGATATTTGTTGTATTCCTTGGGGAAGTACAATCCAACTTCCTTCAACTGAAAACCATGGTGATTTCCAAAATCTCTGCCCCTCCCCTCCCCAATGGTTCACTTCCCCTTCTCACTGTTGTGCTCAGAGAAGACCGGTGGACTCAGCCGCCGTGCCATAGCAGCATCTTTTTTATGGTATCTCCAGAATATAGGTTTCCTTAATAAATCTGTCTAATATTGTCACGCTCTTACAATCAGTAGGTTTAACCACTTTGGCTGAGTCTACAGCAGATGGCAATTGAATTCTCACTAAAATTGCCACGCGCTGTATTGTACAAGTGTCAGAAGCATGAATTAGGCCAGAATTTGCATCCTAGTCTCAGCCTGTTTTTCCTATCCATAAAAATTAATGAAGTAATTCCTAACTCCTAGAGTTTATTCACGTATTCGCTTCCTCGTTCGTTCGTTCGTTCATTCATTGACTTTACCAAATACCTACTAAGCGCCAAGCACTATTCTAGTGTGGTCACTGAGGGAATGATGCACCTAAAGGGATCTGTAAACTCCAAAGCTCAAAGCAGTTACTGTTTATACTATCAGTGGTCGTTTCCCCCACAATTCAACAAAGTAAAGAAAACCACTTAAACAATAGCGGGAAGATACAGAGAAGAATTTTTTGGCCCAGGGTTTTACAAAAAGAAACGTTTCCTGAAGGAATTCAGGGAGCAAAAATATCCTCGTTCACTCCAGACGGTTCTCTGAGCTGTCCTCGAGAGTCCTCGAGGTTCCTAGGTTAGTATTTTGCCCCCGCTCCAATACAGAAACCTACAGTGTATTCAGGGTTGTAATTATTAACAGTAGTTCTTGTTCTGCCCGGCACCGTTCATCCACAAACTTAATCTTTCTGGGCTTCAGTTTTTGTTTTTTGTTTTTTTTTTTCAAATGAAAAACGCAAGTTTCAGGTTATTAACTGGCTGCGGCGTGGAAAGCAAGTAACTTAGCATGTCTAGGGCTGATTCGAAAAGCGAGGGCGCTAGACCCAAGGGGCGTCCAGATTGAACTTCTAGGACGGGAGGTCAGCGCCCCAACCTCTGGGAGCACCCCAGATCGCAAGGCGCGGAATTGCAGATAGCAAACCCACCCCGTCCAATCCGTGACTTCTTAGGCATCACGAGGCTTTATAGGAAAATGAAACTGAAAATGGGAAGTCCCCTTTCTAACCTGGTCCAGCCTGGCCCGCTAGGAGACGGGTG
>PVJL010001015.1:216320-307906 GCA_004026885.1 Lyroderma lyra | reverse complement strand
TTTTTTTTTTTTTTTTTTTTTTTTTTTTTTTTTTTTTTTTTTTTTTTTTTTTTTTTTTTTTTTTTTTTTTTTTTTTTTTTTTTTTTTTTTTTTTTTTTTTTTTTTTTTTTTTTGCCTTTTTTTTTTGTATGTGGGTAGCTCTCTAGATGGGAGTCGAACCCAGGCCGCAGCACTGATAGCACCGGAGCCTTAAGCCACTGCACCACCAGAGAACTCCCTCTTCCTTGTCTTAAAACCTGTATTTTTGCCACTTGTTTGGTTGGGGTCTATATTCAGAGGGACTCTCAAAGTACTTGTCCTTGTAAGTTTCAGACCACATGTTATTTACCCAGCTGTGCTGCTGAGTATCCCAGGGAATGGAAGCCAAAAAGGAAAGAGTTCTATCCAGGTTCCCAAACAAGCAGCCTTCCCCTACTCTGGCTCCAGAAAGGCCAGTTTACAAGTTCTTGCAGAAACATGTGGCAGAGACCACACCCCTGCCTAGTGGGAGGTTTTTCACCTGAGCATGTACTTTTGAAGTTCTTCCCATCTGACCCTGAGGAAACCAGGACCCAATATAACCTCAGGACTCTTCCAGCTCAGAAAACTCTCTGGAGTCATAGAAAAGGAAACATGGTTGCAGTAAGTGGACAGGTGACTCCAATTTATCTATACAAGCTCCCCCACACACACCTGAGAGATTCCCCTCCCCCGCCCCTGCGCCCACCCTCCTCGAGAACTGTAAAACTACTCTATTTTGTTATTTTCCCAGACTAGGAAGTAAACTTTATTTTGCAATAAATGCTTCCAGAATATATATTCACTTGAGACCTTTTATTTCTCTCTTTGCAAAACTTAGGATTCGAAAGGGAATGGGAAACCCTGCTTCTGTATCCCAATTGTGCACAAGGCCAATGGAAAAACTGGAATTCTCCAACCCCCTTGATATCAGTGTTTGACAAAATTAAGACCAAGGAACTGGCCAATTGGTAAACAATCCAGACTCCCAGATTTAAAAGGACTTATTTTAATGCAACCTAAACAACTTGAGGAACAAGACCCTTTGAACTTGAACCATATTCAAAGTGTGTTTACTCTCTTAACTTGGGTTTCCTGGGGTTCCTGTACACCAAGGAACTGGGCCCCAAGGCAAGCGACTAGAAAGTTGTGGATTCTACCTTCTTCATTTGCACTTCCACACCTTCCACCGCAATCTTTGGGGGAGAAGTGTTTTTCCGTAAAGAAAGCCCTGGGGGCGCAGCCACTAGTCTCCTAAATCTGAGCATATCAGCCTTGCTCTTCTCTCCTCCACAAGCACCCTGCAGGGAGCAGGTATTTTAGATATGTGAATAAACAAGTAAAATCACCGAGAATGGGGAAACTCTCAGCTTCATAGTTTAAAGGAGGAAACAATTTAAACCTTCAACAGTAGGGCAAACTAGTTAAATTATGGCCCCATAATGGAATAGTAACTATTAAAATAATATTCTGGAGAAATATTTAGTAACATGAGAAAGATGCATCATTTTATAATAATTAAGTAAACAAAGTTTATGACAACACCATGTTCAGGATGAACCCAATTTTTATTTTTTCTTTTTTTTTTTCTTTTTGGTATGTGGGTAGTTCCCTGGCTGGGAATCGAACCCAGGCCGCAGTGCTGACAGAGCCAGCGCAGAAGCCTTAAGCCACTACACCACCAGGGAACTCCCCCAATTTTGTTTTAAAAGAAATAAAAATATTTATTACCATGTAATACCAAAATAGAGTGGTTTGGTTTTGTATTTTTCTGTATTTTTACATTTGGCTACAATAAACAAATGTTTTTGTCATCAAAAAGAATTAATATTTTATTTTTTAGATGCCTATAGGGAAAAAGCAAGCCTTTTCTTTTTCTCTTTTTGAGTGAAAGGAAGTTGAAATGTTCATTAAGGAAGTTGGCATTTAAAGAGAAACCATAAGCAGGTGTCTTAAGAGTCCACTCTGATCTCTATTACTTCTGGTGTATTTAAAACTACCACAGATACCATACCAGAGAACTGAGACAAGAAGGAATCCACAAAAATTTAGCCTATGTCAAAAAATTGTAAGATTTCCTCTCCTTCCCTCCTTTTGAGGAAGGTAAAACGAAACAAGACACCCCCACACATACTGCAGTTAATGACAGGGAAAGGAAGTGGTGTGCACATGCGTGTGCATGCGTGAGGTGTGTGTGTGTGTGTGTGTGTGTGTGTGTGTGTATAGAGATAGTAGAAGGGAGAATGAAAGGGATGCTATCTAAGCACAAAAACTGTGGTGAAGAAATAGGCAACCAAAAGAAAAGATTATTTCCCTGCAACTCAGAGAAAAGAAAAAACACATAAAATTTTCTGGCCTTGAGGTTAAAAAAACCTCAATAAACACAGATGCCAAACAAAGTACCCATTATGAAACCTGAGTGTGACACTGCAGGGGAAGTGAACAACCTAGATTTTTCTCTCTTTATTCATAA
This sequence comes from Lyroderma lyra, assembly GCA_004026885.1. Classification (NCBI taxonomy): domain Eukaryota; kingdom Metazoa; phylum Chordata; class Mammalia; order Chiroptera; family Megadermatidae; genus Lyroderma; species Lyroderma lyra. The sequence goes on along the minus strand of PVJL010001015.1, from coordinate 305,436 downwards.
CTAAATCTCCATCCAAAGAACCCAGGTACCTGATGCTTTGACAGGACCTTGCTAGCATTTTCAAATCATCTTGAGTGGGGGTGATTCAGAAACAAAACCATCCCTGGTGCCCTGTCTAAACTGTCATTCAAGAACATGCCTGTGTTTTCTGTGGGTTTATATCTGAGGTTTTCGCTAATGAAACACAGAGCAATGGGGAAGTCCATGAAAGGTTTGCCTATTTCCCCTAAAAGCTCATAATCCCATTCCTTCCAAGCCTCTGCCGTCACCATTTATCTTACCCTTGTGGCAATCACATCATCTGATCTCCCCACATGGACCCTGGGCCAGAAACTAAAGGAATTCGTATTTCTCTACATCCATCACCTCTCTGTCAGGGATTCATTCCAAGGCATTTCAGAGTCATTCAGATTCATTAGTCACCACCCTAAACCCCTTCCCTTTTGGCTCATCCTTAACAAGCTGGCTATCATTAAGGTGACAGAACAGTAAAACCCCCATGTTCAATAGGTTCAGGAAACAAGACAGGCAGATTAGCCACAATCTGATGGTGGATCTTAAAAAACTGCTGAGAAAGGAATCAACTCAATGAGGGAAGCCTATTCCCATTATTTCGGTAAATCCAAGCATTGCTTCATGTCACCTGAAGAACAGAAGCCTGTATTTTCTGTCTAAACTAAAGAGGAAAATATGGTTATGCTTGTCAGGCCCCTACGAAGCCTTTTCTCCTTCGCCTCCCTGCCTCCCTGCCTCCTTTTCTCCTCCTCCTCCTCCTTTCCAGCTGACCCTTCACTGTGGATAGAATTAGAGGTGCCAAAGAAAACCCTGAAGCCCTTCTCTAGAGTCTCCTATAGTTCCCTGCCAATTGCTGATGGGTGATCATACAAGTAAGGACATAAAGGAAGTAGCTCAGCACCTACATACTCAGCACATTAAGTATCAGGTACTTAATGTATATTATTATCTCCTTCAATTTTCAGAACAATCCAATTAAAGTGTTAACCATTATTCCCCTCTTACTACTGAGGAAACTGGTTCAGAAGCACCCAACCTAAAATTAAATACAGGGAGATGGATTTGAATTCAGGCCTGCTACCACATAAACCCATCATCTGTTATACATCACTTACACTCTGGGGAGCCCAAGGATCTCTGGTGATATTCTTAACTGTCTTGACAGATTTGTAGAGTGACTACCATTCATATGCAATAAAAGGTGTCCTCTTCCTCCCTCTTCTGCAAATAAAAGAGTCACATTTCTCAGCCCTTCTCCAGGATGAAGAAAACTAACTTTTGACTTGCAAAGGCCTTTCTTAGAATGATAAAGCAGATAGCCTGGCCCCTGCTGACTTAGGAGGACAGAATCCTAGTTCTCCTCAGGGTATTCAAAGAAAAAGGCTAACCATTATGGTCTATATTAGAGGTCAAAGTTTCAAAGAGAATGTCAAAGGAGGGGTGTTTATTTTAGAGGATAAAGGGAAAAAAAATATGAGTCAGAAAAGACAAATTTCTAGCCCCAGATCACAAACTACTCATAACCCTTCATCACAAAAGACAGTGACTCAGAGCCCAAATAAATATGTTTGGATTGGGGGAAAACAAAACACTTCTGAAAGAGGTTAAAGACCTTTGGGTAGGGCTAGAACTTGAAACCACCTACTCCTATGGCATTCTCTACCACAGGAGGAAAGCGAGGTTTAGAGGAGGAAAGTATCCCACCCAGTATCACCAAGTGAGATAGCCGAAGAGATGTTGCTAAATGCCAGGGTCCCGAACACTCTCCGTGGCTGGTGCTCTGCCTACCCTATCACGCTGCCCTTTTCATGAGGAAAGGGATGAATATGATGTCCAATGGAAAGCATTAGGTTAGGCCAGGGATGTAGAAAGCCTCAGAGTATGCCTGGCCAGTAAGGGAACAGGAACACTATGAGTAATAGAAGCGGGGAGGTAGGTAGGGATGCAGGGGAGTGGGGGTGAGGGGAAAGGCCTGGTGGTACACTAGGTGCTCAGAGTTATTCCCACATTCCTCTCAGATTCCCAGGTACCTATGCAGACCTATAATGGGACTTGGTATTGCTGAGAAAATGCCCTATCATTTCTTCACCAGGAGCTTCTTGAAGTCTATCAGAGATCACTTGATTCAGCCACCTGCTTCTTAACAGAACTAATTCACAGCTGAAGGAAGAAGGGCAGGTTGTACACTCTGTTCTGAAAGACCATCAGGGAAAGGGAAGCCAGTCCTTCCCTATCTGGGATAAAATGCTTATTAGGACATTTGCTGCATGTCTAACCTGAATAGGCACTACTGTGTTTTTTTGTTTTGTTTGTTTTGTTTTGTTTTGTTTTTCTTTTTGGTATGTGGGTAGCTCCCCGACTGGGAATCGAACCCAGGCCGCAGCACTGACAGTGCCAGCGCTGAAGCCTTAAGCCACTACACCATCAGGGAACTCCCCACTACTGTGTTTTAAGCTTACAAAATCTTCTAGGACCTGTCGTTATGAATTCAGGCCTTCAAAACTTTTTTTCTCCAACCTAAATAACTCTAATCACTCCAGTTTTCCACTAGTTTCCTCTCACACTCTTTCTCCTAGACTGTCTTCAAATGCACTGTCGTTGGGTTTCTATGAGGAATTAAGTGGGGTATAAACAGTTCTCAAGCCTCAATTGCCATCACTCCTTTGTCCCTCAAGTATCTGAAGGACTTACCCATTCTTGGCTGTCATAGAGCTCTGATAGCCCTATCAGGCTCCACTTGCATTTCTCCCCAGTCCAAGTTCATTTCTAACCCCCTCCATTTCCCAAGTGGCCTTGATTCTCAGCTCCGTCAATCTGGGACCTCAATTATCAAGGTCCTCCCTGTGCTAGGGGCTTGCAGTGGTGTGGGGGCAAGAATATGAAACTGACAATCAGGACATGCTTCCTCCTCTGCTCTCACCTGTGAAGTTATGTACTTTAAAATTCCAGGTTTATTTCTTTGCTGATGACTCTTCCTAAATCCCCATCTCTGTGCAAGCTCTATATACCACAGCACTAATGTTTCACTGGCCATTTCTACTTGAGTGACAGAACTAATTTTCTCTTATGGCTTCTGTTTCCATTGGTGGTCTAATGAAACTTTGAGTGACTGAGGCTTACCTCTGAGTTATCCCTGATTCCTCCCTCTGCTCAGTTTTTCATATTTAGTCATCTTTCTTTTTGGTTTGGCTTCCAAACTTATCCCCTCCTCTCCATTACCTCTGCCTCCACTCTGGACTGACTGGTGTACCTGATTTTTGCACTAACTCAATTAACTGGTATTTTGCCTCTCAACCCTCTATCTAACACACTGTTACCAAATTTATCTAATGCACCACATTCAATTTATCATCACCTGATTTAAAAACAAAAACAAACATGCAATATCCTAGAGAATAAAATCCTAACTCTTTGGCCAAACATTACAACTTTTTCTATGAATATATTCTCATTAAAATAGAGCTAAAAAAAAAAAAAAAAGGGAATAATCACCTTCATTCCCTTCTTCTCACAGCCCACTACCCTTCCCAGAGGTAACTGCCCTAACTTGCCTATCCAGTTTTATCCCTTGTTGCCTCAGCTCCAGACAGACCACGTTATGACAGTTCTTTGCACACATCATTCCCAGGAAACTTCTGTATCCCAATTGAGACTATTTCCCTCCCTGATATACCTTTGCCATACCTACTGCCTCTCCAACTCCAAACATTACCTCCTTGAAATATATCGGCTCCTTGAAATTGCCTGTCCTTTGTTTGATATAATTTAAATACCGCTGCCTATGACACCTAGGCATTATGTACTTTTCTGTGTCTCAACAATTGGGCTGTCAGGTCTCACCTTGAAAGTAGGATGATGTTACCCCTTTTGGTGCCTCTGCAGGCCTCTTACAACACTCTGCATGTGGTAGGTGATTAGTGATCTCTCAGACATTAAACAATCTTGCCCAAAGGTGGTGTTAAGTGTACAGGTCATGGAATCCCAAAGAAGTAGGAAACCTTAGAAGTTGTCTCCTACAATCTTCTCAACTTACAGAAGAGGGAAATGATTTTCGAAGGTCATTTGGATAGTTAATGGATAAGTTGAGGCTAGATCTCAGGTCTCCTCATTCTAAGTTCAAGCAACCCCTAGGTCCTCTGGAGGGTGCCATACTACTCTTAGGACCAACCACCTGGGCAGTAACTCAGAGTACCTGATGGGGGAGGGCTTGAATGTGCTATATTTAAAAGAAGGAGGAGGTGGAGGAGGATGAAAGAGAAAAACATATGAGGTTCCCCAACACACCATTACCATTTAAGTCCAAGGGAAAGGAAAAGGTTGGCCCATTCCCTCTGCTACACTACCCTTCACTGCATGTACCTCCTCTCCCCTTTCTTGACATTCACCTTATCTTGACTTCACCAGAATAAAAATGTAAGGCACAGAGTCACCTGGGACTTCTGATATGTCTTGAAACCCAGTGCTCTCTATTACTACATGGTTTATGACTGTTGTCCCAAGTATAATTGTAATTGTGCCTACTTCCACTCCAAAAAGTTGATAATTATACGATCCCCCTATTTATAACCCACTTTATCCATCCATTCATTTAATAAATATTTATTGAGCACCTACTCTGTCATGGGCATAGCACTAATGCAAGGAATATAGAAGTTTATGACATAGACAAGGTCTCTGCTCTCATGGAGGACACATACAGTGAACAGGTAAAAAAAAAAATACTACATACTGAGATAAGTGTCATGATAAAATAAGTGGGATTCTTATTTTAAAAAGTGGTCAGAGAAGGCTCTCTGTGAAGTTGACATTTAAGCTGATACCCAACAGATGAACAGGAACCAGTTGTAAGAGTTACAAGAAAGGATATTCCAGAGAGAGATAACAAGGCATAAGACACAAAACAGAAAACAACTTGGAAAATTCCAGGAAATGAGCCAAGTTTGATGTCACTGGAGCATGGTTTGTATGTGGTGGCATGACAAGAACTTAGAAGAGTAAGCAGAGGCCAGATCATGCAATATCCAATAGGCCACAATAAAAAGTCAGAATTTTGTTCCAGAGAAATAGGAAGCATTTAAAAGATTTTAAGCAGAGTGGTGATAGGATCCTACCATATTTACTGTGTTAAAAAACTCATACTGGCTGCTATATGGAAAATGGACTGGAGAGAGGCAAGCATGGAGACAAGGAAGCAACTGTATTAGGCCAAGGCAAGAGCTGATGGTGGCTTGGACTAAGGTAGGGACAGAGTCAACAGAGAGAAGAGGGAAGATGAACAGTATGTATACAAGAGGTAGAACCAATGAAGTTTGCTGATAGATTGGATGTGATGGGTGAGCAGAGAAGGATACAGAATGACTTTAAGCTTTCTAGTTTTAGTAACTGAATGGCAGGTGCTGCCACTTATGGACAGAGGCAAAACAAGAGAGGACTAAGGTAGGGCTAATGGGAAAGTGGGAATCAAGAGTTCCATTTTAAGTACGTTATTGTTAATTTTTTTCTGAAACATTCAAGTGGAGATACGAAGCAGGGAATGGCTATTAAGTGGAAGCTAACTAAACAAATTAGAGAAGAAATTTGACGTGGAGATGCAAATTGAGGCGTCACAAGTTTAGAGATAGTTTCTGAAGCCATGTATAGAGATAGTTTCTGAAGCCATGGAAGTAAATGAGATTGCTTAAGAAGAGTAAGAAATGAAGGGAAGAGGGCATAGGTCCAAGTCCTAAGAAACACCACACCTCTCTCATTGATATCCACAAGTTCCCAATGAGGGAGGTGAGCAACTGGACCTTTTTTTGATTCTGGGAAAAAGTAGGTATAGACTGCTGGTAGGTAGGGAAATCGATGAGCTAAATAACTTTGGGAGGGGGTGTCCATCACTCTATTTATTCAATGAATGCTTTCTATGGGTCAGGGACTAACTACTATATTAGGTGCCTGTTGGGGACATAAAGATGAAAGGACATAGTCCCTCCCAATTGAGAAGGAAAGCACACTTGTGCCCATAATTATGTGGCGTGATGACTATTCTAATGGAGGTCTACACAGACACAGTCTATACAGGGAACACGAGAATGAAAGCAGCCAATGTCTATCTGGCCCAAAACTGATGCAAAGTGCATCCTGGCAGTAAGACGAGCTGAACATTAATTACAAGGATGCTCTGAAGCCAGAAAGGCTCTCATTCACACACTTCTGATTGTTTGTTTCTGTTTTATTTTAAAACAAATCTTGTGCTTCCTAGGCTAAATGTAATATCATGACAGGTTGGTGGGAGTAGAAACAGAGGCTTTGGTTCTCTGACCATTAACAATACAGCACTGCCCTTTCCAGTGAGCCTTAACCAGGGGTGGGGTGGGAACAGGGATTACAAGAAAACATGGAAAAAGAGAGTGGTTTATTGCTGTTCACAAAAAAGCAATAAAATACTTTGCCCTGAGCTGCATTAGGGTCTTAATCGGTATGATAAAGTATCATTGAACATGAGGAGGAAACTGAAGTTTCATTTCCTTGCTTTTGTGGCACTCTTTGAATTGGGTGGATGACACCACTCAGTCAGCATGAGGCCTGCCTTACCAATTTTGTTTTGCAAAACAAAGCCAGTCACGGTCAAACTCAGTTGGTCAATTCCATAGATTAACAGGAGAGGCCCCAGAAAAGCAAGACAGCTGGGATGACCCTGGCTGGGAAACGATGGGGTTAATCCTAGGCCAGCTTGGCAGGGAACTTCCTAAGATCTTTCAGGCCCCTGGCACTGCACCCTCCCACTCCTCATCCCTCCATGTGCTTCCCACACTCACGGATGTCCTGGGGTTGACTCCGTATTATCTCCAGAGTTTGAAGGGCAGGGTTGGGCTGAGGATTGGATGCATTTTCTCATCATGTCCTGTGGTATAATCCTCATTCTGATTTCTTTAGACTCAGTAGTATGGTGTGATAGAAGAAATCTGGCCAGAATCTATATGAACACAAACTGAAAAGAATGAATTTTCTTTAAAAAAAATGACAATACAGGAGTTCCCTGATGGTGTAGTGGCTTAAGGCTTCGGCACTGGCGCTGTCAGCGCTGCGGCCTGGGTTCAATTCCCAGTCAGGGAGCTACCCACATACCAAAAAGCAAAAAAAAAAAAAAAAAAAAAGATAATACTACAAAATTTCTCTTAAATCCTGGGCTCCAGTAGCTGTACCTCCACAACCCACAACCTAAAACAAAAACAAAAACCAATGAGGATGAAAATATTGTTCAAGCTCTACTGAACAGCCGGGCATTTTTGTTGCCTCTATGGCTAAGATATTAAAAATAATTATTGATTCTCTTAGAGATGACCCAAGTCCATTCTGATTCTTGATGTTCAGAAGTTACTAAAAAACTGAGGCCATATTACAGTAGATCATAATCTGGAGAACTTTTTAAACTTCCCATTTGCTGATAAAATTCCATTTTTCTTTCTTTCTGAATTCTGATGTTTCTGGTGAAAAATACAATTCTGCCAATAACACATAAGTTCTATCAAAGAGCCAAGAAAATGTGCTCATGCAATGAAGAAGCCTGAATGATAACAAGGTTCATGTTCCAAAAGAAGGTTAAGGTAACATTTAATTTAAGTTCCCTAAAGGTTATCTTACATTTTCTCCAAAGGATTTATTCCTGTTGTCGTCTCTGTCGACCCAATTTAATTTTCAGGTAATCAAGGAAGGCAATTTAGTTTTGTGGGGAAAGTGATTCGGATTCTGCCACATATTTTGCTATAATGCCATGTAATTTACTATGCAGGATTCAAAATCTTTATTAGAAAAAGAAGTGTCTGGATGGTGAGCACACAGTACAACATATAGATGATATATTTAGAATTGTACACTTGAAAGCTATATAATTTTACTAACCAATACCACCCCAATAAATTTCATAATAAAATAAAATAATCATTAAAAGAAAAAGAAGTGGATTGAATTGGATTACTTTATTTATTCATGGAATGTTTTCAAATTTTAAAATTCTGTTCTGATTAAGTTTCTCTATTCTGATGTTTCTGGCCTTCATATGAGGTTCCATACTAGTAGCCACACAGCATAAATTAGAACTACTTCTGTTTTCTAGAAACTTATAGCCTGCAAAATAGCAACAGTCAGATGTTCTTCATGCACATATGGTCTTATGATTAGACTTCACTAATTTGAATTTTGTGCTGAAGGAAGCTTATTCGTTATTATATTTAAAAAGGGTTTACTATTAACACCACAAATAAAGACTCCAGGGGAAGGTGTTTTTTGTTGTTTGTTTTTATTTGTTTTCGGTGGTTCCATGGCTGGGAATCAAACCCAGGCCATGGCATTGAGAGCTCAAAGAAAGCCACCACACCACCAGGGAACCCCCTGAAGGTTTTTAACTGCCTATGACAACAATGTTTTCAAACACTGTTTCTCACAAGGATCAAGGACTGTGGGATAATGAATGGCATTCTGGATGTGAGCCAGGAAACTGAATCATCAGCCATTAGCTTAATGTATGACTTTGCACATGTCTGTTAGCTACCTTGAGACTCATTTGCTTCAAAATCAAGTATAAATGAAGGGGTTGAATTAGGTGGTTTAAAATTAATTGACACAGCTTTTTTTTTTTTTTTCAAGCAGATAAACAAGACCAAGTAGTGGTTAAGTGTAAATAAAGGCATTAATGCCTTTAGTATAATAATATGAAGAGTGAAAGGGATTTGGTGGTGCTTTCTGCATGAGGAAGAGAACCTGTGACTGCCAGCCACAAAAAGCCATAGTATACACCAAGTGAAGCTCCAAGGTCCACTCCCTTGGTTTATACATAATAAATCCATTAAATGAATGAACTTGATTTGTACACAACACTTAGTTGGCCCTATAAGGAAAACAAGTAGTTTCGCATGTCTGTGAAAAAGTACAGTGAAGTTATGGAAAGGATTCAGAGCCAACTACAATTAGTTCAAAACTCTGGCTCTAGTAATTCCTAGATATGGCTTCTAGATCAAACCACTTTAACCTCAAGAAGTTTTGAGAATTAAATAACATAATATAGGTGTAAGTGCCTCACATGGTACTTGGCATATAATAGGTAACAATAGATAGTAATACTTTCATTAATAATGGAAATATAATCCATATGTAAATAAGTTTAAATTACATGAGGTAAATAATAGCTAACAGGGGAGTTCCCTGGTGGTGTAGTGGCTAAGGCTTCCCAGCTAGGGAACTACTCACATTAAAAATAATTAATTAATTAATTAATTAATTAAAAAAGAATTTAAAAATAATAATAATAGCTAACATTGACTGAGTGCTTCCTCTGTCCATCAGGCAGTGTTAGGTACTTTTACATACTCCTATCACATTTAATCCTCATAACAACCCTCTAAGATAGACACAATCATTATCTCCATATTACAGATGAGGAAACAGAATCAACAGGATTAAGTTAAGTAACTTTTTCCATGGTCACAGAGCTAGGAAGTCATGGAGTTACGATACCAAACTGCTTTGCTGTTTCCAAAGGTCATTTCAACATATGGGTCCACTACATTATGTCAAAGGTTTATATTATTACACACCAGAGGAGTCAGAAATTAATTAAGCATAAGTAGTTCACAGCCACAAGAGATATGCATGTACATGAGCAAAATTATAGGAAATCATCTTCTAGGCTGGGAATAGTATAAGCATAAAGGAGTAAGAGAGTTTTCCAGTGTCCATGTGAGGGGGAGCAGGTCTAAGGGAAGAGAATGATTTAGTAAGTGTGCAGAGATAAAAATGAGCAAGGTGAGCAAATAGGCCACTCTAGCTACAGCAGTTCCATAAAGGCAATTTCTGGGGGAATAAGGTTGGAAAGATAAGTCTGTGGAAGTCCTGAATGCCACACTAACAAATATAAAATATTTTTTCACCCTATTAGGTATACACTAGATACTCAGTAAGTATTTGTTGATTGTCACGAAGTAGAGAGAATTAATTTCAAACCCAGCTAACCAATGGAAGTAGGAAACTTGTTTTCAATACAGGCAGTGGCCATTCAATTTGAGCGTCCTGGCCAACCAGAACAGAAAGAAAGCGTGTTAACACACTTTCTTAAACTCCTTCACTGTGTGATGTTTCATAATTTCAAAATCTTTAGAGCGGCTTAGGTGAAGATCAGAAATACCAAAGTCACCTGAAACTAATATAATATTGTATGCCAACTATACTTAATTTAAAGAAAATTAAATTAGTAAAGTTTTCGATTAATACATGCAAATACAAATGTAATGGTGTTAGGTCAAGAATCGGGCAGGCAAAAAGATGAAGAGACTTTAAAAATAACAGAGCTGAGAAGAAGAAGGAAAGTATTATAAGACGATGCAAGGGCATGGAGTCCAGTGAAAGGCCAGCTCAGATGGCTTAGGAGAGCCCAGGGTCAAGTCTCAGAGCTAGGTAACTACTGAGGAGCTGAGAGAGGAAGGCAGGCAGGTAGGAGCACTAGCAAGGTAAAACAAAGGTTTTGGTTTCATACTTATAAAGGTGTGTTCAGACTGGGAATTACCATATTAGCAACAGAAAGAGGAATGTAAACAGTGATTTCATCAATGGTATAATACCCTAACAATATTACTACAGTAGATTCTCAGTTAACTGGAACTCAAGCAACCAGCACTCTCAAGCAACCTTGAGAGTTTTGCTGGCTGCTTGAGAGTGCCAGGTACATTTATCCACATCTACCAACCCTCAACGGTGCTGCTTAACTGAGAGTCTACTGTATTTTACTTGATTGAGTATATTGTTTTTCACCACAAAGATCACAGTTGTTTCAAATATTACATTTTCTCAAACCAACCCTGGGAAAGAGAAAGGAACTCATAATGGTTTGCCATTTAGGTGTTGAATCTGTATTGCTGAAAGGTGCAAACAAGTTAAACTAGACTAGAACTTGGGGGTCTTCTTAAATATAGTATTTTATTTTAATTGAACTTTGAAATGAAAGACTGAAGCTTTAAAGTCAAAATTTTCATCTGGGATGTTTAGTTTGTAGCCAGTCATCAGATGGTTAAAGTTTGGCATGACTAATGCTTCACAGTCCATTTGCTAAATGACACATTATAAAAACAAGCACCCCTGAAAAGGATGTGCTTGTTTCCTAAGCTTCAACTTCATTGTAGATTGACTGTTTTACACTAGTCCTTGTCTAATCATTTTATGGTGCAAGAGGCTCTAACCACATATATATGTTAAAGAGTCCTTGAAATGTTCCCACATTGGCAAGGACCAGAACACTAGATAAAGTCCAGAAAGGCTGTCATTCTGGCCCCAAAATAAAGGCTACCCAGAAGGATCAGGATCTTACAGTTCTGATTAAGATTTATTAACCCCTGAATTGCTTATTCTTTTTTGTTTTGTTTTGTTTTTGTTTTTTGTAGTATGTGGGTAGTTCCCTGGCTGGGAATCGAATCCAGGCCACAGCATTGACAGAACCAGTGCCGAAGCCTTAAGCCACTATACCACCAGGGAACTCCCAGAATTGCTTATTCTTATTCAATAGCCTAACTCTCTCCATCCCACAATTAGAAGACTTGAATCCAGATCCTAGCAGAACAGTTGAGAATGCTAATAACTAGGTAAGCTCAGCAGAGCTGCTTCAAAATAAACGAGCTGAACCTTGAGAGAGATTTAAATTCTAATGACAGTTTAAAGAAGAATCCAGAAACTGTAGTTTAGGTTGACACATTGTTGGTACTTTGTGTCTTTCAAGGGCTTTGTCTGTTTCGCCTAATTTATTGGTAGTATTCCCTTACTGTCCTTTTAATATCTGTAAGGTCTGTAATGATTTGACAGTATTGAGCTCAATGAGCAGAATTGGTTTTAGAAAAAAAAGTCACGGGGGGTGGGGGGGAGGAAATTTGAGACTGCTTTGATAGAGCATATGAAGCCACAGTTTTTCAAGGAGCATTCCCCCCACCTCAGCCAAGAAATGCTGATGAGGCAAGTGGGGGAAAAAAAGGAATTTCTTTATGGTTCTAGTAATGGGGCTGTTGGTCTGATTAGCTGCCCATTTGTCTGCACACCGCCTTCCCCTCCCATGCCGTGCTCCCTGTCATCACAGTACAGCTGCTGGCCAGGAAGCCTGAGGAAGGGGCTCCCTCTGGAGCTGATGGCAGTGGCACTTTAGAAAGTGCTGGCAGGGGGTAGGCTATAAAAAACAATTTGGTCTGGTAACAAAAGGCATCAATCACAGCGGTGTCATCAACCTTTGATTTGGATGGGGGGAAAGAACTTTCTGGGTCACCTTGGAAGCAGGAAAGGAATAGACAACATCATTTTACTTAGTTATCTCCCTTTTTCAATAGACTATAAAGGGTCTAATTAGTTTAATAGGAAAGCTATGCATAACTGCTCCACAAAGATCTTTTCCTTTAGTCATGTGCTTTGGTAAGGTGAGAGAAAGCTATCTCATGTGAAGTCTCCATGTGAAATTACCAGAAGTCACTGGACTTTACCTTTAGAAGTAAACTTCTCAGCTAAAAGCTCCCATAAGCCTGGGAGTTTCTGAGATTTAATTAACTTTGGGAAGTAACTATTGATCAATAATGACAGGTGCAAAATTAGTATAAGAAATGCTACTAGTGAGGGGACCAAGAAAAATAAAGAACCCAAGAGAAGCACCTGAAGTCACAAAAATAGCAAAGAGAACAGCATCTTCTCTGAGTCAAAAAAAAAAAAAAAAAATCAAAGCTTAATTTAAATAATTCTCATGAAGAGTTAACTGCATAAGAGAGGTTGTAGTACTTCTGAGCTGGGAAAGTGCTTCTCAAAGGTATCTGGGACACTTTCAAATCCAGCTAATCTGTCCTCAAACTAGGGCAGGTAAACTATTGCCCTGGGCTCTTCAAGCATGATTCCATTCTTCAGCCCCCAAGTAGAAGCTGAGGTAGGTATTCCCAGGTTAGATATGTTCCATGTTTCTTGGCAAGTGTAAGAAGACTGGCAAGAGACCTGAGAAGAGGGTGGGGAGCTTCACCTCAGATCTTAACTTCTAAAGAAAAGAAAAATCTAAACTTCTGTTTAGTTTCAAGTCACAAGAGAGCTGCATACTTGCCTGCTTTCTTCTTTGGTCTCTCTGAGTCCTGGAGAAAGGAATGAAATGAAGCGATGTATCCGGATTAACAAGGATCAAGGATACACACTCATTCAGTGTGAAAGAAATGCATTAAATCGCCAGCACTTCATGACGACAAATGTATGTGCAGTACAGCTTATGTGAGAAGGCAGTCTTCTACCCTTTCGAGTTACCTAGGAAGTAAACAAAAAGGCAATCATCTCATTTTCCTATTCGTCCTATGCTACACTTTCCCATTCTGGTACATGAAATAATGATCTCAAAAGTGTCCAAAATGAAATAATCCTATGGCTAACTATTATGTTCTATTTGATGTATTTTTGCCTATTTTATCTCCAAAATACATATATCTCAAATTAGTCTATTTTTTCAATTTTTTTCCCCTCCATTAAAAATAAAATGGCAGGTCCGGGGACTGGAGCTGACTTCTAGTATGGAATTCTTCTGCCATATTCACTGCTGCCTCTTTTTTCACAAGGGGAGGCTCTTGTGGTAGAAATTCCCACTGTAAAAATTATTTGCTTTTTCCTATATGTTCTTTGCCAAGGCTCACAATATAGCAATTGATTATATATCTTTAAGATTTTAGTTTGTCTTCCCAACACTGAAGTTAAAAGTGTTTTGAAATATGGCAGTCTCAGAAGGAACAGGTCCAAAAATTCACACAAATGCCATTACTGAGAACTTGCAAAACATCTTGGCGATAAGTAACTTAAAGAGAGTCTATAAATTGTTGCCAACCCTTTGAAATGGCCATCGATTAAGGGATTTATCTTTTTATCCTTAAAAGAAAACTACAAAAGCAGTTGCATGAACATTATACAAAATTTAAAATACAGCTAATCAAAAATAAGAAAAATAAAACAGCATAATGCCACAATCCAGAAATTACAGATACCATTTGAGTGGGTATCCTTCTACATCTTATTCTACATATACACACACACACACACACACACACATTTTTTTTCTACCAAAATGAGATCACACTAAACATTGTTTTGTAATATACTTTTTTCAGTTAACAATCTTTACCTTCCAAGGCAATAAATTTTCATCTCATTTATACTCAAATCTTCCCAGTTGTCTCAAAAATGTCCTTTACAGCTTCTCTGCCTAAATCAGGGTTCAATCTAGGAACAAGTATTGATTCTGATTATAAACATCTTTAGTCTCTTTTAATAAAAAACAGTTCCTTTTCTCATGATACCAATTTGTTGAAAAGACCAGAACAGGTGTCCTGCAGAGGATCCCATCTTCTGAATTTTTCTGGTTGCTTCTTTATGGTGTCCTTTAGGTGGTGGCTTGAGGTGATCACTAGATTATGGTTATGGTGGTCAAATCTTTACTCTTTCCTCCCACCTTCATTTATGAATAGTTTTATAGTACAGTAAGGTTGAAAGAATAGTACAACGAACATTCAGGTGCCCTAGACTGAACAATCATTAATATTTTAATTTTGCTTTATCTATACATATATAAAAATATTTTCTTACCGAACTATTTGAATATAAGTTGCAAACATCAGAAACTTTATCCTTAAATATTTCAGAATGCATTACCTAAATATAATATTTTCCTTTTATGATCATATCATTTGACCCTATGAAATTTGGCAATTACTTCATATCATCTAATAGTCCATATCTAAATCCCCTTAATTGTCCCCCAAAGGTTTTTTATAGATTTTTAAAACCAGAATCCAATCAAAATCTGCTTGGAGTTCCCTGTTGGTGTAGTGGCTTAAGGCTTCAGCACTGGTGCTGTCAATGCTGTGGCCTGGGTTTGATTCCCAGCCAGGGAACTACCCACATACAAAAAAAAAAAAAAAAAAGATCTGCTCATTGGCTCATCACCTTTGGTTAAGGTATCTCTTTAGTCTCTTTTAATCTAGAACAGTT
Source organism: Lyroderma lyra (assembly GCA_004026885.1). Taxonomy (NCBI): domain Eukaryota; kingdom Metazoa; phylum Chordata; class Mammalia; order Chiroptera; family Megadermatidae; genus Lyroderma; species Lyroderma lyra. The sequence goes on along the minus strand of PVJL010001015.1, from coordinate 290,412 downwards.
CCTGTGCATTTCCATTACTATTTTGTTTTATAATGACATTGACTTTTGAAGAGATGAGGCCAGTTTAAGTATTTACTCTTAATAAAAGTAAATTAAAATTTCTTAATTAAGAAATACCATTTTAGGGGAGTTCCCTGGTGGTGTAGTGGCTTAAGGCTTCGGCACTGGTGCTGTCAACGCTGCGGCCCAGGTTCGATTCCCAGCCAGGGAACTACCTACATACTATAAAAAAAAAAAAAAAAAGAAAGAAATACCATTTTAATTTTTTTAAAACTAGTATATCACAAAAACGTAATTGGGACACACTAACCTATGGACTCTTTCATAGAGTGTCCAATCATTCCGTGTTGCTCAGAACCAAGGGGGCTCCTGGGATGCAGTATTTTCAGTGGTAGAACCAGGAAAGTCCCAGGCAAACCAGGATCAAAGACTGGTCACCCTTGGAGGAATCTTATTAATGTTAAGGAAATAGTTATATAAGTGACGATTAAAATTATAACCTGATTCTGCCCATTTTCATTGTATTAAGTAATTATATACTTATTATTTTTAAACTAAGCTCTCTAAACTGTGCATTAATTATTCATGTAGATATAGGATACATGGTTGGGAAAATATCATAACTAAAATTCCATGTTTTACTCCTCAAACTTTAAGAAAAATGTCATCATATGCATTCTTAGTGCAAACTTGCTGAGAGGAGCACAAGAAAAAGTATCCAGACACTTCACTTTTTTCCAAAAAGTGCTGTGAGGTGGAAGACCATCTCTGTCAGAGAAAGGAAACTTTGAAGATATGGCAAAGGCCCATTATAAGAGAGAATTGAAAATCTATATTCCTCCTAAAGGACAAGAAAGAAGTTCAAGGATCTCAGTGCACTGAAGAGGCCTCCTCCAGACTTTTTATTGTTCTAAATATTGCCCCCCAAGCCAAAGAACATCCTAGCTTATCTGTTGGTGATGCTGCAGAGAAACTGGGAGAGATGTGGAGTAAAACTGCTGCTAAGCTGAAGGAAAAATGTGAAAAAGATAGTCTTGCATATGTGGCAGAAAAGAGTGAGTCATCAAGGCTGAAAAATGCGAGAAAAAGGAGGAAGAGAAGGAAGATGAAGGTGATAAACAAGCTGGTTCTAGTGTTCTTTTTGTCTATGAGGCATTTAACCTGTCTACAACTCACTCTTTTTGTTTGTTTCTCTTTCAATAAATATATTTTTATTGTTAGACTTATTGGTCAGCAAGGATTACATAGGTTCCAGGTGTACAATTCTACAGTGCATCGTCAACTTGTATAATAGATTCACCACCCAGTGTGAGTTCCCTTTCCATCACTGTGTATTTAGCTCCCCGTTTCTCCTCTCCCAGCACTTCCTCCCTCTCCCATTCCCTCCCCACTTGTCCCCAAATAAGCATTAAACTATTGATTGTGTCCATGGGTTTTTGTTTGTTTGTTTTTTCTTTGTTGCTTTCAGTTTTATATTCCGCATATGAGTGAAGTCAATACAGTTTTGGTTTTTTCTGTCTGCTTTATTTCACTTAGCATGATGATCTCCAGGTCCATCCATTTTGTTGCAAATGGCAATATTTCATCTTTTCTTACAGCTGAGTAATTTTCCATTGTGTATATGTACCACAGCTTCTTTATCCAGTCATCTGTCGCAGGGACCTTTGGTTGTTTCCATGTTTTGGCCACTGTGAACGGCGCTGCAATGAACATTGGGGTTCATAAGTCTTTGAGGACTAAGGTTTTCAAGTTTTTTGGGTAGATCCCCAGAAGGGGGATTGCCGGGTCACATGGTAAATCCATTTCCAATTTACTGAGGTAAAACTCACTCTTTTAAAGAAAAAAAAAAAACCATGAAATGTAAGGCTGTGTAAGACTTGTTTTTAAATTGTATAGTGTCTCTCTAATTTTATATAGTTAACATACTACCAAATGTGTTAAATGCTCGCCCTGTCTTGCCAGTATTTTCAATAGCCACTAACCTTGCCTGGTATAGTATGGGGATTGTAAATTGGCATAGAAGTTTAAAGTGGATTCTTGTTGGTACACAGGACAAATTAGTTATATGAGGGCTGTCCAGAAAACATCCAGCCATTATCAATATAACAAGAATGGTTTACAGCTGGATACTTTCTGGACAGCCTTTGTATAGGAGGATGGTAGTTTTTTCACCTTCATCATCTCTGATACATCTTATATGAATTAAATGCTGTTCTGTTAACTGAATATCACTTTGTAATCACAAAAAAAGTTGCAGTTATTTTGCTGACATTCTAAATGCCTCTAAATAAATACAACTTCCTTATTAGAAAAATAATCATTCCCTAATTTTACCATAGATAATGTTATCTGCAGCACAAAACACAGCTATTATTTTAAAACTGATTTTTAAGAAATAATTTATTTCACATGTAGTTAAACTGTTAAGAACTATTTTTTTTTAAGTAGAAGCACTCCTTTCACAATGAGATGGTTCATGATTTGTTCTTTGGAGAACTTTATTTTAATGAAATTCTTCTGCAACTGGATGGTGATGAAGTTTAGGTTTACTAGGATTATTTTTCAGCAGCCAATCGGCTAGCCAAAGCTATGGAAAAAAGAAAATAAAAACCTTAAGCTAATAAATATTAAGTATTTTCTTCAATATATATCAATTTAAAATTTAAAAGTTTTCAAAATCACATTATAAATAAAAGAAAATGATCATTAAAACATGAAATACTAAGTTTTATATTATGCAAGATTGTCAAGTATACACATAGATCCAAATTGGAAAGGAAGGAGTTCCCTGATGGTGTAGAGGCTTAAGGCTTCGGTGTTGGCGCTGTCAGCGCTGTGGCCTGGGTTCGATTTCAAGTCAGGGAACTACCCACATACCAAAAAGCAAAAACAAAACAAACAAACAAACAAATTGGAAAGGAAGAAGTAAAACTATCTCCATTCACAGACAACATGATCCCGTGTATAAAAAAAATCCCATATAAGTCACAAGAAAGCTACTAGAACTAATAAATGTGTTCAGCAAAGTTGTAGGTTATATAATCAACACACAAATATCAGTTATGTTTTTATACATCAGAAATGAAGAAATGATCCAAAAAGGAAACTAAAAATCACTGTCATTTACAATAGCACTGAAAAAATAGTATCTAGGAATTAATTTAACCAACCTGTATCCTGAAAACCATAAAATGTTGTTGAAATAAATGGTAAGACCTAAATAAATGGAAAGACATCTGTGTTAATGGATAGAAAACTTAATATTGTTAAGATGTTAAGTTGTCAAAAGTACCCAAAGTGATAGCGGCTTCAACACAGTCCCTTATCAAATTTCCAACAGTTATTTTTGCAGAATTGGGAAAGTCAATCCTCAAATTTCTATAGAATTTCAAGGGGCTCTGAATAGCCAAAACAATAAGGAAAAAGAAGAACAAAGTTGGAGGATTTCCTCCAACTTTGTTCTTGCTAATTTCAAAATCTTCTGCAAAGCTACATATAAACCAATGGAATAGAATTGAGAGTCCAGACATAAACCTTGACACATATATAAAAATTAATTCAAAATGGATCAACAACCAAATTATAAGAGCTAAAACCATTAAAATCTTAAAAGAAAACATAGGAATATATCTTCATCACCTTGGATTTGGCAATAGATTCTTAAATATGACATTAAAAGTAGAAGCAACAAAATAAAAAGTAGATAAACTGGTTTTCATCAAAACTTTAACTTTTCCCAGCCAGGGAACTATCCGTCTCCCAAAAAAGAAAAACTTTAAAACTTTTGTGCATCAAAGGACATTATCAAAAAAGTGAAAAACAACCTGTAGAGGGGGAGAAAGTATTTGCAAATCATGTACTGATAAAGGTTTAACATCTATAACATATAAAGAATTACAACTCAACAACAAACAAAAAAAATTTTAAAAAGGCAAAACACTGATTTGAATAGACATTTCTCCAAAGAAAATATACAGTCAATAAGCACTTGAAAAGATGCTCAACATCATTAGTCATTAGGAAAATGCAAAGCAAAATCACAATGATAAACTGTTTTACATCTACTAGGATGTCTATAATTACAAAAACAAAACCAGAAAAGAGCAAGTGTTAGCTAGGATGTAGAGAAATCAGAGCCCTCACACATTGCTAGTGGAAATGTAAAAAGTAATCACTGTAAAACCGTTTGGTGGTTCCTCAGAGAGCTAAACACAGAATAAAACCCAGCAGTTCCACTCTTAGGTATATATTCCCAAAGAATTGAAAACAGGTACTCAAACACATACTTGTACACCAATGTTCAAGTATCTGTTTGAGTACCTGTTTTGTGAAGTATTATGCACAATAGCCACAAGGTAGAAACAACCCAAGTATCCATCAAGAGATGAATTGATAAACAAAATATGATTTATACATATATGGAATACTATTTCGCCATAAATGAAATAAAATTCTGATACAGGCTACAAATGAATAACTTTGAAAACACTATGCTAAGTAAATAAACCAGACATGAAAGAACAAATATTCTACAATTCCACTTATATGAAATATCTACAATAGGCAAACTCATAGAAACAGAAAGTAGATTAAAGGTTACTAGGGCTTGGAAAAAGGTGGTAATGAGGAGTTACTGGTTAATGGTCACAGAGTTTCTGTTTGAGATGACAAAAAAGTTTTGAAAATAGCTAGTGATGTTGATTGCACAACATTGTGACTGTAATTAATGTCACTAAACTGTACACTTAATAATGGTTAAAATGGCAAATTTTATCTCATACACATTTACCATAAAAAACTAAAAAAAAAGAATTAAGTATATACAGAAGTATTGAAAATAATGTTAAAAGCAATAATTTATTGTGGTACTGTTGTTAGAACACACAGATCCATGTATCCTAATATATGCTCAGATACAGAATTTAATATTGATAAATAAATCTTCATAAATCAATGTATAAGGACAAATGGTCAGAAAAAAAGTCCATTTAGATCTTCATCTTGTGTTATATACAAAAACTAAATTCCAGATGAAAGAGAAAATTAAATATAAAATCTAGAAGAAAACTAAAGTGAGTATTTAGTAAAATTTTCAATGGGACAGAGTTTTCTAAATCTAGATGATAAATGAAAACCCATAATAAGAAAAAAAATCAAGTCTTGATTTACTGAATATTATTTAAAAGACAAAATTAAAAATTAAACAGAAAGGAAAATTTTTTGCAGCAAATTTTTTTTGTGGGGGTGGATGGTTCCCTGGCTGGGAATCGAACCTGGGCCGTGGCATTGAGCTCACCGAAGCCTAGCCACTACACCACCAGGGAACCCCAACTTTTGCACATATTAGTTACACATCAACTTTTGATCATATTTGCTGCAAAAGGTGGGATTCCCTGGAAATAAATAAATAAATAAATAAATAAATAAATAAATAAATGTATTAGTTACATCAACTTTTGATCATATTTGCTGCAAAAGGTGGGGGTTCCCTGGAAATAAATAAATATATATATATATTAGTTACATCAACTTTTGATATTTGCTGCAAAAGGTGGGGTTCCCTGGAAATAAATAAATAAATATATATATATATATTAGTTACATCAACTTTTGATCGTATTTGCTGCAAAAGGTGGGGTTCCCTGGTGGTGTAGTGGCCTAAGGCTTCGGCGCTGGCACTGTCAACGCTGCGGCCTGGGTTCGATTCCCAGCCAGGGAACTATCCACATACAAATAAAAAAAATAAAAATTAAAAAAAAAAAGAATTCCTACAAAATTCCCAAAATAAGTGGACAAAAAAAATAAACATAATTCACAAAGGAGGATCTGTAACTTAAACATAAAGGAAAATAATTTAACCTTACCAGTAAATATTCTCATGAAAGTTAAAACAATTGAAATATTATCTTTCTTTGCCTATTTGGCCTATTATCAAGTCAGTCCCAGTCCCAGTGTAATGTTTTTAAAGTACATCTAATATTAATGTGAAGTGGAAATCACGACCCTTAAAGAAAGCAGTATGTTGTATGTATTGTGATCTGAAAATATTCACAGTAGAAATGATAATGCAAAAATAAAGGCAAGAAAATTCTAAAAAAAGAGAATAGCTGGGAGGTTTAGAACTACCTGGTTTAAAAATATATTATAAAACTATATAGTAATTAAAACCATGTGGTACTTGCAATGAACAGACATACAGATTAAAAATATATCCATACAAATAAACCCAAATGCATGCAGGAACTTAGTGTATGTTAACAGTGGAATCTTATATATGTGAGAAAAACAGGGATTGTTCAATAAATGATTATGTTAAATTGCATAACCAAACAGAAAATAAAATAAAATGTGGCTCTCTACCTCATTCCCTTTAGCAAAACAAACTCCAGATGATCAAAGATATATATGTCAAACAGAGGAGACAAATAAAAAGTACTAGAAGGCAACATGAATGTTATTTATAATCTTAGAGCAGAACTCTTTTTTAAATATGACCAGGAACCTAGAAGCCATAAAGGAACTCAATTAATTTAGCTAAATTAAAAGTAAAATATATCGTAAAAACAGTCAAAGACAAGTGATAAACTGAGAATTTCTAATCTACTAAACCACAAAACATTCATTTCCTTTACATGGAGTTCTGACACAATAAGGAAAAAACCTACTACAGGAACTGCCACTCCCACACACACAAAAAATGGATGAAGGGCATGAGTAGGCAGTTCAAAGGAAAGAAATGTAAATATCTTTAAGTGGCATATATGAAAAGACACTCAGACTCACTCATAACAAAATACAAATTAAACTATGAGATATCATTTTTAGCCTATCAGATTGGCAAAACCCACAAAGTTTAAAAAAACATCAGGTATGCTCAATAATTTTTGGTTGGAGTATAAAGATGCACATATCAAAAACATCAAAATAACATTCTTTTTGACTCAGTATTTCCATGTAAACAAATTTATCATAAAAGAAGAGATTCACTGTAGTAATTTATAATAACAAAAGAGTAGAAACAACCTAAACAATCATCTATTTGTGACTAATTAATAAATTGTAGAACATGGGCTGTTCTTTTATAATAGAGTAGTTAGTTGTGTTTGTGAGGTTACCTAATGATTTATTATAAATTAAGTAAATAAGGTAAAATACATTAAATAGTGTTTAAGAGCTAGCATTTGTATGTATATGTGTTTTTAAGTATATATAGATATACAAGGGCGGTCCAGAAAGTATCCAGCCACAAAATCATTCTTGTTATATTGACAATGGCTGGATTTTTTCCAGACAGCCCTTGTATATATGTTTATACATACATAGGTTTTCTTGTAAAGCATATAGTAGAGGCTGGTAACAGTGACTGACTCCAAGGAGTACAACTGTGTGGCTGAGGAACAGAATGGCAAGGACTTTTCACTATATGAGTATATCCTCTTATAACTTTTGAATTATACTGTATTCAAATATTAATTATTCAAAAAATACAGCAAGTTCTTTAAGGACCAAATTTTTAGAAATTTGAATGTTTTGAATTATAATTCTACTTTTTGGTCTCTTTCCAAATGAAATAATCTCAATGTGTGAAAAAAGCTTTATGCTCAAAGATGTTTACTGTTACAGTATTTCTAATAGCAAAACACAGCAAAACAAGAGTGGTAAATGTAACAGAAGAAAAATCATGCAATTATTAAAATTACCTCTATAAAATATATATTTAAATATAGCAACATTTATGGAATATTTGTTAATATATAGTCATATAATAATAAAACCTGAACAAAGGAAAAGGACTGGACAAAAATAACAATAATTGCAGCTAATATTTGAGCACTTAGGCACCAGCTACTTTGACTAAGAATTTTACAATACATGCGTTTATACATTTAATCCAAACAATGTCCCTACTAGGTAAGTAGGTACTAATATACCTCCATTTCACTGATGAGAATAGAGAGACGCAGAGAGAGGTTAGTTGTCTGGAGTTAATCTAGACAAAATGACTTCAGAAACCACGTTTAAGAAATGGAACCAGGGGTATCTTTTTCTTTTTCTCTTTACATTTTTCAGTAGTTTCAGGTTTCTTATAAATAAACATATGCTATTTTCACAATGAAAAAGAGTTATTAAAGAAATAACCCATCTCTTCGTTTTGGTAAAAGTGAGCAAGTTAGTAGGAGAGATTAAACCTTTTGTCTTCCAAAGCGATTTCCTTTGAAAATGGTAACAGAGGCTAGCGATACCATTTTGGTAGGGCTGGTATTGAAACAGCCTTCCCTGATTACCCCTGAGAGTCTTGAAATTGGTGAGAATACCTGTAAAGAGGACTCAGGATAACATCTGGCCCTGGACAACCATCCTAATTCCTCCTACCTAACTATTCTCCCCCTGACTGAGCAAAGTTGAGGCATCCAAGGGTGTGAATAAATGTAAGTTTTCTATTTTAAAATTCTACATATTGTAAGAAACAATAATTTTGAACAAAATTTAAGTATATATGTAATGTTATCATTTGATTATATAATTATACACAAAAACAATGCTCAGCAATTGAAGGATGCAATAAACAAAAATGTATTTAGAAACAATACTTTTTAACAACAGCAAAAGTTATACCTAAAGAAGTATCAGTCATTGTTTCAAAGAATATGATATTTTATTTTTATTTTATATGTGGGTAGTTCCCTGGTTGGGAATCGAACTCAGGCCACAGTGCTGACAGCACCTAAGCCTAGCCACTACACCACTAGGGAACTCCAAGAATATGATATTTTAGATATGAAAACTATAGTGTGAATAAAAAGATTTCTTACAAAAGGATCTTCTGGTTTTTCCTTGCAAAGCTCTGTAAGCCCTTCAAGTAGAGTTGGTGTTACATACAAATTTAAGTAGTCCTTAGCAGCTTGTCCAACTGGAATGGGTTCAACAATCACTGAAAATACAAATGTATTCCCATTAAAGCTAACATAAATGATGAAATAGTACATAGTCATTAAAAAGAACATCTTCAAAATAATTTGAATGGCATAAGAGATACAAATATTTTTTTTAAGGGAACAGAAGTAGGTACACAGCGTAATAGTTTGTTCAAAAACACACAAGCATATACATAAAAAAAGATTACGTAAGACTGACAAGAAACATCAAAATGCTAACAGTGATTAGGTATAAGATTCTGCTTTCAATTATATCCTTTTGTGCATTTTCATTTCCATGTTTTTTTACAGAAAATATTATAATGAAAAATTATGAAAAAGAAAAATGTGAATGACCAATATATAAAATCAGGGAGATTAATTCATTCCAACAATTAATTCCTGCCAATAAAATGGGAGGCACTTCACAAAGTGGTACAGATACAAGAGGGAATAAGACAGTTTTTGCTCTTATAGATTACTGAATATACACATGAAATCTATGTCTGTCTATGCAGTATATATTTATATTCCTGCTCTTAGTTTCCTGATTCTTAAACAAATTATATAAGACTAGACAATTCTAATTTTTTCAGCCTTATTTGAACATTATGTAGGTGAACTAGATTTGCAATACAACAAAGAATATACTTTTTAAGCATTTTATGTTTTAGTAGGTCTTTTGAGGTTGGTCTCCATCAATGTGCTACTTTTGATAAAGATGAGAAGGGGAAGCTACTGGTGTTCAGATGTTAATCCTCTCTGGCCCAAGGGCAGGAGGATAGATTTCTGTATGATTAGTGTAGAGGCTCAGTCTAAATGAGACAAATACTAACAATGGGAGTACTTTGCTAGGACACCAGGAAAAGTTGGAAGAAGCCTCGGAGTTCTTTAGTAAAAGGGTTTTTTAAATCAGTCTCATTATAGCACCCTTCATTACTCTGATCACTACAATTATTTTGTTAACTACTGTATAGCACTTAACATACAATAACTATGCAATTATTTGGGTAATTACTGTTTAAAGGCTACTTTTCAAACACTAGACTGTAACTTGCCTGGGAACACAGAACTGATCTATTTTTTATAATTTTATTTTCTAAAAGTTTTGAGATATAATTTACATATCATAAAATTCATCCCCTGAAGTATACAACTGACTTTTAATAAACTTACATTTGCACGATCATCACAATCCAGTTTTATAATGCTTTTTGATCACTGCAAAAATGTTTCCTTGTGTTCATTTGCAATTTCCTGCTCCTGTTCCCATCTCACTCTCTGACAACCACAGAGCTTTTCTGTTTCTAAAAATTTGCCTTTTCTGCACATTTCATATCAATGGATCACATTATATGTTCTATTTGTGTCTGGAGTCTTTCACTTAGCATCATGTTTTGAGGTTCACCCATGTTATAGCATGTATCAGTAGTTTGTTCCTTTTAAGCATTATTCCATTGTATGGGTATCCTAAATTTTATTTATCCATTGAAATACATTTGGATTGTTTCCAGTTTGGGGCTATATTAAATAATGCTGCTATACAGAGCCACATGTGTCGTTATGTAGATGGAAGTTTTCATTTCTCTTGGGTGAGCAGATTCCACTAGGAAAAGACCTGTTAGCGAAGTTACATGGTAAGTTTAACATTTTAAGAAATTGCCAAACTGTTTTCCAAAGTGAGTGTATCATCTGACAGTAATATATGAGGATCCCAGTTATTACTATATCCTTACCATTGATTACAGTCATTCTAGTGGGTATACTGTGGTATCTCATTCTGGTTTTAATTTGCATTTAATTATGTTGAGTACTTTTTCATGTGCAAATTTATATCTTCTTTTGTGAAATACCTATTCAAATCTTTTGCCCAGTTTTTAATTGGGTTGTCTTTTTATTGAGTTACAAGAGTTCTTTATATATTCTGGATACAAGTCCGTTATCTGATATATGATTTGCAAATAATTTCTCCTAGTCTGTAGCTTATCTTTTCATATGCTTAAAGATGGCTTTTGAAGCACAAAAGTTTCTAGTTTTTATGTAGTCCAATTTATCAATATTTTCTTTTACAGATCATGCTTTTGATGTTATATGTACTAACTCAAGTCCAATTCAAGGTCATGAAGATTTTCTCCTATGTTTTCTTCTAGATGTTTTTAGCTCTTATGTTTAGGTCTACAATCTATGTGGAATTAAATTTTGTGTATGATATGAAACAAGGGTCTAAGTTCTTTCTTTCTTTTTCTTCTTTGTATGTTGACATTCAGGTGTCCCAAAACCATTTGTTGAAAAGACCATCCTTTCCCCATCAAATTTTCTAGGTACTTTTGTTGAAACCAATTGACCGTAAGTGTAAGGATTTATTTCTAGATTCTCAATTCTGTTCCATTGATTTATAGGTCTACCCTTATATCAATAACATACTGTCTTAATTATTGTGGCTTCACACCAAGTTTTCAAATCAAGTTAGTGGAAGTCTCCTAACTTTGTCCTTCTTTTTCAAAATTGTTTTAACTCTTCTAAATCCTTTACAATTCCACATACATTTTAGAATCAGCTGGTCAATTTCTATATAAATGCATGGATGGACTTTGTTACTTACTTCATTAAACGAATTGATCAACTTAGAGAGAATTGGCACCTTCATGATAATGACTCTCCTGATCTATGAACACGGGATGCCTATTTATTTAGATATTTAATTTCTCTCAGCAATGTTTTATACTTTTCAGTGTACAAGAATTATACTTCTTTTGTTAAATTTATTCCTAAATACTTCATTATTTTTATGCTATTGTGAATGAAATTATCTCCTTAACCTCATTTTTAAATTGTTTCCACCTCATCTATTTTTTTGGAGGGGTGGGGGTAGATCCCAACCCACAGCGTTGAGAACGCTGAAGCCTAGCCACACCACCACCAGGGAACTGCCTCACCTCATCTATTTTTGCTCATCATTTATTATTTGTTTCAGGCACCTAGGGATGGATGAATTAATGAGAATAAAGAGTGCTTTCATGTTTCTTAACACAAATGAATTTTAATTGCACTTTTAAAAAATGTTTTTTAAATTTATAATTTATACATTGCATTGTATATTTATTTTATAGACTTTTAAAATATGATCATCTTGAGAGTAGGGACATCTTGTCTTTATATTTAATAAATTGGTAAATTTGTTGAATGATAGAATATAGCAAAGCTTTGAATTAGCCAAACATTAAAAAAGGAAAGAGGAGTTCCCTGGCAGTGTAGTGGCTAGGCTTCAGTGCTCTCAACGTTGCAGCCTGGGTTCGATTCCCAGCCAGGGAATTACCCATGAAAAAGAAAAAAAAAAAAAAAAAAAGGAAAGAATACTATCTTTTTCAAGGGTTAGAAGCATGTCTTTGAATATTCTAATAACTTGCTTTACCTACTCATCATATAGGGTTTTGAACACAGTTTTTGACTAATAAATAAGATAGAGGTCATACCACAAACTCTTAGAACTTATTTCAAATAACTTCATATTCCCACAGCAGTAGCTAATTTACATATATCCTACTGCTTCGTAAATGTCTAACTGTATCTCTTAAATTCATGCCTAGAGTACTGACTAATGGGTAAAATAAAAGGCAACCTAAAATAACAGTTTAGGGATATAACCCAATGAGTAAGAAGAGCTTCCAAAAAGACCTTCTGCTTAAGATAAAGTGAGTTTTTATCCTATTTTATAATAGTTAAAAGTTAAGGAGGAAAAGTCTAATTCACTAATAGGACTAAACTGAAAATGCTATCACATCAAAAAACATCTCATGTTTGAGATGTACTTCAAAATAATAGGGAAGCAGGAAAAGTAGGAGCAGAGGTTATAGATGAAATAAGATGGATCACAATTGTTGAAATTGGTTGATGGGTTGATTAGAGATTTATTATACTATTCTGTCTACTTTTGTATATGTTTGAAAATTTCCACAATAAATAGTCCCAAAGAAAAAGATACCTTAAAGGAATGGATGTGTGACAGAAATCAGATCAGTAAAAATAAAATACATAAGTAGGAAAATCCTTTTGTGTAAAAATATCTACAAAACAGTTTTTGTTTGCTTAAGAATCAGGACTTTTAAATCTCCAAGACAGTTTTCAGTTTTCTTTGAATAAATCTTCATAAAGAAGCTGTGATACATATATACAGTGGAATATTACTCAGCTATAAGAAAAGATAAAATACTGACATTTGCAACAAAATGAATGGACCTTGAGAACATCATGTTAAGTGAAATAAGCCAGACAGAAAAAAAACCAAAAACCTTATGACTTCACTTATATGTGGACTATGAAACTGAAAGTAGCAAAGAAGCAAAAACTTATGGACACAGTCAATAGTTCAGTGGTTACTTGAGGGCAAGGGGGGAGGGGGCATCAACTCTACAGTGATGGAAAGAGAACTGACACTGGGTGGTGAACACATAGATGATGCACTGTAGAATTATACAACTGGAACCTATGTAACTTTTGTTAACCAATGTCACCCCAATAAGTCTTACAATAAAAAAATAAATCTTCAGTAGAAAAAACTGAAGAACAGGTCTAAATGAATTAGAGAAAAATAACATGCCAAAAAAACAAATTCAAAACTACTCAATGCTTTGCATTTTTTTCTTTAAAGAAAATCACCAAATTTTCTTTCTGCTCTAAAATTACTGAAAATAAACTAAAAATCTCTGTCCTCATTATGCCCACTTCTGAAAGATTTATAACCTCTATAAGGATGGAAACAAACAAACAAAAAAGGCCTGAGAATTAATAATTTCACAACTATATGAGTGTTTGTCAGGCAAACAGTAAACTATTAGAGAAAATGGTAAATCAGTCATAATTTCCAAGGGAGATTCTTTTTTTCATGTGTAACAAACTTCACTAATGCACCAGGGATAACTAAAAAGAATTCTAACACAGAAGAAGAGAAACACTAAGTATGTCTCATCCAAGAAAAAAGAAAGGAAAAACATAAACTCTTTTAAAAAGATTTCCCAGAAGGCACAATTTAGTTCTGAGGGAAATAATTGAGTTTTCCATTCTTGGCTTCAAGTTTTAAGTAATTATAATTTGAAAATATGAAAATATACATTGGAGAAAAACCCTGTTATCTTTGTTTGAAGATTCATCCCAAAATAAAAGAAAAAAAAAACAATATGGAGATGCAATTGACTAATTGGTCATCTGTAACTCACCTTTAGGAAACATGAATCGAATTTCTCTTTCTGCTGCAGCAAAATCGTTACTCCCATGAAGTGCATTCCTTAGGTCATCTGTGCCATAAATTGCCCTTAAACTAAAAACAAGTTGGAAATGATGACCATCCAATTGACATCCTTTTCTTACTTTTTACATACGCGTTCTACTTAGGTATTTTACAAAAGCACTGCCACTTCTAATATATGGAGGTTTTAAACTATTTTGAATTTAAGCTTAAATCTATCTAGATGAGGGTCAAATATATTTAAATCTGCAGGAGGGATACACTGGCAAAATAGGAGTTGGCTAGGTGAAAAATAGATGGTGTTTTATGAGAAGTTCAAAAGCAACGTATATTTGAAAGTGCAAGAATTTGATGTCCTTTGGTTTCCAGACATCAATGATCATGCTGAAAATCTGCATTTCTAGTCCTGTGTTATCAACATTCTTTTAAAATACCATACCAATTTTCCCATGAAAAGCCCTACTTCAGTGACAGTTGAATTTCAGGATGAGAAAATAGAATTAATCAACCATAAAACGGACATTGTTTGAGACCTTTTGTGGTATCTGGTATTAAGATAGACATATAAATAATTAAAACATAAAATGAATCCCCCCACCATCACCAAAACAAATAAATAAACAAAACAAACAATCGATTTAGGAAAACTTTCAAATTAAAGGAAATTCCTATTACAATAAAATCAGATTTTTTTTTTCATTTTTCTAGTTGTTTTCCATTTTTCCCTAGGAAAGTTACCTGTCTGGGTGTGTCTCCTTAGCTACTAAGCTATTACTTGGTCCCAAAAGTTCTTTCCAGTAAGAAATGGCTTTATGTCTAGCTAGTATCATGGCAATGAGTGGTCCAGAACTCATGTAAGCTGTTAAATTGGGGAAAAACATTTTTCCATATTCTTCCACATAAAAGTTACTACACTGCTCAGGGCTGAGATGTAGTTTTCTTCTCTATAAGAGAAACAAGTCAACAAAAACATTTAAAATGACAGTTTAATAATACCTCTTAAGTCATTAAAAACTTGAAATTAATACCAATCTGATTACAAATTTAAGATTTATTTTTTTTCTATGAGGAAAGAGCGAGTTAATGAAATTAATTGTAGGCTGTAAATAAAATTATAAGATTTAATCTATTTAAGAAAAACAATTTCTGTTTAACATACGGTGAATGACAAATTAATCATATCCCCTTAAAGTAGAAACACTCCAACCATCACTATTTTGTGGATTATACTTTGTATATATTAAAGTAACAAAACTGGACTTTAGAATATTCCAAATTCACCTTTTCCTATCTATTTGTGGTATTTTCCTATTTATTGTGAAATTTTCCTACATTACTTTAGGGAGCTGATCTCATTGTGGTACTGAGAAATTATAATACTGATGTGGTAAACCAGTTCTTCATTTGAACATGAAAGCTGTGTATTCTTTATTCTGGTTATGCCATAAATATGTTGATTCACTGTGATATTAAGAAAAATTAGTTGACATCAAGTTTCTCAATTTGAAAGAACATAAAATGTTTAGGACAAATAAATGTTATTTTATTTACAAATGTGAGAATATATGAATGAATCATTAAACTTAAAAAAATCATAGAGGGGGTTCCCTGGTGGTGTAGTGGCTAGGCTCCAGCGTTCTCAACACTGTGGCCTGGGTTCGATTCCCAGCCAGGGAACCACCCCCCTCAAAAAAAAAATAATAATAATAGAAACTGAGTCAGTCATACTTCCAACTGGAAAGCATCATGCTTTCCCTAAAAGCAGCTACTTGAATACTTTTTAAAAAAAAAATACATAAGTACTGTTTTTCAATTCCACTAAAGATGGATTATGAGGGTAAAGGCTAGAAATATAATAGAAAGATTTAAAGTAAACATCAAAGAAGACTTTTGGCTAGAATAAGGATGATGAGACGGAGATAATGAGTCTCAAAGTGAAGGCTAAATTAAGGCAGAAGTGCATCTGTCTAAAACGGGTTAGATTTTCCTGAGAGTACAGTGTGAATTTTACCAAGTGACCTACCTCTTAATTAGATCCCTTTCCAAAACTATCATGTATCCTCAGGTTTCAGAAAATTGGTAAAATTGTTTGGTTTGTAGCAACAGATCTAAACTGCCCAGAGCGAGAAGCTTGGGAGGACGCTTACTTAGCTAGGTGGGTCACAGTATTGTATGAACAGGTTCTACTAGACAAGCATAACATTCTCACCAGTCAAGAACCAGTTACTATATATATATATATATATATATATATATATATATATATATATATATATAACAAAGGTTCCAATATCTGTTCTCATATTGAAATTAATATAGTCAAGAGACAGACCAAAATGTGTCCCATGCCTTCGACCTCTGTCACTGCCTGTGTCACCATCACCACCTCCACCTCCCCAGCTGATTCGAGCTGGATCCAGAGTTGCATACAGACCAATTTCAGCATCAGTGTTATCTTGATCAGAAGCTACGACTGGAGAGGGCTCTACCATATCTAATGGGGTCCAGACTGGTGTGTTTCAGTTAATCCAAAAGGAATTTCAGACCACTGCCATCCACAGAGACTTTGATACTGCTGCCAAATTTATTGGTGCAGGTGCTGCAACAGCAGGAGGTGGCTGTTTCTGGTGCTGGTATTGGAACAGTCTTTGGCAGCCTTATCATTGGTTATGTCAGACACCCTTCCCTGAAGCAGCAGCTGTTCTCATGTGCTATCCTGGGATCTGCCTTGTCTGAAGCTAAGGGTCTCCTTTGTTTGATGGTTGCTTTCTTGTTTTTGTTTGCTATATAACAAAAATTACTGCTTGAAATGCTGGCATTCATGTTAATTATGGATATAATTCTATGACTTCAAAAAACTATAGTATTGGTGTCATAGAAATATACATTATGCCCAAAGCCATTTCATTAAAGATGAAAACTTAAAAAAAAAAGAGGAACAGAACAAATTTGAGAAGTTACAATAGCACTTGATTTAATATAATCCTTGATTCTATAGTAATAAAACAGACTTTCAGTAAATGGGCACCCATGGGAATTGGTAGATGCCTGATAAATGTAAGTAGACTCTCTGTTAACCAGAACTAAGGCAGCCAGCACTCTCAAGCAACCGGCACATTTTTTTTCCAGTTCCTTTAGTTTCCATTAATGAAGAGTCTACTGTATTTAAAAATAAAATGCAAGTATTTGTGATAAACATATTGGTGTGGGTTTTTGTTGTTGTTGTTGCTGGGTTAAAAACTAAAAATCTCTTGCATTGCTATATAAACCCTTATCTGACACATGCCCCTTAACAGGGGAAGCTTCCTTCTCAGGTGTGCTAGCTAATGCAGCAAAATTATACAAATTAAGGGCTTATCTTTAACCAAAGTTGACACTGAATCAAGGATTCCATTTGGTTAAAATTAGATCAGGCAAAATTTTTTGGAATTTGGATGAATATTTTCACAGTGAAGCAATGATATTAAATAGTATCAGAAAGGATCCATTAGTTTGTAACCAAAGGAAGACTGCCACCTATTGAAAGGATACATCATTTTTCAGAAGGTTTTCCCTAGATGAGACAAGAAAGTCAAGTTGATGGACTCCTAACTAAAAAATAAAGCATCCTTTAAAAGCATACAATACAGAGGACAAATGTTATATGTTTCCACTTACATGAGATATCTGGAATAATCAAAATCATTGAGACAGAAAGTAGAATACTGGTACTAGAGGCTGGGAAGAGGGATAAACAGGAAGATATTGCTTAGTGGGTACAAAGTTTCAGTTTGAGATCATATAAAAGTTCCAGAGATAGATAGTGGTTGGTGATGGTTTCACAACAATGTGTATATACTTAGTTCCATTTAACTCTCTATACTTAAAAATGGTTAAAATATAAGTTTTAGGTTTTATGTATTTTAACCACAGTTAAAAACCAAAAGAAAAAAAAGCATACAACATACCAAGGTCTTCTTTGTTTTGAAATTTACTGCTTACTAGGTAAAATGTAAAATATTAGTATTTATATTAATTTATTAGTATTTATATTAACACTACCCACTTAAATTTAGTTTGTCACTAATTCTTTTTAAAATATGGACTTTCTAAAACTTAAATAGGATCTCTTTATCTTATTTGTATATTTCATTTAACTGTTTTTTCAAAAATTAATGGGTAATATACTTACAGGGTTAAAAAATTCAATGTAATATAAAAAGGTATAAACTGAAAAATCTCATTCCCATCCCAGGTCTAATGCACCCTATTCTTGCCCTCAATAGGCAACAATTATTTTTAATGTTTATTTATCCTAGTGTTTCATTTTGCAAATACTGACAAACTTGAATATATATTACTTTTTCTATCACAAAAGATACACATTGTTCTACATTTGCTACACACTGCTACACATTGTTCCACATTTGCTTTTTTCCATAACAGGAAACAGAGAGGTCCCTTATTTTTCCTTTTACAGTTAGTTGCATAGTATTCTATTTGGTGGAATCGCCAGGGTTAATTTATATTTATATATATATGTAGTTCCCTGGTTGGAAATCGAACCCAGGCCGCAGCGTTGAGAGCACCGAAGGCTAGCCACTGCACCACCAGGGAACTCCCAAGCCAGGGTTAATTTAATCAATCTTCTAATGCTGGGTTGTTTTCAATCTTTTGCTGGCAAATAAACACTACTACAAAAAACAATCTGTATATATGTCACTTCATATTAATACACAGATTATAGGTGGGATTCCAGAAGTAGGACTGCTGGGCCAAAGGATAAATAAATGCATCTATAATAGATAATTGTCAGGTTCCCTTCCATAGGGGTTGTGCCATTCATTTTTATATTTTTCCCAGACGGTATCTCAGAGCCACTTTAATTTGCTTTTTTCCTACTTAGATATCTTTTCATATGTTCAAGAAGCCTTTGTTTTCTTTTTCTGTGATTATCCACATGTTCTGCCCATTTAAAACTGAATTTCTATCTTTTTCTAGGAGTTCTTTATATAGTATTAGGGAGATTAACCCTCTGTCTGTGATATGAGTTGCAAAACTTTTTTCCAAGTTTGTCATTTGCATTTTGACTTTGCTTATGGTTTTTATTTGGCCATGCAGAATTTTTTATGTTTACAGTCTTATCAATGTTTTCTTTCATGGTTCCTAGAATAAATCATAGTAAAAATGGCTGTCCCGTGCCAATAAAGAAATTCATCCATATTTTCTTCTAGAATTTATATGGTATAATTTTGTAATATTTAAATTTCAGATCCATTTGAAGTTTACCCCGATGTATATCCTATAATACTTTAATATAACTTTTCTTTTTAAATAACTACCTAGTTTTCCTAATAACATTCATTAAAACATTCATCTGTATCTGGGTCTTTTAATTACCATATTAAATATTTCCTTATACTTTCCTGTACTATTTCCTTTTACTTTCTTGTAGCATTCCTATCCTCAGCCTCTACCTATCCTAAGTTCAGCTGAAACCCCATATCTTTCCTGAAGATTTAAGTTTTCACTTTATTTTTCAAAACACTGACTATATAGGTAATATAATACTGTATAAGAGAATAAAAACTGGAATTTCAAATAATGATGGTATAAAAAAAGGTAGATTAAATACATTTAATTCTATTTGATAATATTTAACAATTCTTTTTACATTCATTTTCAAACCTCTACCAACTGCAGAACAAGTATAATGCTTAAAACATGAAATGTCTGTAATAACGGGAAAAAATGTAGACAGTCTCAAAGTTCATCAGTAGAGGACCAGGTAAATAGATTATGGTTCATCCACCTAGGGGGATATGACACAAAAGCTAGGAAGAATGAACTAAATTAAGATGTAATGATGTGAAATTGCTATCTGAGGGACTTTGTAAAGGCGGTCAAAGGCAGGGGACTTTATGGGGGAAAATGTTTGTGAATGCATAGAAAAATCCTGGAAGAAAAGAAAGTGTTAAGTAGTTGCCTCTCTCTGGAGACTGGGGTTTGTGGTGGCACAGGGCAGGTGGAGGGAAAGGGAATTTTACTTCACATTTTGTATATTTTTGAAGTGTGAAAAAACTTTCTAAGACTATGACATATAACTTTTATAGCTAGAAGAATAAACCCAAATTAATGCTAAATAATACGAGATCTAAATGGGTTAACACATTTACATAAACACTAAAAAAAAAAAAAAAATCACTGATAGAAAAGGGCAACAATGATCAGGCCCAGAGGTTACCTGAACAATGGTGAATCCAGATCTGAGAATAATATCTTGTATTTCCTCCTCTTTGTCAACAATATCTGGTTTGATAATAGCCAGAGTTCTTTCTACATATATCTGAGGTGGGGGCATCGACAGCTCCATTGTGGATTTTCGGGGTACAATTTAAGAGATTCTTGACAGGTATCAACTGCAATGACATACAACTCCCAACCCTTGATTTTATTAATTTATAGTTAGAAACTGCAGTATCTTTTTCTATAAGCAGTGTCTAAATACAGGCATACCTCAGAGATATTGCAGGTTCTGTATCCAGTATCGCAATAAAGCAAGTCCTTATCTTTTTGCTGGTGAGGGGTCTTCTTGCCTTCAGTTTGTAAAACACGTAACACCTGTGAATCGCATAAAGCCCAAAGCACAATAAAACGAGGTCTGCCTGTAATATGACTTCTCTCTGCGGCTAAATTGTATCTTGGGTTTTCCTAAACATTTTCAGCGAGGTGGAGAGGCCACGGGGCAATCCGAAGGCCTGGGACGCAGACTACTGGTAGAGATCGGGTCGGGCAACTCTCCGCGAAACTACAGCTGCAAGTTGAGAGGCCCGGTCCGGCCAGCACTACTACGCAGAGGGTTAGGTCTAGTTGGAAAGTAAGATCCTGTGTCTCCTGGACCTCTCCCGTCTGCATCCACAGATTCCGAATCCGACTCTCGTTTGGGTACTCTGGGTACTCACCGCGGCACTTAATCCTCAGGTGCGAATACAACTTATTGCTAGGAGACCTGACGCCCCGCTTAGGGACGGTGGCTGCAGAGGGCCAATCTCAGCATGCTTCTCAGTCTATAACCCGTTCCCTTTGACCAAGAAAGGGAGCCAGCCACAGGCGTTTTTGTTCCCCTTAAGAATCTTAGAACACTAGACATTTTCTTACGTTTTCCTCATAATTAATCTTATTTCATCCTCCTACTCATTTGAAGGATGCTTCAATTATCTCCATTTTATCAATGAGACAATTCATAAACTCTCCCCTATCTCATCCCATCCCATCCCATCCCAGACATGTAAGAAAACCCATTGCGAATACCTTCATTTCACCAGATGATGCTATCCCCTCTATTCCCAGATTCTGTAATCATTAAAAAGCAATCTTGGACTTGTGGAATAACATTTATTTATAGAGCAGTAAGAGGTTTAATAATCTATTACCTCTAAATTTAAGCCTATGGAACAAAGATATGGGCAACATTTATGGCATAACCCCAAATCTCAGCTTTCCCCTTTTTTATTATTAGAAAATAATAATGGAAAATAATAATAATAATAATAGAAATGCTAAACAAGTGCTGGGATCTTCTCTGGGACACAGTTTCAATGAGAGGTTCAAATTCCAGGAAAGGACAGGTTAGCAGCTCCAGGTTAACAAAACAGGTTTTCCATCATGCACTGGGTTGGCTGGTCCTCATTTCAGACTATTTAAGTCTCTTCTTTGGTCTAACCAAATACTCAGCACCTACAGGGTCAAGGCAGATAGCAAGCTATGAATCTTAAAAGCTTAGAGAGGTGTGAATGCAATTTTATTTCTTTTTCTGCAATGAGATTTGACTATGCTTTTTTTTTCCTTTAGAATACAATGCTGCCCAGAAAAGAAACCTTCAAATGTCTTCTTCTGGCTACTATGTGTTTTTCTTTATTGATGAGACAGTGTGAACATATGCATATATTAATATCAACAGTTGCAGCAAACAAAAAAATGGATAGTGACCCCAGCCTCTGCTTTGTGTATTTACCATTACAGCTCTCTTGAGAGTTCTTCAGTTTGGCCTGCCTTCTAACACTACTTTACTTCACTATTAATGCTGGTGCTACTGATGTTCAGGGTTCTCCAAACCACTAGGTACAATGTCAATCCTTCAGGTCCTTGAATCAACTCCAAACATAAACTCTGGAAATGCTTCCAACATCACCCTTATCCTCACAGACTTTCTAAATCAGATGCCAGAAATTACATTCCTTTATTTATTTATTTATTTATTTACAATTCTCTACATACAGTACCTGAATCTGCTCCAATACTTCTCGCTGCATCTCCACAGCCATATGGTACACATGATGATCAGAGTCATTGTACATCACAGCATTTTGGAACATCAGCATCAGGTCCCGCTGGAACTGTGCCATGGTGCGAATCCGTCCCTTAGACAGATTCCTTTTCAGGGTAGTTAAGTCCATGGGTCTACAGGTGGCCAAGAGAAACCAGAAGAAATCAAAACTTCATGTGGAACAAACATGTGGTAACCTACCATGCTCTCTTGGAGAACTAGCTCTTAATGAAAATAGAGTTAAGATAACAATCCCCATCCATTCATAAAACAATCCCCAGCTGTTAACACGTGACTGTTACTACTTAACAACAAGCCAAGCACTGTTAGGTACTTTCTATATTAACTCACTTTAACTTCCCAATAAACCTATAAAATAGGTATCATTATTATCACCAATTGGCAATGAGGAAACCAAGATCTAAAGAGGTTAAGTACTTGTTCAAAGTCACACAGCTTGGATTCCAATTCAGAGGCAGCCTGACTCCAGAGCCTACAGGTCCAGCCACTACACTCTACTCTTGTAGGAGGAGTGGTGGCCTTAGGCACCAATGCTGTAAAGAGCTCCAATGATCCGTTTGTCACATAGTAGTTTTTGACTGATTATTTACAATGCACAGTCCTATACAAGGTATTAACCTACTTTTCTTATAGCATAATCAAAAGCTAATAATTTTTTTCTCTACTCATGGAGATGAAAAGAATGAGAATCAAATAAATATTAAGGCAAATTATCAATGAGACACAGAGAATAGGTATATAAGAGAAAGCACAGCAGCACAGAAAGAGAACTGAACTGGGAGGTAAGATCTGGGGTTTAGTTCCAGCTCTGCTATTCATCGTTAATCAGAGATTAGTCATGACCACCTCTAAACTTTAGTTTCTTTATCTATAGAATGAATCTGTCACCAAATGTCCTTTCCTGATCTTGTATACTCTATTAACACACTGGTTTGTGACAGTGTTTTAGATAAAATATGCTATAAAAATTTAAAAATACTGCAATCAACTAGTATTTATAACATCTTTGAATTATTACCTATAACTGCCAGAATAAACCATGTTCCTTCTAAAGTTTTGCTCCAAAGAAGTGTCAAAAACTACTAAAGAAAAAAAAAGCTGGGAGTTCCCTGGTGGTGTAATGGCTAGGCTTCAGCGCTCTCAACGCTGCAGCCTGGTTCAATTCCAGCCAGGGAACTACCCAAAAAAGAAGAAAAAAAAAAAAGAAAGAAAAAAACTACTAAAGGCTAATATAAGATTATAATGAATGGATCACTTTACTTAAAAATCAACACTAAGAAAAAAAGAGCCTATGTTATCCTTTTGTTCCCATGATTCCTTCTCAAATGAAGACTGAGCTCACCATAACTTTATAAACTTGTTTGCTGTAAAATATATCTTGAGTTTGTAAGTAATGTGAGATAAGAAACAATCTCATAGATGGGAAATAAAATATACAAAGACAGATATATAAAAGCAACCAACCTTTCTTGACCCCTTTTCCACTGACCTTTTCACCACATCCTTGTATCCTGGGGCCTGCCTTTCTGACACAGGCTTCAGAAATGGACTGCTGAACCTGTTAGGGGACAAACAGAATGGAAGAAGAAATCCCGTAAAGTCACTCTAAATGAAAAGAGTGGCTGTGAACACCAAGAATGCCTTGGAGATCTACCTGTGACTGGCAATCATCTTCCAGATTGGCAGGAGAGTCTTCTTAAATAGCAAGTGATCATGAACAGGACCACTCTGGCTTAAATCAGACCTATAGGATAAAACAGGACAGAAAAGAAACAGTGACTTCACAAATGGCATTCTGTCTCCCTCAGGTGGTAATAAGGTTTTCTCAAGACATTATGCCTAGTTAACATCTGAAGGAATATAACACCATAAGAGTAAGAACATATTTAATGCTTTCATAAGAGACCCCAAACTCTATAAATATTCCCGTACTGATCACTATTACCCAATTCAATGGTTACCTTCTTATAAAATATATTACAAATCTATAATTGCCTGTGCCTTTTGGTCTCTTGCTAATTTTGCTCTTCAGTAGTCTTCGTTCACTGATGTTTTCCAATTGCCTGGCACATAATAGATACTCAATTAAGTATTTGATAAATTAATCTAGTCCTGTTTTATGCAAAAATATGCCACATTAATAAATATCTCACCCACATTTCCAGAGAAGGAAATACTTGATTTCATATCCCAAGGAATTCTCTTATATTTCATCTGAACGCTACACAATTAAATATGTTTCTTTTTCACTCTCCTCTGTACAGGAATCCTTAAAATACCTACACAGCAGTCATTTATCCCAAAGACTCTGCTAGAAAACCATCAAAAACAATAAATGAATACAGTGAAGTTGCAGGATACAAAAATCAACATACAAAAATAAACAGCATTTCTATATACAAACAACAAATCTTCAGGAAAAGAAATGAGAATCGGTACCTTTTTCGATTGCAACAAAAAGAATGAAATACCTGGGAATTAACAAAGAATGTGACAGAGTTATACACAGGATACTAGAAGACACTTTTTTTTTTTGCTTTTTTTTTTGGCATGTGGGTAGCTCCCTGGCTGGGAATGAACCTAGGCTCTAGGGCTGACAGCGCCAGAGACGAAGCCTTAAGCCACTACACCATCAGGGAACTCCCTAGAAGACACTTTCAAAAGAAAGTGATGAGGACACAAAGAAATGGAAAGATATTCCGTGTTCATGGATAGGAAGCCGTAACATTGTTAAAATGGTCATATTAACCCAAGCAATATACTTCCCATCAAATTCATTCCCAATGCAATTCCCATCAAAATCCCACAAACATATTTTCACAAAATAGATTTAAAAATTATCAGATTTGTATGGAACCACAAAAGACTTGGAATTGCCAAAGCAATACTACATACAGAGTGAGGCTGGTGGTATCATGCTCCCCAATTTCAATTTATACTATAAAGCATTAATAATCAAAACAGCTTGGTATTCGCAGAAAAAGAGATCACAGACCAATGGAAAAGACTAAAAAACCCCAGAAATAAATCCACAAATATATGGACAAATAATTTTTGATAAAGGAGCAAAAACTAGCAATGGGGAAAAGAAAGCCTCTTCAGTAAATGGTGCTGGGAAAACTGGAAAAACATATGCAAAGGAATGAATCTGAGCTGTGAACTGTCACCATATAGTAAAATTAATTCAAAATGGATTACTGACCTCCACATAAGACCCAAAACAATAAACTGTGTAGAAGAAAACACTGGTAGTAAACTTATAAACCTCAGGCTCAAGGAGGACTTCATGAACCTTACCTCAAAGGCAAGGGAAGTAAAAGCAAAAATAAATGAATGGGACTATATCAAACTAAAAAGCTTCTGCACAGCAAAAGAAACCATCAACAAAGCAAAGAGACAGCCGACCAAATGCAAGAAAATATTTGCAAACAATACATCAGATTAAGGGTCTAATATCTAAAATAGATAAAGAACTAGTATGACTCAACAACAAAAAAACAAACAACCCAATTAAAAAGTGGGCAGGGCACTGAACAGCCACTTCTCTCATGAAGATATACAAATAGCCAACAGACACATAAAAAAAGGCTCAACCTCATTAGCTATTAGGGAAATGCAAATCAAAATTACAATGAGATACCACCTCACACCTGTTAGAATGGCTATTATCAACAAGATAAGGAACAAGTGCTGGAGAGGCTGTGGATAAAAAAGAACTCTTGCATAGTGCTGGTGGCAATATAAATTGGTACAACTACTTCGGAGGACAGTGTGGAGGTTCCTCAGAAAACTGGGAATGGAGTTGTCATATGATCCGGCAAGCCCCCTTTTGACTATCTACCCAAAAATTTAAAAACCTTAGTCCACAAAGATTTATGTATTCTACTGTTCATCACAGCACTGTTCATGGTGGCCAAAACATGGAAGCAACCAAAGTGCCCTTCAATAGATGACTGGATAGGGAGGTCCCTGGTGGTGTAGTGGCTAAGGCTTCAGCGCTGTCAATGCTGCGGCCTGGGTTTGACTCCTAGCCAGGCAACTATTCACATTAAAAAAAAAAAAAAAAATGACTGGATAAAGAAGGTGTGATACATATACACAATGCAATATTACATAGCTACAAGAAAAGATGAAATACTGCCATTTGCAACAAAACAGATGGACCTCGAGAACATCATGCTAAGTGAAATAAGCCAGACAAAAAAAAAAAAAAAAAATCAAGATTCATATGATTCAATCATATGTGGAATATAAAACTAAAAGCAACAAAGAAAAAAAAAACTCATGGACACAGTAAATAGTTTAGTGGTTACTTGGGGGCAAAGGGGAAGGGGGTGGGAGAAGAGGGACAGGGAGCCAAATATACAGTGATGGAAGGAGAACTGACTCTGGGTGGTGAACAGATAATGCAACACACATAGATGTTATATTGTAGAACTGTACACGTGGAACCTATGTAATTCTTGTTAATCAATGTCACCTCAATAAATCTAACAATAAAATTTAAAAAATAATTATTAAAAAAGTCATTTATTGTCATGGCTCTTCCTTCTCTGGGCTAAATTGTCTAATTAATTTAGTTTTTCTTCAGAGGTACAACTATTCAATATTTTATTTCATTGTATAATTTTCCCAGTTAACAAGTTTTCTATTTACTCCAAAGTTAAACATCAGGTTATACTTCCCATTTTATATACTGTATCATTTTCTATAAATGAGTTCTCTTCATACTTAAGGTTTCACATCCTCATTTTGCTTTATGTACCACATTGTGTACATCCATTTGAAAACAACTCGCATCTCATTTTCTCTCTCTCCAATTTGAGCTGCTCCATATAACTATTCATTTTCATGATGCAATATTTCACCTGCATCTAAATTATATACAAATACCAACTTTTTTTAAAACACAGAACCTTATCAGAACAAGGCATTTAGAGCCCAAAACAAACCTCTTCCTTTGTTTCTGATCAGTCAACCAGAATGACAATAACTCCTTGGTACTGGTACAATTTCATTCACACATCAACACAACAAATATTTAAAAAGTTTCCATTATATGAAAGGTACTACACCAGGTTCTGTAACCTCTAAATCAATCAACTTAAGAAAGAATCCCTTGTTTACCTTTATTTCCACCTATTTGGAAATGCATGCCAAGCAACTACAAGGAAAAGTATGGGAGTAGAAAGGACCTGCAGACTGGGAGTGATGCTCCAAAGGCTCTACTTACCTTTACTCCTGAGAGTACAAACTAAGGGTGGAGCCAGAAGAGAGGGGCCTGGAGAATGTCTAGCTTTCAAAGTAGTTTTAAGCTTCCCTAATGATAACACAAGATCTCAGCTTTCTATCTCCCCTTTAACTATCTAGCCAAGCAGACTCAATTATTAGTATGTACTGCTTTAGGATGAAGATGTCATGTTTAACTGAAATTCTAAGATGTAAGTGTGGAGTATACTATTGAAGACACTGAAAAGTCATGCGATAAAATGTCCCAGACGAGAGACTTCCTGCCTTTTAGACAGTCATCATATGCATCTGCTCGTAGTTATACAGGGAGTTACAGAAATGCAAAGGAAGCAATCTTCAACATCCCAGGTTTTAAAGTTGTCCTCTATTTGTGTAACAAAAATTTGAAATACGCTACTTAAAATATATATATATGCATGGTTCAGTCGTATACCTTGAACACATAAAGGCTAGAATAATTATTGGTTTGCCTTCCAACGGATAAGTGGGTGAATCTGGGATGTAGTAAAAAACAACAACAACAAAAAAAATAGTTCATGCCATTTTCTCTCAATAGATACAGAAGACCAGGCCCAGAAAAGGAATTATTTATTTATTATCACAAAAAAATAACTGTTTTCCCTTTTTCCTATCAAGAACATTCTTTTTTTTGCATACAAGATAGTCTCCTAAATAGATGACTTCAGAAATTCTTTTCATTTAAAAAGAAACTCACTTCACTAAAAAAAAAAAAAAAATTTAAGATTCTAAATCTAAGTACTTATAAAAAGATGGGACAACTATATAAACAATTTTCCAAGATTTGTGAAAAAGAAACAAGGGAGGTCATAAATTCAAAATAATTTTTAATTTCAAGTTAATAGGAGCTATTTTAGTATTTTATAAAAATGTATAGTTTGTATAATGTTAGACATGAGAGACAATCTGACTCAGCAATGTTTCCTGAGTAAATATAGTAATTAGAGAGAAGGATTATTTATGAAAGAGCTTCTTAATGTTGATGAAGCAGACTAGTTTTATAAAAGAAAATCATACAGACTTCTATTTATACATTAAAATTATATTTAATTCTATTTCTATTGTTTTCCAACTTTAATTTCCTTTTCTTTAATTTACAAAAGTAATTCATGTTCATAGTAATGACAAATTTAAATAGACATAGACAGAAGTAAAAGTATAAATTTTGACAACCTTGGATAAATACATATACTTACAGCTTTGAGGAGGTAGCATGGCTGTAAAGGACATCCACCAGAGACCCACCCTCAATGCTGAAGCCATCATCACGTGCACCTGAGGAGGGCTGGTCTTCCACCTCTGACACATACCCTTCTTCGCCCTGGTCCTCCTCTTTTGATTCTTGCTGAACCTCCCCCTGGGAATGCCAGGAAACAAAGGAAACTCTAGAAAGAGATATACTATCTGCAAGGTAATTTTACTTGCATGGGGTAAATGAAAGCTGACCTTAAAGTGAGAAGAGGCCAATTATATAAAACTATAAAAGAAATTAGAAAAAGGTAACTTAACTAGATATAAGTCAATGAATTCTCTGTAACAATATTGCTGGAGAACTTTGAGACTGTACCTCCAAGAAAAAATGAAAAAGGGGAGTTCCCCTGGTGGTGTAGTGGCTTAAGGCTTTGTCGCTGGCACTGTCAACGCTGTGGCCTAGGTTTGATTCCCGGCCAGGGAACTATCCACATATTAAAAAAAAAAAAAAAAAAAGAAAAGCAATACACTCAATTCTAGATGGATGCTGTATTTTTTTAAAACTGTCATCATTTGTGGCCCTGGAGCTAACTAGTCCAGCTGGTTGGTAATATTAATGGTAATGGCATTCTAAATTTTATTGATTGCTTACTATGAGCGAGGCACTATATGCTAAGTGCTTTACATGAATTGTCTCATTTAAACCTCACACCAAACCTATAAGGTAGAGGGACTATTATTCCATTTACAGCAGAGAAACCTGAGATTCTAAAATGTTTACTAACATGGGTAAGGTCGCACAGCTAATTAGTGCTATAACCAGGATTTGGACCCAGGTAGTTGAACTTTCTGCAGTCAGCCTATGTGCTAACCACTCTACTCTGCCTCCCTATGCAGAGGACCAATTAGACAGCTGGTCTAAGTTATTCCATTACCTCTTTATTCTCTGTGGGTAGTTCCTGAACGGCACAAATATCTGACAGAGCTGGAGCCACCGCTGGCCTTCCATTTTCTCTTAGTGACTTCTCAGCTACCAAGGGGTCTACCTTGGTTGAAATTTCTTCAGGATCTCTGCAGGGCTCCACTTCTTCAGTAACTTCAATTTCTCTTCTTTCTTGTTGTCTGGTACCAGAAAAAGGGCAACAGCCCTCACGTGATTCTTTGCTGCTAATGCACAATGGCTCCATTAAATAAGCTACCTGTAATCATAATTTATTGTTAAATACATAGGAGCACCAATGGATATCATCATCTATGTATCAATAATGCCACAAGATCATAAGGCCACTGTGACTAAGTCTGAGATGACAAATAGGTTAATTTATATACACAGGCACTACTTGGTAGAGACCTAACAGTAAACAAGATAAGATATGGTTCTTACCTCTTCAAGGAGCTTATGCTGTAATTTTTTATCTCAAGTGTCAACTCTGATCAATTGGGAGTGATAAGCAAACTGCTAAAAATTTTGTGTGCCAGACAATGCAGATAGAAATGACAACATTTGAATTGAATTCTTGCTCATCTTGGCCTAAGATCCCCCGAATCTATGTGGTTGCTGTATACATGTAAACCCTCTGTCCAATTCTCCTTATTTCTGGTACTCAGTCCTTTTAATCTTCAAGGAGAATTTGGACAAATATTAACTCCCATGACTCTGAAAGAATGAATTGCAAGGATACGTTGGGGTTTTTTGTTTTGTTTTGTTTTGTTTTTTAAGAGGTGAAACCAAGAAGTTTATTAAAATGAAAAAAGGTGAAACAAAGAGATAGTTTGCTAAAAGGGAAAGTACACTCCTAAGAGGTAGGAGTGGGCTCAAGCAGGAAAATGGCTCAAGAGCCACAAGGATACTCTTATAAGATAGTCCTATATCCAAAAATTTCACTTCTTGACTCAGGGGCCTGATGACTGACATTTTAGAATACTCAGTCAAAAAGTACACATTTGGTGCATATTTTGTATTGGGACAAAGCACTGATGACACACAATGAACTTAGTTCCTGCCACTGTGGAACTTACATTTTAGAAAACAGTATTAAGAGTGGTAGAAATATGTACAGGTAAGCATTCTCTTAAGAGTTGAGACTCTTTCAACTTTGCAAATAATGGCTTATTACCTCAGAGAAAAAGTTGAGAAGGTTCTGACTACTGACTTGCTCTTCCTCTTCCTGAGATTCCTCACTGCCTCCATCCCCCACACGAAGCTCATTAGGTTCTCTCCCTGGGCTGCTTTCCTCCAGTTCCTCAGTCCCTGGCTCCTCAGTTTCCCTCCAGCTGCCCATATCAAGATCCAGACTGGAGTCCCATGAGCTGAAGAGGGACCTACAATCGTTGCTCAACTCAGAGTCATTGGGATAGTCTTGTTCAGAATCCAACCAAACCCATTCACGCCCCATCTGTAAATACACAAAAAAAAATGCATTAAATTCACTCAAATCAGTATTCCTAAGGCATCTGCTCCTCTCAAGCCTGGTAGAAAGATAAGGGGCCAGAAATTTCTTTCTACTCATCATTAAGAAGAGTAAAAACTAGCTAAAGGGAAACATCGGGAAATGAAATCGTCTCCTGTCATTGGGGGAAAAAACCGCCCATGTCAAACAGTATAATAAAGACATTAATTACCCAGCAAGTGCTTTTCCTTTCTCTTATACTTCAAAAGAGAAGAAAGAATTGGAGCATGTTTAGCTGAACAGAATTTCACAATTTCAAATCACCCTTAAATCAACTGCAAGGCAATAAATTTGAGACAAGTGATATTTTCCACAATGTATAGACATTCTTAACCTAACAACCATGAAATCTCAAAACCTAAGATTACCTGTGGTATCCTTCTGGTCATATCCAACTCCCACATCTCAGAATGAGAACAGCATCAAGTTTTAAAAATATTGTCCCTTGCTGTCATTATACTACACTATCCTGGTTTTCTTACCCCTTTACATCTTTCAATAAATTCATCAACCTATGTTCTTGTGGTGGTGGTGGTGGTGGTGGTGGTGGTGGTGGTGTGTGTGTGTGTGTGTGTGTGTGTTGGTGGTGGTAGTTCCCTGGCTGGCAATCAAACCCAGGCTGTGGCATTGAGAGCACCAAAGCCTAGCCACTACACGACCAGGAAAGCTCCTTGTGTTCCTGCTTGGTCCTCTGCTTCCTCATTAATACTTCCTTTAAAAATCGTGTATATATTTTTAAGGTTTCAACTTTGATTTCTATTCAGGTGGCTCCAAAATCTCTCTACCTTTACTTCTGACATGCATTCTGACCTTTTTTCCATGTACCCAAAGGTCAATTCCCATTTGGTGCCCTATCATCTGCTTTAACTCAACATTTCAAAAACTAAAATCACTTATTTTTGAGTATCTCTAAAAGCATTTGCTCTCCCCTTATCACCATCAACACTATTTTCTTGATCCTGTTTTGTAACTTGCTTCTCTTGTATTCATTAAGCAACTCCACTCCAATTTTCTTCCACAAAAAAAATTTCATTTCTCATCCTTTGTTCCTGAATAATTGCTATAGCCTCCTGATGAGTTCCTCTGCCTTTAATCCAATCTGTTGTCAACAAATACTCTCCCTGTTCAAGGCTTTACAACAGCTAACATCTCAATCTGCAAAAGTCCTCCATAACCTCAGCCCATTTTGTTCCCTTGGCTTGGTACCTGTATTTCACAATTCCTTAGCACGATCCCTGTTCTAATGACATTTCTCTCCCTATTGCTCTCATCATAGATGCCTACGTCAACTTGGCTTGCTAAGCTCATTCATCACCTCTACCAACCCAAAATCTTTATCCTTTAATGGATCTCCTTCAAGTTTCTCCAACTTTTAGGGCTTCATTGCTTATATCACATGCATGCTTATAAATTGCTTTGGAATATACTGTATTTTTTTAACTCTTTAGACTGAACTCCTTTCCATCCCCTTCCAAAGACTGTCTTGTAGTTCCTTAGAATCCTAACAAGCTTTAAAGTTTTACTTAAACCCAAAAGATCTGACTTCTATTTATATATCTTAAACACATCTCTCTCAAAAAGCCTCAAAGTACTAGATAACACCCTATTAATCTCCAACTCTTTACAATAAAAGGTTCATAACCAGTTCGTTTCAATGAGTTTTTAAGAGAAGTTGGAACAAACTAATTTGACTCAAACTGAGTTTAGCCTTCAAGTAGCAATGTTATGAATTCTAAAATGTGTAAGAACCCTATACATAGAAATAGGTTAGAAGGAAATAGTAATATACTACCCTACAAACACTATCTGCAAAAATAGTATTAAGGACAAATGTCCAAGAAAAGGTCAGTGCCACCTTTTCCATGCTTTTTCTTTAAGCAATGCCATGAACAGAACTCAGAAGTCCTCAAGTTTTCCCAAACTGAAATGCTGAATCGTCCTTATTGCACAATGCAGCACTTTAAAATATTATGAATTCAATCTTGATTACCTACCTTCTCTGAGCTGCAGAACAGTTCATAAGACCACTTTCCCTCCCTATCTCATTTCCACAAACGATGAACAGTTATGCAGAAGAGATCACAAGTTGTGTACACACACACAGAACACACCAAAGGCTAGAGTTTTCTTTCAGTTTATTGTGTACACACATTCACAGGTTTTTTTAAAAAAAAGTCTGTACATTTCACAAGACAGTACAAATTAGCTACAATCTGCTAGCTACACATTAGGATATTAAGACAGCCCATGATTTTTGCCCTAAAACAGGCAATTGTGCTATTCCAACTCTCTTGAGAGAGATTTTGCCAGCTCATGTCACATGGCCCAGGCGCCTCCTCTTCTGTAACTTCCACTTCTGGAACTGGGCCTACAAGCCCAAGCTCTATCTTGTTAACTTTTTTCAGGCTCA
This sequence comes from Lyroderma lyra, assembly GCA_004026885.1. NCBI lineage: Eukaryota > Metazoa > Chordata > Mammalia > Chiroptera > Megadermatidae > Lyroderma > Lyroderma lyra. Next base: position 256,610 of record PVJL010001015.1, on the reverse strand, counting down.
GCTCAATGAGGGTACTCTGAGACTTCACTTTTTCATCTTCATATCTGCTTCAATGGCACAGCGGCGCCCCCTGGTTCCCCCATCCTAAATGACAGGCAGACAAAGAAAGTGAGCATGAATGAGTTGGTAAAAAGGTAAGAGAGAAGGTACAAGAATTTTGGGGGTTTGGTTTTTGGGGGAGAGGAATTAGCAGAAAAATCCAGAAAATGAGGGGCATGTACCTGTCTTCCCATGGAGTGTGCTAAAAATCACCTGGTAGTGGTTTGTGAGAGGATACGTAGTACAGAGTACCTTGCTCCTGCCCACCAGAGGTCACTGGAGTTCACTTGGGGTCCCACAGAATGACTATTAGTCATCCCACCCAACCCCCAAATTATGTGCAAAGGAACAGAAAGAGTAAAAGAGAGGTGGGAGAGTCAAAAGGGCAGTGGATAGTGAGATTCTTGGCTAACATACCTGTCCAGCTGTTGGTCCCTATTAAGAAAGGCCTTTCCTGAAGCCTGACCCTGGCACTAGTTCCCTAGCACCTCCTGACAGTGGTTTTCCATGAGATCAGGACAATCAGAAGGCTTCTTTCCATCTGCTGCTCTCTCCCTGTAGCCCAGCTCCTTCCTCTTGTGCAATACTTTGCTGTCTTCAATAGATAAAAGATCCTATTAACCAGCTTTGCAACAGCCAGCCAATTGCTTGGGAATCCAGAGTCACTGTTGCAGGCCAATAAGAAAGAACGGAGATTATACTGTTCTGTCTGTGATACAGGCTGAGGCTTGTAAGCAAGATGAACTAGTGAACAATTCTGCTGGGCCAGGCCACTTTTACATTTCTAATATGCGAGGACTCTACAAAATGTTTAGAGCTCATGAACACGAGTTGCCTTTGAGGCAACAGTAAGAACAAAAATACCACTCTGCATTTATACAACACTTTTAATTTTTTTTCAAGCCAGTTCCATACCTATTATCTCATTTTATCCTCACAACATCCCTGTGAGGTGGGCTGGACAGGTATCTCTTTATATTAGCTCCATCACAAAAAAAGAGGGAAACAAGGCTCCATGAAATAATCCAGTCAGTGTAAGATCATGTGGTTTTCTAGCCTGATGCCCTTTCCATTTTATCATGCCTCAGTGACCCATAATGAACAATGCAGAGTCAGAGGGTCATTCAATTCATGAAGGAAAGATTAAAAGCCTTCAGGTTAGTTTTATAAATCTTATCTCTAATTCTACCAGCCATTACTGTACGCAGTGGTCACTGTTATTGAGATCTTTATTTTAAATTTTACTGAGTGTGAATCAGGCATCAGTCTTGCAATTCGATATGAGGAGAAAAGAAAATAACTATGTGCTGAGTATCTGCCAGTATGAGGAACACTTTTTAAAAGCCAGCTAGCTGCTGCTGCTCTGAACAATCTTCTATTTGTAAGGAAAGAACTGGCAAAAGGTGGAATCAAGAAATGAGGAGCAGATGCATCCTACATCCTTACTAAGTATACCTTATTTCAGCCCCTACCCAGCTCCCACACACACACATATGCAGAAAGACAGGAATGCAGAAGAGACAGTTTCTTATTTAATGACCTAGGTAAACATAAGTTCATTGCCACAGTCTGCATGTTGGATTTCCCTCTGCCACCCACTCCCAGGAGGAGCTGAGAATACTTGTGGCAACACCACCACTTGCAGCCATTCAATACTTACAAAGAGAGAGAGAAGGAAGGCAGGAGAGCCCATGGGGACACTGTCCTGTTAGAGGACAAACAAACACTGATCAGGTTCCACAGAAACTCTCAGCTGCAAGCACCCCAAACCTCAGGACAGAGACATAAGCACCACACACACAAAGACAAAATTTAAAAACTCAAGAACAAGAGGAAAGACATCCAAAAGCAATCTGACCATTATGCCTCTGGAACAGGAACTGATGGTACCCAACTGCTGCAAACTAAGTCATTTGCCCTACATGTTGCGAGCATTCTTTCAGAGAAAATAAGTAATTTGCTCACTCAGCTCAAAATTTCTCCCATGTGACCAGGCCTTCAAGTCACAGATTTCTTCTTTTTGGATGGGAGCAAACCACCACCATTCTAAGATCTATGTGTATACTCTTGGAATATAGAGGCCTGGTAGTAACATAAGGCTCTTCTAGCACTGGCACACAGGCCTTTCTTAGTCTCCTCACCTTCTCTGAAGCATCCTGCTTGCGGGTAGAATCTCTTCCTCGAAGACTTTTAGCACTGATCCCAGACTCAGATGTTTGCATAATCAACTGTGTGGCCAGAAATTGCTGTAGGAAGAAGAAACACAGCCCTAGAAACCTGATCCAGTAGGGAAGAATTAAAGACACCTCAGGCTTTGTAAATAAGACTTCGTATAGTATCCTTCTACAGTCAGCATTCAAATACCTCTTGACTCGTTAGAAGTTTAGCATACTAGGTTTTAATTCTCATTGTGCATGCTCAAGAATCTGAAAATGCCAAATACCCTCACTTATTTTTTTGCTATTAATATAGGATCAAAAAATCTCTATGCTCTAAGAATGAAAAACAGAGTAAAACTAGATGAACCAAAGATCAAGTAATTTAAGTAACATGGCAACTCTGCAGGCCACATCCCTTCAAATTCAATATCCCAAAGGGTGCCTGGTAGTGCAACTACATGACAGAAGTAGGCTATCTGTAATGAAAAGGAAGGGAGGAAAAACTCTATTTTTGTTTCTACTTATGTACATAACTTAATGTGATAAAAAATATACACATCATTTTATAAGAATTTTACTTAAAAACTTCAAGAAACTTGCCCCCAAAAGGTAGACTATTCTCTCACAATTCTTTAACTAAACCAACATGAGAAAACTAACATGAATCCAGCAAGAACAAAATTTTATGTTTCTAACTATTCCAAGTAAAAGCCACAGCACCCCTTCCTGACATCAAATCGACATTAATCATTCCCTCAAGCAGTTTCATTTAGTCCTTGCTAAAACACTAAGGATCCTCGAAGTACCTGGATCTGCTCCAGGACATCTCGCTGCATCTCTACAGCCATGTGATAGACATCGTGGTCTGAACTATTATACATTACAGCATTCTGGAACATCAGCATAATGTCACGCTGAAATTCAGCTGTGCTGCGGATTAGTCCATTTTCAATGTTTTTCTTAATAGTTGACAAATCCATAGGCCTGGGGAAAAAGGAATGCATAAATGGCAGCAAAAGGGGAAGAGGATTTAACTGGATCCCTGAATATATTATCATATGTACAGCTTCTCATATATCCCTTTAGTTCCTATTGCCAGGACTCAAACACCAACTACTCAACATGAAACATGCACTTAACTCAAAAACTGAAGTCAGTCTGTATAATAAGCACTGAGAAAGTTAATAAATTCTGAGTTCCCTGGTGGTGTAATGGCTAGGCTCAACACTGCAGCTTGGGTTCAAATACCAGCCAGGGAACCACATATATATATATATATATATATATATATATATATATATATATATATATATATAAATAAATAAAAGAAGAAAGTTAATAAATTCTTTTAGACTACCATGGGTGATCCAGCCACTGAAATGATCTGTTTAGCAATTGGTTACCTTTACTCACACCAAAAACATTTGCTTTACAATTACGTCTGAGCAAAGTCCACCAAGACTGAATAATTTATAATCCAGAGATTCAGCATGCTGAAAGGATTATGGCTTACCTCTGCACAATACTGTGGTAGCCAGGTGCTATGTCGTCTGTAACAGGCTGCAGGAATACATTGGCATACCTGTCCAAAGACAGTAAGGTGCAATTACTGGCTCATCCTCCAAAAGCACAGGTGAGGGAAATTGACCTAAGTAGCTGAAGGTTGTAGCCAATGCCACCAGTCCTATATAAGCCTACTCAGACTTTTTTCTAGTCACCAACAATAACTGACAAAGCCCCACTCACCTATGATTAGCTGCAGCTCTCCATACAAGCATGATGGCTTTCTTCCAGATTTTCTGTGCCTGAATAGCTTCCTGATCCTCACTACAGACTGAGCTGAAATAAAAGAAAACAAGTATTTCCACCTGTCTGACTAGGCCTAAGTCAAAAGGAAAAAAAGCCCTAATTATGTGTCAACTATAGGTGTATCTCGTTTTACTGCGCTTCACTTTACTGTGCTTCATACACATCGAAGACAAGACTGTCCACTAGCAAAAAGATTCCGACTCACTTTATTGCAATACTGAGTTTATTGCAGTGGTCTGGAATCAAACCTGCAACATCTCCTAGATATGCCTGCATTTGTTTCAAGCCAAGAAAGGGAAGATGAAAAAGTAAGATTTCTCTCCTACTTCTCACCTTCACTGCCTTGACCTCAAAAAATCTCAGATACTCACAACTGTGAAGAAGCAGGGCTGCTGGGGATGGAGTCTGCCAGTGTATGGGACTGCAGCGTAGCATTGTGTATGCTAAAGCCATCATCACTCTCGCTCACAGGGGGTTCATTATCCATCTCTGACAAATAGCCTTCTCCTTGATCTTCCTCCTTAGGCTCCTCTAGGCTGGCCACTTCACTCACTCCATCTTCCTCCTCATCCTCACCTGGGGCATCCTTAGACACAGTATGATCCCGTTAACAAATGTAAGCAAAGCTATCCAGCATAGCATCATTAAACATGAGCTGTCTTTTGGGTTAGATCAGTTCTAGAAAATGGCCTCACGCTGTTTCCTGCCTGAGCCCGCTATCACTTATACTACCATCGACCTACAGACACTTATTGATGATGTAATTTAGCACCTGGACAAAGAATAAAACCAGGATCCTTTTAAAAGGAAGGAAAAAAAAGCTACTTACTTAAGACTAAGCTAAGAGGCGTTCCTTCTTTCCCCTTGCTCTTGAGAGGAACTCTGACCCTGGGTACAAAGTTACCAAAAATAGTTTTTATTTTGTGTCTCATCTGATGGAGCAAGCTCACACTGCATTATTTTAAGTCTGTCTGTTACTACTGCTTTAGTAATTCTAAAACAAAACAAAACAAAACAAACAAAAAATAACTTTGAATTACTTTCTCTAGGTGGTATAATTAATTATCTCACTTCTGTTTTCCCTGGCTATGATATCCCTATTCATTTCAAATCACTCTGAATATATCAAAGCTTTTTTGTGCATTATATGCAAAGAAAGGTCTGTGTGATGTTCAAAAACTTTCAGATGGGAAGTTCCCATTGTACTTCCATTATGCCTAACTGTCCACTGCAGCTCTTCCCCATGCAACTCCTTAAACCAGTCTCTTCTCAGAGAATAAAGATGCCAGTTTACTGAAATTCATTAAAAAGGCAGTGCTATAGGGAAATCTAGTCACACAGCAAGAGGAATAAAGAAAAGTCTGAAATACCTTTATCTGGCTTCCAAAAATAGTCCCTGATTCTTCTTTCAATGAGTCTGCAGAGGAGAGAAAGACTACCTGAAGATTTTTCCACCTTAGCCTTCCCCTTCCTATGGACAATTCCTTGCAGCTCTCCTTTCCATGCTGACCTATTCTACCTCTTCTACTGGCCCACAACCCACAATCCCTCAGAAGCCAAAGCAAATGATTTCAAGTTAGTTACAGAATACAGACTTCCTGGCTTTTTATTTACCTGACATTTCAAATTTGTGCTGAGTCTCTGCCTCTAAAGAATCTTCAATGGGATTTGAGCCTTGTGATGGAGACAACATGCTTTCCGGGGATGCCTGAAGACCAAAATGAACAAATACCCTAAGTACTTAAATCACTACAGCTTACACAATTTTATTCTTCAACAATAATGAGACTAGAAGAAATTCTAAGTTCTACCTACGTAAGATTCTACTATACCTTAATAGAAATGGGATATGTATATATGTACACATAGCATTGATCATCCCTATGGGCTTTAGACACATTAAACATGTCAGAACTCAGGAATATAACAAAAAAACCCAAAGGCCTAAACTGTCACTTCTTACCTAAGCTATAACCCTCCATCCTCCCAGCTCCTCCTCTTAAATACCTCAGTCTTCACCGTTGTAAGTGGAGTCTCATCGCCTTTCCCACTGGAAACATCTGCTTCAGCAATTTCTCCAGTTACAGTACTTCTGGGTTCCTCGTCTAAGTCCTGACTCCTCAGTTCTGGTGGCTCCATATTTGGGGTTGGAACAACTCCAGCTACTATTTCAGCCCCTGAAATGCCTTGTTCTGGTTCTGTAGGTTCCATCTTGATATCAACACTGGGTTCCCTGATGTCTACCAGTTCATGGATTCCTTTGTTTTCTGATTCCTCAAAGTCCAGCCTCTCTTGCTTGACTGTCAACTCTGGTGCAGGGAGAGGGACTGGCTTGTCTCGCTCCTGCTGAATAGGGTGTTCCCAGGGGCCAGGCAGAGACTGGGGATCATCATTCTCTTCACAGAATGACAGTGCTGCTTCCACTGCTGCCACATCCAGAACTTCAGGATGATCATCTACCTGTCCATTAACACATACACTGTTGAAGTCACAGAAAGAAACCAAGTCCCTCAATTCTGTTAGTACCAAGAGATGGCCTGAATCTGCAGCTTCTTTCTCCACCTTCTCTATGTAGTAGAAACAACCAAAAGATAGGCACCTGTCCTATGCAAACATAGGTAACATAGGAATGGCTAGGAAGATGATTTGTTTGTCAGCACCACAGGCCTTTGGAACGATAAGAGTAGGAAGTTGGCAGAAGCAGGAGAGTTGTTTATATAACTGTTACTAAGAGAAGCAAGGAGAGGCTGAGGAGAGAAGCCTATGTAAGACCCATGAGATTCTTTTGGGCTTTGCTTAATAGTTACCTTGTCCTCAATGATGGCAATGATGTCTCCAACAGTTTCAAAGTCCAGCTCTTCACCTGTGTAAGACACAGCAATATCCATCTTTTCAGCCAAATCTAAATCTTCCTTCCCATCTATACTGGGAGCCTTTGATCCTCCAGAAGCCTCTGCAACCCCTGATCGGAAACACTCTTCTTTGATAGAATTGATGATCATGGAGATTTCACTGCTATCCATGGAAACAGTCACAGTATGTGGATCTCCCACAGTCTCCATGGGAACACAGGTGTCAGGCTGACTCACTGAATAAAAGGAAGAGAAAAAATAATCTCAGAAGCTTATTTAGTACCAAGTGACAACTTGGAGATTGCACCAAGGCTGTAGATAGATGTCAAGTACCCATATATTAAAGCTCAGAAAAAGTTATCTTAGACCTGCCTGTTTTCTTCTCCCCCGTTTTATCTAGAAAGGTAAGAACACATTCTCAAGCCTACTCCTATGTGTACACTCAGCCTTTCCCCCCAAACACATAAATGCCCACCCACTTCTTCTCACATCCGTATTTTTTTCTAAGGATAAAAATGGCAAATGTCCATGGAGAACAGAACAAAAGCATATCAATTGGAGCTGATGTTCTTAGTAACCTTTCTCTAACTGAAGCTCAAGATGAAATTTTGTATCTAAGTGGCTGCTCAGGGCGTGGGTTAAAGGACGCACCTGGAGCTACACTCTCAGGAGTGGAGACAGCCGGAGCAGAGGATGGTGCTGGCAGCGCAGGCATCATGACAATGGTAGCCTGGGACACAGACTCTACAGGGGGTGGCGCAAGTTTAACTGGAGGTTCACTGGCAACAGTAGTGAAGGAAGCAAGAGGTGTGGTGAACTGTGTAGGACCAGCTTCTAAAAGCCGGGAAAGAGTGGGAGCACCTAACAGACAAAGAGGTACACAAAATGAGATAAGAAGGAAGCACATGAACAAGAAGAAATAGCCACTTTAAGACTCAATGAAGAAAATTTTTAGTCTCAAAGGATGAAAGCAACTCCACTATTGAAAAAGTTCATTATACCCTTACTTTCTCCAACCTTACTTAAGATCTTCTGCCAAGTTAGGAATGACCCAAAGCACTAGAACACACAAAGTATATGAAAAATGGGTGGTAATTTTTCCTTGGAAGAAAAGTGAACAACAACAACAAAACTGGTATGAAAAAATCTGTCACTTCTGCTGAAGTGACATAAACCACCCAAATTCAACACCATCCAAATGCCAATATCTAATGTTTATTTGGTACTTTGTAAAGCTTTTTTTCCTTTGCTTTACATTTTCTATTTCATTTAATTCTCACTAGTCTTGTGAAGTATACACAGTGCAATTAATAAAAGAGGAAACTGAGGCACAAGAGTTCAGTTACCTATCCAGTGTGTGGCATGCCTGAGATTCAAGTCCAATAGTCTAATTCCAAACCTCACCCCTTTATTCTACAGCACCTGTTCATGATTTTGCAAACTCCAGAGAAGCAGCCTCACTATTAACTTCACTATTCCTCTCATCAGTATCTATGCATCCAGGGTTATCAATATTTTGAGATGGAAAAGATTGTAAATCTGGGGCATTATATGGTTTAATAGGTAAAGCAACTCTGAGGTTGGGCTTTATATCCAGGATTGACAGTTGCTTAGTAACAAAGGCTAGAAATGAAGGGCCACCATTGCCAAGTTCAATGTCTCTGAAGTAAACTAGATAATGGAAAAGTGGTAACTTACCTGAGGCAGCAGGGGAGGCTGCAACAGTGTTGGGTGTTTGCTGCATCTCCCCACCATGTATCATGGGAAGGACCCCGCCTACCTCCAGGAGGACACCTGTACTGTTCAGGTGGCCAGAAGCCATTTCACTCTCATTTACCTACCAGGGAAGAACAGAGGTGAAGGCTACACTCAAGCTTTTCTTTACTACCACTTCCCAAAAAAGCTCCAGCATTTGAGCAAACTTCACAAAACTAAAGTTAATATCCAAAGAGAATAACTTTAGACCCAAGGGAAACTCTAATTTTCAAACTTATTTAACAAGAGTTCTCTGGAGAAGAGAACCAAAATAATGATGGTTTCAGATATCTCAGGACCCAAGGATACTATCAATTTACTGTGTTGGGTTTTGTTCTTTTGTTTTTCCTTAGTTAACATTTAACTAGGAAATGTATTTGTCTTTTGAACTTTTTTTCCATGTCATATTTTAGGTCCCAGGCACTCCCTTCCAAAGTACTAAATCACCACAGCTCTCAAACACCCACAGAAGTCTCCATACCAGTCTGGGGCTAGTAGGCAGGAGGCTGCCCTTCTTCAAGAGCTCTGACAGCAGAGGGGAGGGGGGTGGAGTTGCTTTCTGTCCAAGCATCTTTTTCTGGGGTGAATCATCTGTTACTGGGGTCATGGGGGCTTCTAAGGGTGCAGAGCCTGGAGGAAGGGTGTCAGGAATCCCAGGAAACGAGGTGACTGGGGTACTCGGCAAAGTCCCAGGGGTTACCTAAGAGACAACAGAGAACCTTTATCTGACTTCTCAAACTCTGGAAGGTTCCCTACTCATGTGGATGGGTTAGTGTGTCTAGCTATTACTTTATTAGTCCTGAGTGGAACTGCCCTGAAACCCTCTACCCCTCCTATTCTCAGCCATACTTTTCTTCCCGACAAAATTTTCTTATACCCACTCAAACCCACAATGACCCAACCATTCTACCCAACTTGCCTTTTACAATCTCATTACCCTCTACCAATAATATATTTACAAGGTCATCGTCCCTTATTTCAGCAGGATTTTCATAAGATCAATACACTTACAAACAATTCCTTGACATAGTCTTTTACCTATCTCTCAAAAGGTCAAAGGCCTCTGTGTTTTTAGGTCCATCCTTATCTTAGAGCACACAAGGTAAATTAAGTCTTTAGCATTCAGACCAAGAGAGGAAGTGCCTCTAAGCCAAAAGTGGTTTCCTGATCCTCACTCAGCTCTCTGCTGGATTATTGACCCTTTGCTGATTAATTCCAGCAGGTAGAAATATACTCACCCCAGAGGTAGCCTCTTCCATAGTGGTTGTAGTCAAGTCCCCAAGTGGATAATCACTTCCTGGGGAGGCAGAATCTATAGGAGAGCGGACCATCACAGTAGGTAACCTCCGAGGGGGTGTTTTTACTGCTTGACGAGCTAGAACATACAAGAGAACAATTTCTAAGCCTTCAAGATTAAATGTGAAACTAGAAACTCCATAGTTATTATAATAATAAAGGACAAATAGAGATGTTGCATTATTAAAACAGCATTATGACTTGGATTAGAAAGCTTTCTGTAACACTTCTAAGAGACAGGAAAACTTACCTAAGAGAAATTCTTACCCTAAGCAAACTCATTTAACTATTCAATCATCCCAAAAGTCCTTAGAGTAGAAAAGTGGTTTAAACACCCTTGAATATCTTTAACAACAATTAAGAGTCTGCTTTTAAAGGAGGGATAGATCTCAATGGCTCAGAGTAAGTATTCCTAGAATTACAAATACTTATGTTCTTCCCCTTATCCAGTGACTGAGCTATATTCTTGCTTTTCACCAACCTTTGACTTCTAAAATCTTAATCATGTTCAATGTCTTATCAAGCCTTTGTGTCCTAAAAGGACACAAGGTCTAGTGAGATCTGAGGAGAACTCATTTTCTAAGACTTTCTTCCTGGACATAAAAGGATGTTTTTATTCTGGTAAAAGTGATAATGACAAAGAAAAGCATGCAAGCAAACTGAAATTAGTGAATTCTGTTAAAAACTACAGGGCTCAGCAGAAGTTAACACCTTTTTTATGAGCTGGTAATCTATACCAAATCTTTTATTACAAAATCACATGCATGTAATTCTGTAACGTAACAATATTTTAATAACTTAAAAAAGGGCATTACTTCTGTCAAACGCTGTGTTTTCAACTGTCATTAGCATGTAGTACTGCAGAATCAATTGCTAAATAGTCAATTGCTTCAGCTTACCCTGATATGCAGCATCTGTAGCCTTCCTCTTTACTTCAGCCTCCTCTTCCTCCAATTTCTTTTTCCTAAAGAGGAAATTAAGTGTTAGATCCTAGCCAGCTCTAATTCCTTCACAGTTCTCAATGCCCTCACAATCAAGTTTTTATTCAGGCTAGCACTTTTTGGAGGAAGGCCTAAAAATGAAGTCTTACCAGCAAAACGGCAATTTCAAGTATACTACCTAACTACCCATTCTTCATCCACACAAACTATAGCCACTTGTAAGGTAGAACTAAGTTATGTTCCATTACATTATATTCTAGGACTCACTCCCCGCTCCCAGTTACCAGGCTACTCTGAAGTTTTCCCCTTCCAGAAACTGTCAAGTCTAAAAGTATGATAGATGGAGGAAATAAGCCAGATTACTTCAGGAGAAATGGAGGTAAAAAGAGAGAAAGGAGTACAGATAGAAGAACAATATAATATAACCCACATCGCAATATCATTGCAAAGCTCATCCAGTCTGCTGTCCATGTGCCCAGCTTGAATTAGTTCTGCATCTCTTTTCAGCCGTCTGCAGGAAGAAAGGTACGTGGGGTTGGGTTTTTTATCTGTTATTTAAAAAGTTCTGAGCAGTATTAGAAGTCAGTCTTTTTTGTCTCTCTCAACCAACATCTTTCTGATATGATAAGGACCTATATTTGGGAGTTCCCTGGTGGTGTAGTGGCTTAAAGTTTTGGCGCTGGCGCTGTCAACACTGTGGCCTGGGTTAGATTCCCAGCCAGGGAACTACCCACATAACAAAACAAACAAACAAACAAACAAAACAAAAAAACAAAAATAAGTACCTATATTTTTCCTGGGTTTCCTTTATTACTTTTTTTAGTTCCTCAACTCGTTCAGCAGTCAGTTTTCGAACAATGACATCTTCAACAGTTTCCACCACCTCTCCCTTTTCACCCCGTTTCCGTCTGTGGAAAATTAAAACACACACACACACAGTTTAGTAAGAGAACATTTGTTCCCACTCCCACTTGCCTTCTTTGATCCTTCTCTACCATGTAACCACAGATAACTTCTCCTATGTTTTTATCACTCAGTAATATGAATTGATATAAAACCTGACTTCTGGAGGAGACGCAACAAAATGGCAGCATGAGAGGGACCCCCAAAAAACTCCTCTGAAATTACAAATAAAAATACACCTATACCTCAACCAAGGACCCGCTACATAATGCACAATCACAACCAAGAAACCCACTCATTGCAGTAAGGTACCTACAGGTCGGCAGAGAGTTAAACAAAGGAGAAATAAAAAGAAGAGCAGACACACAGCTGCTGCTCGCCACTTGGAACTATACCGCTGGGGGAGGGAGGAGGAAGAAGGGGGTGGGAGAGTGCTCCAAACAGCACTCTGTCTGCAGGACAGAGGAAAGGGGACCCAGAGGCAGGGTGTGAGATACCACACCCACATCACTTTGGCCCCAGGAGGTGCAGACCTGCCGCAGCAGCCTGATTTTATTCCAGTTCCCAGAGGAGAGGGAACGCCTGGGGGGGGGGGGGGGGGGGGGGGGGGGGGGGGGGGGGGGGGGGGGGGGGGGGGGGGGGGGGTGAGGAGCTGTAGTGGGAACACTCTAGCTGGGAAAGAGAAGGAGAATGGAGGCTGTGTGCATGCATTTATTGGCCAACAACCAGGAGTTTGAAAGACAAACAAACAGGACTGACTCCAAAGCTCAGAAAGAATCCACAGGTGCAGGATAAACCGAGAACAGAAAGCTACAATCAAACTCAAACTCCCTACAGGACTCCCAGAGCCACAGGAATACAGAGCAATGAACACCTCTCCCCCACAGACCTCTGCCCGTCTAGTATTAGCAGCGAACACCAAAGAAAGTGCAGCTGGTAGGGCCCAGAGAGGTTGCAAATGTGAGAAACCAGAGAATTAGAGATGGGAACAGCTGACCCGTCAGAAACAGAGCTCAAAGCAACAATTATAAAAATGCTTAAGGTACTGAATGATAATTTCAACAGAGAGATAGCAAGCATTAAAGAAGACTTATAAACCATTATAAAGGACCAGAGAGAGATAATGACTACATTAAATGAAATGAAGAATGGAATAAAAGTCACCAAACTAGATTAACACAGAAGCTCAAAGGACAATTTGCAGGAAAAGCCAGCAGAAAACATGCGTTCAGAACAGATACATGTGAGAATTCAAAAAGATGAGGATGGTTTAAGATTTCTCTGGGACATTTTTAAGCAGAAGAATATCAGAATCATAGGTGTACCAGAAGGGACAGAGGAAAAGCAAGAAATCAAGAAATTATTTGAAGAAATAATGACTGAAAACTTCCCTAACCTGGTGAAGGAAACAGACATATAAGTCCAGGATGCACAGAGAATCCCAAACAACATGATCCCAAACAAGAACACACCAAGATACATCATAATTAAAATGGCAAAAGTTAAAGAAAAGAGAATATTCTAAAAACAGCAATAGAAATACAAGTCGTAACTTATAATGGGACACCCCTTTGATTCTCAGCTGATTTCTCACCAGAACCTTTACAGGCCAGAAGGGATTGACAGAAAATACTCAATGTGATGAAAGACAAAGATCTACAACCAAGAATAATGTACCCAGCAAGGTGAGCATTCAAAATTAAAGGACAGATAAAGAGCTTCTCAGGCAAGGAAAGGTTAAAGAAATATATCACCACCAAACCAGTACTACAAAGAATGTTAGAGGGACTTCTTTAAGATGAGAGGAGGGATGCGAGAGTAGGTAAAATAAGGAAAAGGATGGAGAAATTTAGTTTTATCGTTGACATAAAATTGAAAGCATCAAAGAAAAAACAAAACAAAACAAAAACCTGACTTCCTCAGTAACACTCTCCACTAAAGTGGTTTAGCTTAAATGTCTGGCTTTGTACTTACTTTGGGGTCTCAGTAGTCTCCAGGAGTTCAGAGTACTGGGAAGCACAATGCTATGGGAATAAGTGAAAATATGATGAGCAAGCCTTGAAAGGAACGACCTTTCAAAATTTCAATATACTAGACTAAGGTTTGTTTTGTTTTGTGTTTTTTTTTTGTTTTTTTTTTTTGGTAGTATGTGGGCAGTTCCCTGGCTGGGAATCAAACCCAGGCCGCAGCGCCGAAAGCACCAGCTCCTTAAGTCACTACTCCACCAGAGAACTCCTAGACTAAGGTTTAGAGATTCCTATATGTAAGATATGAGTGCTTTCTAGGAAAGCAAATTACTTTGCAATGAAATCAATTCAAAATAATCAATACCAAGACACAGAAAAGGGAGTCTTCTAGCCTTGTAGTCTGAGTATTTGGGGAAAAACAACCTAATGACCAATATTTATAGCTAATATCTACTAAGTAGTTACCATATGCAAGGCACTGTGCTAAATGCTTTACAGGTATTACCTCAACAAAATCTTTAAACAATCCTGAAGCAACTTTTATCTCTATTTTACAAATGAGAAAACTGAGGTTCAAAGTTTTTAAGTGGAGTTATATTAAACCTAGATCTAATTCCCAAACTTAAGCTTTTAACTGTTATGCTACACCGACAAGAACAGTTTATAATAGAAGCATATATTGCTGGACTGGCAAACGGGAAAGAGGAAAAGGTATTCTCAAGTATTCTCTTCTCAAGTAAAAGCCTTGTGATTAAAGGACAGGGCCTGGAAGAGAACCCACTTCACATCTTCAAGACTGTCCTAAAAGAGCAGTTGCTTAGGAACTTACTTTTTGAGAGAACCAGTCTGGAGGGCGGCCAGGTTCTGCAAAGGGTTTGATTGCTCTGCTAACTGATACCCTACAAAATGAGAAAAACCTTGTTACATACCAAATAGAAGGAAAAAAAAAAAAAAAAGGAAAGGTATGCTGAGTTCAAGGTCTGCAGTACAAACCTTGGAATAAAAAACTGCCACTGGGAAGTACACTGGAATACGTGACTATGGAAAATGACCCAAGGACCTGAAAGTCATTTAGAGGGAAAGAGTCAATGCTAAACAGTTTTCCTAAGTGATAGATTTCCTGGGTGAAGTAAAGGTATTAGAACCTAATAAAGTATCATTTTTGTTCATTTGGGACAATATCTTTATTTTGATTTTCTTTTTTTAGAAAAGATATGCTTTTAGAAAAGGCATTTGTAATGTATTACAGACCCAAAAAGTTCTTGATTCACTAATACACCTCCTAGGAATGTAATATAGGAAATCATTTAACAAAAGAAACAAGCACCAAGGAAAAAGCACCATGTAGACTTGATAAGACTGATGAATAGTTAGATTTTTCCTAAATGGCTGCAAGAGGATGTTTAACTTAAGGCACTTCAACCCTATGAAATATTAGAGTCCATAAAAATAACTATGGAATGTATGTGGTGATACGAAACATATTATATAATATTAATAAAAGATGATACAATTTTCTGCTATGATATAACCATACAATCTTTTTAAAAGTTGTAGTTTAAAGACTACAAAATAGGCAAAATGAAAACAGTTGAACTGGAATGGGATCAATGAAGAATGTAAAAGGGCTTCTGTTTATTTCTTTAAAGAAGATCTAAAGGAAACATGACAAATTATTAAGAGTTATATCCAAGTTACATCCAGGTACAGGGTACACAGGCAATCTATATTATTCTCCACACTTCTTCCATGTGGTTGAAATATTTCATAATTTTAAAAATGTTTTAAAATTTTGTGTTGGGATAATGGTATCACAGAGCTCTTCTCCTCTATAAAAAAAAATTTACTTTAACATTGTTATACAGATAGCTATAAGCAAAAAATGAAGTTAGGTACATAATTTACATCTTATACTGAGAAAAGCCCTAAATGGATCAAAGATTTAAATGTTTAAAAAAATTTAACCATGAAAGTACTAGAAGAAATCAGAGAACTGTTTTATAACCTCAGACTAGAGAATAACTTTCTATTTATAACACAAAAGCCAGGGGCTATAAAAGAAAATTATTAATAAATAAACTACATTTTAAAAGCCTTAATGTAAAAATGTAAGTCATAGCCAAATGACACATTGGTTTCAAAAAATGCATCTCACGGCTCAAATAGTTAATCTCCTCAATATATAAAGAAAAGACTAATAATCATATGGAAAAATGGGACAAAATCAGTTTACATTAAAAAAATATAAGTGGTTCTTTAACACATGAAAATATTTAACCTCATTCATCACAGGATAAATGCAAACACAAAATATAAAATCTCTTTGTCACCTTTTATGATACTGTCAAAAATAAAAACACACCTAAACATTCTATGAACCAGGGCACAGAAAAGAGAGTCTGATATATTAACAATAGGAGTAAACATTCAAACAATATCTGAGTAAGGCAATTTTAAATATCAAATTTTATAAACTCATATATTCTTTGAACCACTAATTCTACTTTCAGCTTATCTTAGATATAATTTATACATAACTATGCAAGGCTGTATTTGTATTAGCAAATGTCCATCAAGAGAGTACCAGTTAAATCAACTATGGTGTATCTATAAAACAATACCATGCATTTGTTAAAAAAAAAATGTAATATAGATTTTCATATACAGATATACAACAATCTAGGAGACACAGTACTAATTTTGAGAGAAAAAGAGATACAGCAACAAAGTAAAAAACAGTATGTAAACTAACCATTTGGGAGGGGGTGAAAGAAAATATTTGCTCATCTATACAAAACTAATGCTGAAAAAGACAAGAAACTGCTAATGCTGTAAGATGAGATTCAGTAATAGAAGACACTGTACCATTCTGAATTTTGAACCTTATGACTTAGTGCTTCCTCAAAAAATAAATACAATTTTAAATTCAAGTATTTTTATACTACTTTTCTAATAAAAATGTGAGGAAATATAAAATTGGATTGTATTTCAAACCAGTTTACTTGGTGCCTTGCTTAAATTAGTTATTTATATTTGAGTTGAATTATATTAAGTTCAATCTGAGATTCATCAAATCAGTGTAATGCATTTTATCCTGGGGTTCACCATGTATTTTGACTCAAGAACAGCTGCTACCTCATATATCCTGGTTTCATCTTTGAAAAGTTATTTTTTAAATATATAAAGTTGCAGAAATGCTAAGTGTGACCAATAATGTTGCTTTTGTAAACTCATTTGAATGGTTAAAGTAGTAGAGATATAGCACATAAACACAAATGTGTACATTAAATAATTATAAGGCTTAAGACAATTAAAATGCATCCTTAGATCCCAAGGGAAAGAAGAGGGTGGGGAGAGAAATGTTAAAAATGAAAAAAAAAAACAAACTATGTCCTGGTGGCAAAAAAGATTGGAAATTACAGTTCTACTGTCTGTTACTTAAAAAGAAATATTGGAGCTCCAAAACAATTCAATAGGGAAAGAACAGTCTTTTCAACAAACACCTAATTGTATAGAGCTAAAATTATAAAGGACTCAAAAGAAAACAGAAATGATTGACACCAAAAGCACAAGCACAAAAGAAAAAGTAAATTGGACATATAGAAATTAAAAACCTTTGTGCTGAAAATGATACCAATCAGGAATGTGAAAAGACAACACACGAAATAGGAGAAATATCTGCAAATTATCTGACAAGGGATTTGTGTCACATAATAAAGAATTCTTAAAATTCAGTAATAAAAATAAATAATCCAAAGGATCTGAGCAGACATTTCTCCAAAGCAGATATCAAAAGGCTAATAAGCACATGAAAAGATGCTCAACATTAGTCAACAGGGATATGCAAATCACAACCATGAGATACTATTTCATATCCACTAGTATGGCCATAATAAAAAAGACAGACAACAGTGTGTTGAACATACAGAGAAACTGAATCTTCATTCATTGCTGGTGGGAATGTAAAATAGTGGGGACACTTTAAAAAATAGTTTTGCAATTCCTCAAAAAAAATCAAACATAGTCTTATTATAATATCCAGCAATTCTACTTTCAATCCAGAGACCAAAACGCATGTTGGCACAAAACCCCATACACAAATGTTCATAGTAGCCTTAATTATAATAGTCAAAAAAGTGGAAACAACGCAAATGTTCATCAACTGATGGATAAACAAAATGTAGCATACCCATACAGATTGTTATTTAGTCATAAAAAAGAATGAAGTACTGATACATGCTACAATATGAACCTTGAAAGTATTATGCTAAGTGAAAGAAGCCAGTCACAGACTATCACAAATTACGATTTTATTTATATGAAATGTCCAGAATAGGAAATCTATAGAGACAAAGTAGATGAATGGTTGGGTGAGGTAGAGAGAGTATTATAGAGTGACTGATGGTTGCACAACTCTAAATATACTAATTCTATGAATTTACTGGTTTACTTTTACGGTATGTAAATTATATCTCAAAAGAGCTGTTAAAAAGCTTAAAGATTAGTATGATTAACTATGGACATCCACTAGTGCAAAAAACCCAAAAAACAACAAAAAAACCACAACAGTTTTGAAGACTCAAGAAACCAGACATCCTAAATATCTTACCAATTTTGATCTCCACTCCTCATTACAGAAGACGCTAAACACAGCTTCTCTCGAATGGACCATGGTTCTGTGGGGCCGGTACTCAGCAGCTTGTGTTCTGAAAGGAGAGAAGGCTTAGACGCAACCACTGAGACACTAGTTTTAAGCCCCAAAGGGAGGACTAAAAGCCTAATATAAACCATCCCAACTCGTAAGGGCAAAGTGAACTACTCGCACCAAATCGTGATTTTTCACCTCGCTAATAAAATTATCACCACGGGGTTGGTACCTACCTATTCATTGCCTGTGAAATGCACTCTAGAGCACCTGGCAAAATACTTTATTAATGTTTGTTCATAATTACTGGGCTTTATAAAAAATACAGAGAATGTTAGATTAAGATAAAGCAATTCTCCCGAATGGTCCAGTTTTAAGAATACCTACTTTATTCCAATTTGAACACAAGGGTTTATTTCCCACGATTACGAGCGGCCAACTGCCCCCGCCCCTTCCCATGATCCACCTCCTTAGCATAAACTAGTTTACTTCTTTCAATAACCCCTAGCCATCCCTTTAGCTGTCGGGCCTAAAAGACATTTTCAATCCATGAAACCGAGGGAAATGGCTGAGATACAAGAAATGCAATTTCCCCAGTGGCAGAAAAAACTCATGGTTAAATATCCCATTTCTCTGGAAGATACGGTACGGGCCTCACAAACATTGGTCAAGATATGAATGGATCTCGGGGATGTCGGCCACTCCGTATGGCTCAGGTCTTCGTCAGCACGCCCAAGTCTCTAGAGCACCTTTATCGCTCAGCCCACACAGCCCCCAAACACAGAAGGATTCCCTGAGCTGCTTCTCTCAAATCTCCGCTGCCTCCGATACAAGACTCTACTCTTCTGCCCCCTCCCCCAAACATTGCCTTCACGACGCCGTCGAGTGCAGGACTTCTTTGAAGACCCTGGGCTCTCAGGCAAATCACTGCTCCTATTCCCTATGCATGTGACAGAAACCTGGTGCCTGGCATCTACAAAGACCTTCAAAGACCTTCCACGCAAAGGCAGCGAAGATACTCACTGCCCGTTCCTGTCGCCATCTTGGCCCCGAAGTCTCCAACCCTCGAGGAAAAACAGCTTCGAAAGGCCGACACTCGAGGAACTCTGGGAAATAGAGTCTAGGCATTTGCTCGCGCTGCTTCTTGGGAAGTGTAGTCCCCACCCCACCCCCAAAGGAACAAGGACCCTAAACCAGTTTTCTTTTGCGCTTCTACGAAGGACGTGCTAAAGAAGGACTGAGGGTGGCGGCTGAAGCCTCAGAACTTCCTTTAGTATTCTTAGAAAGGAAATGTCGTGGCTCCAAGAAAAAGCGTTCCAGGCGACCAGACACCAAACTCCGACAGTTGGTAACCCGGACACACATTAGAGTGGAGAGGTCAAACTGTTTGCCAATCTCGCCCGCCCCCTTTCCTTTGATTGGTAACTACAGGCTTCGCTGTCTGATTGGCGAAATGAACGCAGCGCGTAATTTAAAATATTGTATCAGTAACAAAGGTGCAGTTCGTGGGCGGAGTTGCGCTCTCCGACCGCCGAAGTACGGTTTCCGAGTCGGCGTGTGAGTGGGCCGGTACCAGAGGAGGGATAAGTGTCGCCTCTTCGGGTGAGTGTGTGGCTGTGCTGGAGCCCAGCGGCGGTACCAGCTCTTGCCCTCGCTGAACAGGCTTTCAGAAAGCCGAGCTACTGCCATCTCTTTTTTTCGTAATACCTCTGTCCTCACTGTGGGCTTGGAGGCGAGGCTGAAGAAGGAACCTAGGGCTAGTGACACCACCTCTACAACACTGGTGAGCGAGGCACCCTATTTGGAGCGCGACCCTCCCCTTTCGAAGCTGGGTATCTTCATTCCTGTTACAGGTCGAAATGCTGCCTCAGACTGGGTTAAAAGATTAATTCCTTCTCTTATCCACTTCCCCTCTGCTGGTGGTTGAAGGGAAAGGTAGTAGGAGGAATACAGACAGTGAAACCAAGGTGTCCTGGGGCAAGGAAATTTTCTTACCTAGAACTTGCAGGCCCTTCTGTCCTTCAGGTTCTCCTCCCTACCCACTCTTGTCTCTTTTTAGCTGCCCCTGCTGTCATGTTGCGAGGGATGCTTTCTCCACCAGCTGGCTTGCTGTCGGATGAGGAGGTCATAGTCTCCCCCATGTTTGAGTCCACATCTGCAGATTTGGCGTCTGTGGTACGCAAAGACCTGTTGTCAGACTGCTCTGTCATCTCCACCTCCCTAGAGGACAAGCAGCAGGTAAAGAAGTTGGAGAGTGGCTCAGGGGTAGAAAATGATATACTCAGCCTACTAGTTGTCCATATAGAGAGTAGTATGAGGTCACTAGCAATTCTGAGGGTCTAAGAGATCAATTCAAAATTAAGAGCATGACAGTTTAAAAATGTAGAGTCGTGTGTGTGTGTGTGTGTGTGTGTGTGTATAAGAACTGTTGTTTGCATTGCATTAATGAAATACCCTCAAGTGCAAACTATCAGTTAATCCTATGAGGGAAGGATAATAGTTATCTCTCTTTCACCATGAGGCCCAAACACATTAAAGAATTTGCATTAGATTATACTACCGCTAAGTAGGTGGAATGTACATTCACGTTTTAATATCAACTATAGCTTCCATTTATGTAGTCTATCTGATAGACTGGGGTTTCTCATTATTGACATTTGGGACTGGATAATTGTTTTAGGAGGTCTATCCTGTGCATTGTAAGATGTTTAGCAGCATTCCTGGCCTCTACCCACTGAATGTTCCTTCCCACTTGTGACAACCAAGAAACCTGTCTTGACATTGCTAAATATTCCTTGAAAGGGAAATGGCCTTGGTTGAAAACAACTCTACTCAGAAGTCTTCTCTTTTATAGAGAGTTTCATGAGAGCATGAGCCTTGATAATGTCCCTCACTGTGGACTACCAGAGCCTCTTAAAGTTCCTGGGCCATAACAGACTGATCTCTAAACATATGTTGAAAGAATGAAGTGAGTAGTATCATTAATCCCATTCTACAAATGAGGAAAGTGAGCTAAAGAGAATTTAAAGAATTTGTTTAAGGTCTCATAGTTACTAAATGATGGGATTGGGACTCAAATTCAGGTGTGTCTGCCTCCATGGTGCTTACTACTGTGCTCTACTGTAACATGATATGCTGATTTTCATACCAATCAACCAGTTCTAACTCAGATAATTGGTGTGGCAAGCCAGGTTTGCAGAATACTGAAGAGGCAGAGAAGGTGATAAAGTAGTGAAGCTGGATGATTTTGGAACCAAAGAGGAGATACAGAAGAGACATTTGAGGTGGAATGAGGGTAGTGTTAACATGATTCCCAGGAACTGTGCTATGCTTGCCCATCTGCTCAGAGGTAATTGCTGAGATTAATCTATAGTTCCGGCCTCGAATTCTGTTCTAGGTTCCATCTGAGGATAGTGTGGAGAAGGTGAAAGTATACCTGAGGGTCAGGCCCTTGTTACCTTCAGAGTTGGAACGGCAAGAGGATCAGGTGAGTTTCTGAGAAGAGAGGATTCAAGGTGGAATGATGCAGTACAGAAAAGTTCCCAGGAATGTTTCCTTCTGTGTCAACTGTGTTTTCCCCCTTCTCAGGGTTGTGTCCGAATTGAGAATGTGGAGACCCTTGTTCTACAGGCACCCAAAGACTCCTTTGCCCAGAAGAGCAACGAGCGGGGAATTGGCCAAGCCACCCACAGGTTCACCTTTTCCCAGGTATGGAGGTAGTGGTCTGTGAACAAGAGACCAATATGTACGGGCAGCTTTATTCTCTCTTTACACTGTGAATTCCTTGTATATGCATGTCTACAATTTGCAGGATGCTTGTTATAAGCTAGTCAATGTGTTGAGCACTTTATGTGTATTAAGTCCCAACAACTCTATTTAATTATTTTCATTGTTATCTGTATTTTTCTGGCAAGGATACTGTGGCTCAGTGAAGATAATGCTGCTAAAGCCATGCAGTGAGCTAGTCAGTAGCAAAATTAAGACTTGAACCTAGATCCATCCATCTGTAAAGCCTATGCTTATAACCAGTATGTCGTCCCACTGTGTATGCAGCATTGGACTTAGTTGGTAGTATTTCTTAAGTATTTGTTAATTGAGATGAAAAATGGACTGGCAGGGTGGTTGAATCCTCAGTGTTCAAAGAGCAGCTGGCAGCACTGCAGGAAGAAGCTGCTTGAGTACTGTCCAGAGCCAACCACCCAGGTAGAACTGCATCTGCTAGCTCTGCATGGGAGGCAAGTGGGAGATGGATGGGCCTCTGAGAAATTGGGTCTGTCTCTAGATCTTTGGGCCAGAAGTGGGACAGTCATCCTTTTTCAACCTGACTGTGAAGGAGATGGTAAAGGACGTACTCAAAGGGCAGAACTGGCTTATCTATACATATGGAGTCACCAACTCAGGGAAAACCCACACTATTCAAGGTGAGTAATAGGCCCCACAGGATTGCTGATTCACATATAATGGTATTATCTTTGCCTTTTGATGCTGTAAGTTGAGGGAGAAAGGCACTTGGTTTAGCTATCCATCTTTCACATGCCTCCAGGTACCATCAAGGATGGAGGGATTCTGCCCCGGTCCCTGGCTCTGATCTTCAGGAGTCTCCAAGGCCAACTTCATCCAATACCTGATCTCAAGCCTTTGCTCTCCAATGAGGTAATCTGGCTTGACAGCAAGCAGATGCGGCAGGAGGAAGTAAAGAAACTGGCCCTGCTAAATGGAGCCCTCCAAGAGGTAAAGTGTTAGTGTCCACAGAGGAGAGGATGGGGGACAAGTTTCTGGAAAGCTTTGTATTTATTTTCTCCCTGGGCCCCTCCAGGAGGAGCTGTCTACTTCCTTGAAGAGGAGTGTCTATATTGAAAGTCGGATAGGTACCAGCACCAGCTTTGACAGTGGCATTGCTGGGCTCTCCTCCACCAGTCAGATAAGCAGTAGCCAGCTAGATGGTACGTACCATGACTGGGCTCTATGCCAAGTAACAATAGGATCCCGCTCCTTGCTACCAACAGTTGCCAGGGGTAAAGACCAGAGGTTGCAACCTGAGTTCTGCTTTCTGAGGCCCCTGCAGGCCTACGGGTAGATGGACTACTCTAGGGTTGATACTCTTTATTTGCTTCTTCCTCAGAAACAAGTCACCGATGGGCACAGCCAGACACTGCCCCCATAAGTGTCCCTGAAGACAATCGCTTCTCCATCTGGATTTCCTTTTTTGAGATCTATAATGAACTGCTCTATGACCTGTTAGAACCACCTAGCCAGCAGCGCAAGAGGCAGACTCTGAGGCTATGTGAGGACCAGAATGGCAATCCCTATGTGAAAGGTAGGGAAAGCAGGGAGACTGGCCTGAAACCTGGAGGTGATTTGGGGAGAGACTAAGGAAAGTTAGGTGCTCCCATCTTATGTATGCTCTTCTCTCCTTGGTCTCAGATCTCAATTGGATTCATGTTCAGAATGCTGAGGAGGCCTGGAAACTCCTGAAAGTGGGTCGTAAAAACCAGAGCTTTGCCAGCACCCACCTGAACCAGAACTCCAGCCGTAGGTGAGTAGGTTGCGAGGGTCAACCCTTCACTGTATTCCAGGATTTAGTCCTCTACCTGGGCATGGAAGATGTACAATGACTTTTTTTCAAATTGACTTCTAGTCACAGCATCTTCTCCATTCGGATCCTGCACCTTCAAGGGGAAGGAGATTTAGTCCCTAAGATCAGCGAGTAAGTTTTCCCATTTAGAAATGTGGGTTTCTTGGCCATAAATGGTAATAAGGGGAGGGGATGAGGGAGTAATTACAGTGCAATTACTTCTGTTCGATTTTTGCTCTCCTTCCTTGGGTGGAGAGATTCTTGGTGGGTCCTCCCCTCCCCAAAATTATATGAATTAGAAGGCTCATAACATGTGGTGGCCTTATGTCAGATCCTATGTCATTTAAGGTTGTCACTGTGTGATCTGGCTGGCTCAGAGCGCTGCAAAGATCAGAAGAGTGGTGAGCGGCTGAAAGAAGCAGGGAACATTAACACTTCTCTGCACACCCTGGGCCGCTGTATTGCTGCTCTGCGCCAAAACCAGCAGAACCGGTGAGCTTTTGACCATAAGCTGTGGGCTGGGATGGCCCAGAGCTCTGCAGTTTACTAAGAAACTTTCTGGTCAGTGGGAATGATGCTAGGATATCCAAGAGCTGGAATTCCACTCACAGTTCTATTCTCTGATTCCTTCCCAGGTCAAAGCAGAACCTGGTTCCCTTCCGTGACAGCAAGCTGACTCGAGTGTTCCAAGGCTTCTTCACAGGCCGAGGTCGCTCCTGCATGATTGTCAATGTGAATCCCAGTGCATCTACCTATGATGAGACCCTTCATGTGGCCAAGTTCTCAGCCATTGCCAGCCAGGTAAGAAGCTGTAGTGTAGGTGTGATGGTTGTACTCACTTTGCACTGGTACCTAAAGAAAGTTACTAAGGACTAGTTACGGATTTTTTTCCCTGCTAGCTTGTGCATGCTCCACCTGTGCAACTAGGATTCCCATCACTACATTCATTCATCAAGGAACACAGTCTGCGGGCTTCTCCTAGCTTAGAGACAGGAAAGACACACCTAGGCCTTGATGATGACATTGAAAATGAAGCTGATATCTCCATGTATGGCAAGGAGGTGAGAGTACAAGAAAGCTTTGGTACAGCAGCTTGATGGTTATACATTTTCCATGCTGCCTTCCAGGTGGGCCTATGCCTTTTAGGGGAATGGCCATCTGATGACCTCTGAACTGTGTGTCCCCCCTAGGAGCTCCTACAGGTAGTGGAAGCCATGAAAGCACTGCTTTTGAAAGAACGGCAAGAAAAGTTACAGCTAGAGATGCAGCTCCGTGATGAAATTTGCAATGAGATGGTGGAGCAGATGCAACAACGTGAACAGTGGTGCAGGTACCATTTGAGGGACTCCCCTTGGTCTGACACCTGGACCAGAGGGAGAAAAGTAGAAATAAAGATGGAGTTGTGCCTTAAGATCTGTCCTCCAAGTTCATTCCTCAGAATCTTCACTCATTTCTCTTCTCTCCTCTTTCTTTCAGTGAACACTTGGACACACAGAAGGAACTATTAGAGGAAATGTATGAAGAGAAACTAAAGATCCTCAAGGAGTCACTGACAAGTTTTTACCAAGAAGAGCTTCAGGTGAGTTGCCCTGAACCAGTCCCAACTGGCTACTGTCTCCTGCTGCCTGAGGTGAACAGATTTTATAAAGTGGTTGGGGCAGGATTATATAACTCTTCTCTAGTATCCTCAGTGCTTTATGCATGTCAATCTAGATTCAGTGAATTGATTAAGGGTCTGGTTAGCCAGAAAATGGTGTAAGTGTTAACAAACAGGCTTTCAAGGAGTATCAGGGAAGATTTTTGTTCAGTCATCTGTTCCTGCAGTATTTGACTGTGGATGCCCTCTGCTTCCCTTCCCTCACAGGAGCGGGATGAGAAGATTGAAGAGCTACAAGCTCTCCTTCAGGAAGCCAGACAACAGCCAATGATCCATCAACAATTAGGGCCTGAACTGTCCCTACGGCGGTCACAAAGGTTGGCAGCTTCTGCCTCCAACCAGCAGCTCCAGGAGGTTAAAGCTAAATTGGAACAGTACAGAGCAGAGCTAAATTCCACCACTGAAGGTGAGGAAGAAGAGAGGACAAGAAGCATAACAATGACTCAGGGAAGAACTATTCTCCAAACTTGGGCCTTTTGACACCAACTCCAACATAATTTCCTTAACTCTGAGCTACATTCCCCCTGACTTTTCCATTCTAGGATGCATGTGGCCTCACTTTTTATATTTGCTACAAGCAACTGTTAACTCAGTTAAAGAGGTAAGTCCAAGGTTAGAAAACCTACATATTCAAGTTTCTCATTTCCTTCCCTCAGAGCTGCAGAAGTATCAGAAAATGTTAGAACCACCACCCTCTGCCAAGCCCTTTACCACTGATGTGGACAAGAAGTTAGAGGAGGGCCAGAAGGTAATCACCTTTTTCTATTATGCAAGTTCTTACCTAAAGGAATTTTCCAACATTGTATCCCTGGTTCATGTTAAGATAAGGTGTTTTTTTTTAATGCACAGTCCTGGGAGTGGTTACTTCATTGGCTGCCTAACTTCCTCATTTACTACTCTTTAAATGGCTGGCTGACTCCTTCAGATCATTCTGCTGGTTAATCTTGGCCAATTTGGTTACTACTCCTTTTTTTTAGAATATAAGACTGCTGCGAACAGAGCTTCAGAAACTCGGTGAGTCTCTCCAGTCAGCAGAAAGAGCCTGTTGCCACAGCACTGGGGCAGGAAAACTTCGCCAAGCCTTGACCACTTGTGATGACATCTTAATCAAACAGGTTAGGGCAGCCTGTATATCCTCGTCTCTCCCATTAGCCCACTCCAGAATATATATGAGAAGGGGAATGAGGAGCAAAAGAGAAAGGTAGAGATTTTTAGGTTAATCTTACAGTGGGGGGAATTTCTCTTCCTTGCAAAATAAAAATTACCAGTCACTAAGTATAAGATACTGGGCTAATTTATAAGCATTTTCTCTGTTATAACAACCCTAAGGAGGTAGATAGTATTACTTTTCATCTATGATGCTAAGATTGTAAGGAACTTATTTTATATGCCAGTAAGACAAAATACTAACAATTAAGCTATGACATCTGTCATCAGTAAATACATTCTGATTTTAGAGATATTAAAAGTAAAAAAAAAAAAAAAAAAAATCTTAGACTAAACACAGCAGTTAATTTTGATACCTAGGAACCAAGGAGGTTAACTTACTCAAGCTGTATTAGAAAATGTCCTTTAGCCAGTGCTGTTCGGGTCTTAAAGAAAATACCCTTTCAATTATAGACTCTGGCCTGTATCCCCTTGACTTCTTGTTTCTCTAATACACCAGACATAAATGTTTCCCATAACTTCATTGATCTTCCTTAGGATCAGACCCTGGCTGAGCTGCAGAATAACATGATGCTAGTAAAACTGGACCTTCGGAAGAAGGCAGCATGCATCGCAGAGCAGTATCATACCGTGCTAAAACTCCAAGGCCAGGCTTCTTCTACCAAAAAGCGCCTTGGTATCAATCAGGAAAACCAGCAACCAAACCAACAGCCCCCAGGAAAAAAACCATTTCTTCGAAACTTACTTCCCCGAACACCCACCTGCCAAAGCTCAAGAGACTGCAGCCCTTATGCCCGGATCCTGCGTTCACGGCACTCCCCTTTGCTCAAATCTGGGCCTTTTGGCAAAAAATACTAAGGCTGTGGGGAAGGAGAGAGCCGTCATTGCCCTGAGGTAGGTCAGCTCCTCACTTTAAGAAATAGGTCTCTTTTAAGCTTTACCTTATACCTGTAACTCTATCCAGAATGCAATATTCAGACAAGAGTTGTCCCCCACCCTTTTGTAATATAATCACCTATGTAATCTCACACTTTTTTACTTTTATTGTTTCTATGCACAAGTTATATTAAATAAAGATATTGTTCACATTTTTTATTTGAATTTCAAATTTAGCAAAATCATTAGAACAAATATTTAAAAAGGGCAGAAAAACTGAAACTCAAACATCGTTCAGGCCCATAGGAACCTTGCACAGGAATGGCAGTACAGAGCAGTAACCAGTGTACTGTAATCTCAAAAAGTTTTGTAAGAAATTAATTCAAGGGATATTAAATGTTCTAAGCCTTCCTTAACATAAAATGAAGTGTCATACATTAGGAGGCAAATGGGTAAAAACTTGTTCTGGAAACAAGAACAAAGAAAGGCTGGGCCTTGAGCTCAGACTAATCCATAGCATCTACTATACAAATTCATTACAGCAGACATAGTCATAGCATATTACCTCCTACTGAATACACATGCATAGGCATGAAACCCCACAAGAGCACAGCCAAGAATGATTCCCTTTACCTTGCCTAATCAGATAAAGGCTGAAAATATTCTGTTGGGGGAAAAAACCCCAAAACAATCACATAAAAATATCTATTAAAACAGACCAGCTTGAAGTGAGTTTATTCTTATCTGTAGAGTTACAAAAGTTATTCCCAAATATCCATGAAATCCTGTCTCTTTGCTTTGCCATAGTAGGGGGTACAGATAATTCTATAGATTTCTTTGCCCTTGGTAAGGGCCTTCAGCAGTTCTATGCTCAGTGAGATTCTTGTTGCCCCCTCTTTTTTTATTCAACTCTAGTACGATACTTAAAATTTGAAAGCCTCTAGGAGACTCTTCAAAACCATGTTTGAGAAGAATGTCTCCACAGAGTAAGAACAAATGTATAGCTTCACTCCATTTAAACCCAATTTTTGAGATCAGAATAGACATGCTCAGCAAGACCAAGAATGACAAGGTCATGTTTGTCTAGTGCCTGAACCTTCCTAGGGTATCCAGTGCCCCTACTGTCAACAGAGGGTAGAGTGGCAGACTTTTCTCCCATCCTCACCTCTAAAGAACTCTCCTTCCACTCAGAGCAGCATTAAAACTTTGTTCCTATAGCCTTGCCTGTGCTAAAGTGCAATTAAAGGAACATTCTGCAGTGGCAGTGGGGACCTGGGAAGAAGTCCAAGATCTGTAGCCACTCTGAACAGAAGAAATATAAAAGTACTTCTAACTGGCAAAAGACAATGTCTGTTCCTGCCAGGATCCTTCTGTCTACTCTCAAGGTGAATTCTATAAACTCCCCAAGGAGCTGTTTCCATCTGTACAAACAAAAAGAGCTAAGGTCCTTAGAACAGACGTGGCCATTTTTTACATGGAGGTGAGGCTCTGGCAATGTGCTAGCATGAAAACAGCCACTATGGTGTGACTGAAGACAGGTTGAGTGGAGAAACTCTGCGTGTAGGAGTGTTGTTAGCAGACAGTGAAGCAGGGAGGAAAAAGGGAGCAGGCATCTCAGTGGAAGGAATCTCGCCTTGGTTCCGAAGCTGCAGGATTTGCCGGAGCAAGGCCTTACCTTCTTCCCGGGTCTGAAACAAAGTCAGACAACTGTTTCAAAATATGGCCAAGGCTAGTCTAAAAAACAGGTTCTAAAATATTGATATATAAATTGCGCAGATCAAGGTAGCCTTTCCACTTACCTGCTTCTCCACTTTCCATCCTCAGATCATGGTAAAGATCATATGTTTGAGCCTAAAATCCAAACTCTATTAAAGCACTGATACTTACATCATTGAATGCACAACACTTTTGGGCACAAGTTGAAGCTTCATCCCACAGTTTGCACTTAAAATAGTACTGGGCCAGATAGCGGAAAGCAGTGCTCTCCTCCAAGTGTTCCACTATTTCCTAGATAGGGAAAGCAGGAATGAGGTGATATTCTTATAATAATAATAATTATAATAATAATAATAAGAAGAAGAAGAAGAAGAAGAATGGCAACCCAGTTCTCATGCTCATGACACATACCCCACAGGAATAGATGTCTTGGATATATTTGATGTAACATTGGGCAGCCTGTTCAGATTCAGTCAACTGTTCATGAAGCCTAAAGAAATTGGTCTTTAAGTACAAATCAGAAATCAAAGCAAGCTAGTGATAAAAAGTAAAAGCACACGTTTAAGACTAAAAATGACAAAACTTATTCAAGTACAAATTTTGACACATGGCACACTGGGATCCAGAATAATATTAGTGCCTAGATGTGATAGTTATTTTATCAGAACTTAGAATAATTACTGTTACTGGTGATGGAAGGAGAGTTAATAAATACTAAGGATAACACAGTTTAGCAAAAATTCTTTGGTAGTATATTGAGTGAGATTTTAAAAAGAAACCAAGCAATTTAAATTTTTTCTAAGAATGCAGAAAAGAACTGGCAGGAATGAAATTACATTTAAGAATCTCTGCCTATACTTTCTGAGTTATTCCCTATTTTCTGGTCCTTATTAGGAGAAGATCCGTACTTAAAGTAGTTTTCCTAGACTGCTCTGACATGAAAATTTAATTTCTTTCAATTCATTCTTGGCCCCTTGCCTAATAGGAAAGCAATTTCCCCTTCAAAGACAAGTGGCATTCTCTCAATTACAGACGGCTAAATTTCCGGACCAGTATACATACACCCTGCTACGTCCCCACACTCATGTAGGATGATGGATAGGAAGCTTTAGAGCATGCAGAACTCACCATACCAGAAAAGCCAACAGAAATATCAATAGCATTTCACTCCTTTCACTCACTTTGCCAGTTTCACCAGAGCCATTTTCTCCACATCTCCCACGGCGTAAGCTCTCCAATAACACTGTCAAAAAAATAAACTGGTCATTTTGACCACTGCCCATGTACCATGACTAATCACAGAAAGACTCAGGTCCTATACTACTCCCAGAACTTCATATTTGCAGGATGCAAGGCATTTTAATCTGATAGGTCCAGACTACATACTGACATTCCCATTGATGTCACCCGTACTTTGCGTTTTAGTTTATGTACCTCTAAATGTTCAGATTTCCCTATATAGATATATCAGAATGAAGGAAAGTTAGAGCACAGATAGCTCAACCCTTCATCCAAAAAGCAGATTTCAATTCTAATTCTCCAGGACCCAATTTCAAGTACCTTTTTTGCTTCCACTAGTTGATTGAGTTTCTCATAACATTCTCCTAAGGCAACCAGCATACGAGAATCATTGGGCCTGGAAAAGAACAGAGATAGCACTCTGAGCAAAGACTTTATAGATAACTGAAGTTTTCCCTTGAGTAACCACCACCACTACCACTACAGTCATCCCACCTTGTACGCAGTTTCATTTTCCACAGTTTCAGTTATCACAGTCAATGTGGTTCAAAATATTAAATGGAAAATTCCAGAAATAAACACTTCATAAGTTTCAAGTTACACATCATTCTGAGCAGCATGATAAAATCCACCTAGGACATGAATCATCCCTTTGTCCAGTGTATCACCACTGTATACTATCTGTCAGTCACTTAGAAGCCATCAGAAGAGAAAGAAAAGGATCAGCCCTTCCCACAACAAACATACTTTCAAGTGGCCAAACTTACCGAAGCTGGTGGGCCCGTCTGTAATAATAAAGGCAATAAAATGGCATCTTAAGGATTTCATAGGTCTGCCCAAGGCCATACCAGGCTCTGTAGTCCCGCTTATTGACCTCAATGGCATGTCTAAGAAATGGAAGAGAGACTGGTAAGAGGGCAGAATAGAGGTTAGTGACTTGCAGGCTCAATAAAGGCACTGAATATCATAGCAACTGCCTTCACCTTTCCCACCCAACTAGAAACTCACCTATAAGCCTGAATAGCAGCAGACGTGTTCTTCATTTCCATGTACTCATGTCCCATCAGTGTCCACGCCCCAAGATATCGAGGATTCAATTTCAAGGCTCTCTGGAAATATAAGGCTGCTTTCTCATGCTGAGAACGCAAACTGTAATAATTGCCTGATTAAAAAACAAATATATGTTTTTTAAAAAGCCTACTAAAATAGAGTGGGCATGAAACCATAACCCATTCCCCCAAAATCTTTGCAGAAAAACCAAATTGTACACAAGGGGAATGTCATCAGTCCCTTGGGAAACATATATCATCGATCACACATTCTGGTTTTTGGATTTTTTTGGTTGGTTCCCTGCCCAGAAGTTGAACCCAGGCCATACCAGTGAGAGTGCCGAAGCCTAGCCACTACACCACCAGGGAATCCCTCTGGGTTTTTTAAAAAAGTATTCCCTAACACTGCAAGTTTTTATTTCATCTGGATATAGCATTTATACACATATTTTCTTAACAAAGTGGATACTTTGGTCAACATTGCTCAAGCATTAGTTTGCTGTAATCAGAAGTGTCTGGATGCTGATGGTAACCACTTTGAGCACCTCTTGTAATTACAGAAGTCAAACTTGACTTGTATTCATCTCTTGTTATAGATATATATTGAGTATTACAATTTTAATACAGATTTTTCCTTTCTTAAAATGTGTATACATATTTTTGGCACCCTCTGTATATTAATTAATATGAGGTTAGACAATTAATTTCACAAACTCATCCTAAATAAAGTGCTACATACCTCATAGCTGAGTATCACTATGGTTACCTTCGAAGTACTCCTCTTGGGAAGCTATGCACCAACGCCAGCACCTAGTCCACCCTTCAAAGCAATTTTGGAACACTTTTTCTGGAATGGCCATCAGAGAGCTGTTGTCCCCAAAATCTGACAATTAAGTTTGTGAACTTGCCACCATGTGCTTACGTTGGCAGCACGGTATAAACTTGACAAGGTTATGACACCTTACCAAGTTGTTTGTAACGTAAGCGCATGATGCACTTCCCAGGTGGAGTACTTCAAAGGTAACCATAATGATATTCAGCTATGAGGTATGTAGCACTTTATCTAGGATGAGTTCGTGAAATTAATTGTCCGACCTCATATAATCTTTATAATAAGAGAAAGTTCTACTACTATTATCCCTTTATTTATTTATTCATTTATTTATTTATTTATTTTAATTAATTAATTAATTTTTCTTTTTAGTATGTGGGTAGTTCCCTGGCTGGGAATCGAACCCAGGCCACAGCATTGACAGCACCATCGCCAAAGCCTTAAGCCACTACACCACCAGGGAACTCCTATTATCCCTTTATGAATGGGGAACTCCAGCATAGACAGCTTAAGGTCCCTCAGCTAGTTAGTATCAGAACCAAGATTTAAACTTCAGCAGTCTAGTTCCAGAGTACAAATCATAACTGTGCTATACCGTAGTATATGCTGATGTATACAAAGGTGTATCTCAAAGATTTGAACTCCAGAAAAAATGAAGAAGGAAGCAATTAATTCACATCAAGATATAAAAGCAGAAGCAGCTAAACAAGTACGAGATTCTTGTTATCACTCTACTCTTAAGTTGTTTCACTCTCTCAGGTCTTTGGCTTTTTTTTTTTTTTCCTCCATCCTTCTTTCTCCTTTTACTTCTTCTGAACCGGCTTTAATGTAAAAGCTTAAGTATTAAAATATTCTGTGTTATAGCTAACATTCCTTATTCCTAATTTTTAAGATAGGTGGGCTGAATTGAACAAATATTTATTGATTATGTCAGGAACTTTACTGGATATTACAGATATACTGAGGAAAAAACCAACAACAATACAGTTCATTAAGGAGTTCACCTGAAATGATTATTAAACAAGAAACTCCTAAATCATTCCTCTTCATATGTATGTCTCCTTTGATTTTAAGTCAATAGGTTTAAAAAAAGAACTGTTCCTTATCTCTCCTACGTCTATTTCCTTTGTTCATGTAAAGGGCATTGTTATCAATCTAGTTACCCAGTCACTAATTCTGGTTTGTTCTACTTCCTAAATCTTCTAAATGCAATCACTTCTCTCCGTTCCTCCTGCCAGTACCTCATCTTAGGCTCTCACCATCCCTAGACTGGATTATTGCAAAAACCTCCTAGCTGGTCTCCCTGCTCTTAGTCTTGCCCTTTTTCTAATCCTCCCTGCACCATGTCTCCAGTCACCATTTGAAAATGAAAATCTGAAAACTTGTATCACTCTCTTGTTTAAAATTCTTCAGAAGACTCCTAGTACCTTAAGAATAAAATCCAAACTTTTAGCAAGACACTAAAGGGTCTTCAAGATCTGGTCCCATTTTGTACATTCCCACCTCCTATACCATGCTTCAGGACACTGAATTACTTACAGCACAATGTCTGTTTCACACTTCAATGCCTTTATACTGCAGTGCCCTTCCTAAGGCAATCCTTTCTTACTGAACTCTCACTCCTGCCCATCCTTCACACATCACCTTCCCTAATGTTAGACTGGATAAGATACCCTTCCTGTGTACTCTCTTAGCATCCTATGTTTACCTCCATTAAAACACTGTATTACAGTTGTATTTGAATTGGCCTTCCTCAATAGGCAATTACAATAGGTACTGCCAAACAAAGCACCATGTCTGGCACTCAGAAGATGCTTAAGGATGTTTTCTGAATAAATTGGAGTTCCACCCTCACCTTAATGGACTTAATATTTTATTCATAATGCTCTGATACTGAAAAGATCAGTTATTTTTACTCTTACCTATGTTCCCATAGAACTTATTATTTTGTGTTTTTTTAATGTTTATTTCCCATACTAGACTACAAATTTCCTCAAGGGCTTGAAATATTTATTAAATGATGAATGAATTGAAATTCCATCAGTTTATTAACAACATCCCGACCTAAGGGAGATACAAATTTATGCTTTTGAGGCAGTGTCACCAAAGACTCAGAGACATATATCTCTCTTTCATCTCTGGGGAACCCAGGCTTTCATTACAACCAACCAAGCTACTTTTATCCAAGAGTGGCCACTCATTTGTTTGTCAACTGATTCTCAGGCTACACTAGTGTGGCCAAGTACTTATGACCATGGTTCTCAACCAGGGATGATTCTGACCACATGAGGTTATTTGGCAATGTCACAATTGGGGGAAGGGAGCTACTTTTTCTAGTGGGTGGAAGCTAGGGATACTGCTACTATCCTACAATGCACAGGACAGCCCCACACAAAAAACTGTCAGCCCCAGATGTCATTAGTGCCAAGACTGACTGAGATACCCCATACAGAGAAACAGGTATTCCCGTATCTTTTCATAGGACTGGAAATTCTTACAAACATTTTAGTAATACTGAAGTTTAAAATATAAACACTTTTGTGTATTTTATTACACAGAAATGACTAAATAAACAAGTAATAATGTGTGTGTGTATATATATACACACACATGTATATGTATATATGTGTATATACATATATGTATACATATATATGTATATATATACACACACACACATATACACATATATATGTGTGTGTGTATATATACACACACATGTATATGTATATATGTGTATATACATATATGTATACATATATATGTATATATATATATACACACACACATATACACATATATATGTGTGTGTGTATATATATACACACACACACACAGATGTTTCCTGAAGCAATTTTTGGCCATAAGTTATATCATAGAAAATGATTAAATAAAAATGATGGCACACCTATATAATAAAATACTAAATAGCCATAAAAAGTAATACAAATTTAGATGTGTACTAACATGAAAAGATGGAAAAGATACATTGTTAAGTTTAAAAAAAAAGGAAGGGAGAGGAGGGAGGGGAACCTAAATATATGGTGATGAAAAGAGAAGTCACATTAGGTGGTGAACTTATTAACAAGTTGACAATGCACTGTAGAATTGTATGCCTGAAACCTATGTAATCCTTGCTAACAGATGTCACCCCAATAGGTCTAAAAATAAAAATAAATTAAAAAAAAGGAAGTTACAAAGAAATGTGTATATAATGATACAGTTTTTGTAAGCAAACTGTACACACACACACACACACACACACACACATTTTATTCTGGAGTCACATTCACTAAACAATCTTGGGAATAAGATTACAATGAGCTTTCACATTCTATTGTTTATAATTTTGTTACCTTTGACACTTATATTGTCATTTTTACATTTGTATTACTTATTATAAATTTTAAAAGAAAGAAAAGAACTCTTACCAATTACACAGCACGTTTCTACACGATATTTATCAATCTCACAGAGGTTGTGAGCCAGATAACTCAACTCAGATTTCATGCTCTAAAAGAAAAGAAAGACAATCTAAGCATGAAAAAGAAAACCCCTAATTATTTTTCTTGTAGCTAATGCAATTGGGTGACAACCACCCAACCCAGATGAAATCACAAAAGAGCTTAATCAAGTCCAAGTAAAGGAAGCAGCTTACCCTCACATAAAGAAGGTTGGAGAATGTGTCCATATTTTCAATCCTATAAGGATCTTGTTTCCTCAGCTCATTAAAAATAGAGAGGGCTTTGTCAATATCTGCAGAAAGGAGATAGTTCAGAAAACAGCACAGTGCTACTTTCATGGTTTGATGGTATTTTATAATGTTCTTATCTACTTACCTCTGATATTGTGATAGGCAACTGCAATTTGGGAAACAATGTATGAACTCTTAGAAAAACCCACATCAATGAGATTCTGATACTTTTGCAGGGCCTCCTCTATCAACTGCAACTCTGTGTATATATGAGCCAGAAAAAACTCTTTCATCCAGGTGTCTGGCAAAGATAGGAACTTCAGCTGGCAGCAGAAGAGACAGAAACACACTTAAAATACTTTGATCTCTCTCACAAATGAACATGAAGGAATTACTTTTATTGTCTAAAGGACTTTATCATCAAATTTTTATTAAATCACCTAATAATGAGCATAGGGCAGTTGTTTTAGTACTTAAGAGCACAATAGAGAGGAATGGCCTAGTTGAGGAAGGCTGCAAAGGAAAGATAGGATTTGAGGTAAGTCTTGGAGGATGAGTAGGCTTGACTAGGAAAAAAGGAAGAGGAAAAAGGACATTCTAGGTAAGGGTAATGATATAAATAGAGCAAAAACAATCATGATGAGTGTGGGGGATGAGGAAATTAGCTTAGTTTGACAGAAGCTTTGTGTTGGGAAGTAGTGGGAAAATAAGACTGAACTATTAAATAGTAGGGTGGGTTCTATGGTGCAATAGGAAATGGGAAGCAGTAGGAAATCACCACAATTTTTTGCAAGAGAATGACATGATGGCATGAGTGTTTTAAGAATAAGCTTGGAAACACTATGGCTTGGAAATGAGAGTGTAAAAATGGGAAAGCTAGATAGAAAGTATTGATTATAAGGAATTCAAATTGGAAATGAAAACCAAGATGGCAAAGGAAACCAACAGAAAGACATGCAAGAAGGAAACCATGGCAATGTCTGGTGACTGACTAGATAAAGGAAGATAAAAGAGAAATATAACTCTCAGGCATTACGACTGGGTTCTTGAGAAACAGTGACGCTAATGAGAGTCTATCAAGTTGGGAGGAAGAACGAGAATTTGGTAGGTAAGATGAAAAATTTGGTATTGTGTATTTTGAGTTCAGAGATAAAACAAACTTTCCATGAAAGTCTAGTAAATAATGAGAAACAGGTGAATACAAGTAAACCAAGATAAGATTTCAGACACAGATTTAGTAGCATATATCATTATTGGGGGAATCAATCAGCCTTTGGCTCTTTAGAGCAAACAAAAGGAAATGTGTTATCACTTCCACTAACTACTGAAGAACAGCAAAGTGAACTCTATAGATAATGTTCTCTAATAATGACTAATATTATAAAATGATTGCAGTTTATAAAGCAATGTCATATACATTATGTCATTAACAAATCTCTAAATCTTTATAGAGTCCTATGAGAGTTCAGCAGATTTTAAAAATGTTTTTAATACAATCCTTGATAGCACAGAAACTTTTACTATAGCATCTTTGAAATTAGGGAACCACAACAGCATTTAGTCTATAAAACAAGTTATAGCAAAACTTAAATGTGAAAACATGAATACGAAAAGATATTCTAGTACAACTGGATGCAAATCCAACAGCAACTACTGAACAAGAGCTAGACATTTGTCTTTCAAATGAAAACCTAAATGCCAAAATGAAAGAGATTAGAGAAAAGAGCAAAGAGCTAACTATATTTAAGGTTTAGCAAACCTCTCTCCCCCTACCCCATTATTACAGAATTACAAAAGACTTTGAGCACAGCGTTTTTCCACATAGCTCATCTCATTTACCATCTCTTTGTCTGTAATCAAGTTACAGAGTTCTAGCCAGGCTCCCCAATGCAAAGGCAAAACATGAGTAGCCTCCACAAATACATCAATGGCCTCTTTCACCAAGTCCAGTTTTCGAAGTACAACACCATACCTAGGAAAGAAGGATTAATTACAGAAGTTAATGCTCTATAAAATCTCTCTTCTGCTCAGAAGAATATGTTATAGAAAGTTCCAAATTACTCTAACACTTACAAATAAAGGCCAAATCCATCAAGTTCCCGAGCCTGGTGTTTTTTGCTGAGCTCCACTCTCAATTCTCTAAGAGCCTCATTTTTCACTTGTCCTTTTTCCAGAGGGCCTAGAAAAGAAACAAAGTCTCTGATCTAAGAGAAGACTGCTGATCTTCATTTCATATTCCCCTAGGCATCAACCAGTTACACCTGAAACTTCCAGCAAACATTCAAAAGTGGCCAATGATCTTACGTAAATCATTTACTTTATTCCAAAAATCACAACTGATAACTGGTCTGCAATCATATTTTAGTAGGTTCACACAGGCCTTTAAAACTTGGAATTAGTTATCAATGTTTAAAAATCAGAATCAACTAAAAATCTGAATTTCCAGCTTTAGGTTGCAGGGAACAGGGTAAGACCAACTGGACCCCTCAGCTGGAGCTGGGTGACAACTGCCCAGATGTGTTCTCCAATTTGCAACAGTCCTCCTGAGACCACTTCATACAATTATATTACCTGTTTCCTATAGACCAGAGGTGTCCAATCTTTTGACTTTCCTGGGC
Source organism: Lyroderma lyra (assembly GCA_004026885.1). Lineage (NCBI taxonomy): Eukaryota > Metazoa > Chordata > Mammalia > Chiroptera > Megadermatidae > Lyroderma > Lyroderma lyra. The sequence goes on along the minus strand of PVJL010001015.1, from coordinate 217,821 downwards.
CACAGTGGAAGAAGAAGAAATAACTGCCTTGGGCTACACATAAAATACACTAACACTAACGATAGCTGAAGAGCTTAAAAAAAAAAAATTGCAAAGAAAATCTCAATGTTTTAAGAAAGTTTACAAATTAGTGTTGGACCACATGCAAAGCTGTCCTGGGCCATGTGTAGCCTGCAGCCACAGGCTGGACAAGATTGCTATAGGCATTTGTGTGTACCACCCCTACTTTAATCCAAAAGGTAAGAGAAAGAAATTCATACCGAGGCTATCAACTGTTTCATCATCCTTCTTCTTTTCTCCAGACTGTAAAAGAAAATCATAAAATAGTGTGGGGTTTTTTTTTCAATTTATCCTGAACCTGTTCTAAAATGAGCAGCCTGATTCTACCTAAAAGGCCCAAGTTCAAAATCAAAACGGCACTTACCACTGATCGCTAAATAACTATTCGGGGGCTCCCACTGGTCAAATTTGGAATAATATGAGCACCAAAATAATTACGTACAATAATGCATTACAAACAATTAAAAACATAGGAATCCTTGAGTCCATACTGATACTAGATAAACAGAAAAACGAAGAAGGGGAGGGAAGACTCTTGGTTATCGTAGAATGTCAAGTAAATGTGGAGAAAGTGCTGGAGCAGAAAAATCATCATTTTGCAACATCATAGCAAAGAATTATTTCAGGCAAGAATTAACAATGGATTTCCTGACTAATAGATATTTAGATTGTTGACATTTTTTTGGCTATTACAAAAAATACTTCAATGAATAGCCCTATACATATGTCCCTGTGCACATACTGAAATATTTCCATTGGACATGTTAAATTTTTAAAGTAGAATTGTTTGGTCACAGTATTTCCAACTGACATACTATGCCACAGTTGACTTCCAAAATGGCTATATGAACTTCTACTCCTACAACAGGGAGTCTACTTCCCCACAACTTTGTCAATAATGAAAATTATCAATATTTTAAATATTTTTTCATACTATTATTCTTTTTACTTTTTTGTATCTTCTGTATTACTGTGAAGAATTTATAAAGTATATTCACCAAGTAGATTATTGCTAAAGTATTTAAAAGATTTAACTTTTTCCACTTAGTTCTAAATATGAATGCTTCACTGAAGGTAAATTGCCCTCACCAGATATCTAGAATACATGTACAGGAAATAGGCTTTCTTGCTATTGCATCCATGCAGGAAATGTGCTGCCCGATCATACTCTTTAACATCAAAGTAGGCCTTGGCCAGGGTGTAAGCATCCATATCCTGGGCATCCTCCTAGAAAAGAAACAATTTTTTTTTTTTTAATTCATTTTTATTGTTAGACTTATTGGGGTGACATCTGTTAGCAAGGATTACATAGGTTTCAGGCATATAATTCTACAGTGCATTGTCAACTTGATGTATAATAAGTTCACCACCTAATGTGACTTCTCTTTCCATCACCTTATATTTAGCTTCCCCCGCTCCTCTCCCACCCCCTCCCCTTTCT
>PVJL010001015.1:0-216220 GCA_004026885.1 Lyroderma lyra | reverse complement strand
GAAAAGAAACAAATTTATGTAAGCAGTTGAGAAAAGGAAAACAAAAGTTCTAATAGAAAATGTACATTCATTAATTTCAAGATTAAGAAGCAATAATTTTCCTCCTTCCAAAACCTAACAAATAGATTTGCTTATGTATTTATGAATGAACTAAGGTTATAGAACTTTTTTTTAATAAAAAGTTGGGGGAAAGAACAAAAATTTCAAAAACTAAACCAACATACTAAGAAACTTTTATTGTTTCTGTAAATGTATGGAGGTTCTAGCAGGGGAGCGCAGATACTCATATACCCTTGATGGAAGAACAGTCCTCTCCTCTATGGGGGAAGGTCGTCTTCTTCGACCAAGCACGTGGGAGGGATGCACATGGACTAGTGAGGGAACAAGGGGACACCCGCCTAGCCATCCAGATCAGCTGAATCAACACTGGTGATCAACAGGGTGACAGATGTCACGGCCAGATCGCCCTCACATCCTGTTTCTGTAAATGTAGTGGGAAGTTGCACAGGCTAGCATTAGGGACCTGGATTCAAAATATGACTTGGTGATTTCCTGGTTTCATGACATAAGTTGGTAAGCTAACTTCACTTACCTGAATATTCACTTCTTCCTCTGTAAAAATGGAGCAATACAGATTCAATATGAGGAAAAAATGAAAAAAAATCATGGAAAATGTCTGGCATATGTGACATTCCTTTCTGTCTCTAGGCTTTCAGATTCCTACATAAATCAATATACTGTGCAATTACTTATACTTTTTGTACTTCAAGCAAGTTTTGACATGTTAGTATTGCAAAAAGCACAGAATACAGCTATAATTCTCTATTTCAAAAAAAGAATGCATATTTAAGTTAAAAACGTATGATCCTTCCAAATTCTAGGGATAAATTGATTAAATTTTTAATAATTTCATTCTCTTCATCCTTCTTGCCCCAAATAGTATTAGCACAATTGGAACCAAAAGATATTCAGTGTTTTCTTCATTGGATAAAAATGTATTAACTGTGGCCATTCAGCTTAGGATTCCAGTGGGTCTTTTCACATGTACTTACCATTTGCTTATTTCTTCCCCTGCCCTCTCTCACCTGCATTATACCTTTTGGAGTTGGAAATATTAATTGTTTTTAAGTGGAGGTAAACAAAAATCAAGAAAAGGAATCTTCAGGAATAACAAAATGGATTATGATGAAAAGCATTCAGGCTGCACAGAATGCGTAATCATATGTACTATAGATCATACAATGAAATACAGTCTTATCTCATTTAATTCTCTCAGTAGCCCTATAAAGTAAATACTATTGGGAACTATGGCTCAGGAGGTTAAGTTGCCAAAAGTCACCAGTGTGGCGCTGAAATCTTAAGGACTGTTTACGATTTCTCTCCCAGTTTAAGAGCACCACCAAATCTTTCAAAGCTCAACAGAACCACAGAGATAAAATCGCTTAAAACACCCAGTTCTTTAAATGCTTGAATTCTCTCTACAAACATTCCTGCCAACCAGTCTGCTCCTCTCCAGTGACAGGTCACTCAGTCAGTACCTCGCGGGTTGATGAGAAGCTTTTGCTGTGAAGTCCTTACCTCTGTAATAGGCGGAGGCGGCTGCAGCTCGGCCAGAGGCAACGCCGGAAGGGAGAAGGCCAACTCCGCGGACCTGGAACACCCCCGCAAATTTAATCAACTCCACAAAACCCCCAAGGCTAAGGATCCAAGCCCGGTACCTTCCGACCCCGACATCTCACCATTTGCTACTGTGCAGTAAGCCCCGCTCCCGGGTAAGGCCGGCGATAAGTAGCAGCTGCTTTTTAATTTCCCGCAAATTTGAGAAATCGCCGCTCGCTGACAAGACCTGTATAACCGGAGCCGTCAGGGCCACCGGAATTACAGAGGTGGTCGCAGCCATTTTTCTGCCTCGGCCGCTCCAGCCAATCATCGGCGACAATACTAGCTGTGTATCTGCTCCAAAGACGTCTGTCTGTTATTGGTGGGCTCTTGCTCCAGAAAAACCAATCATGGATCTCATTTCTCGTCACTTCACCAAGAGGCCGGGGAAAGAGAGACAATTACAATCCCGATTGGTCAAGAGCTAGTAGGGCGGGAAAGTTAGAAGCAGGCAAGGGAATGGAGAAAAGCCTTGGCCTCCGTAGGAGACAGAGAGAAATAAGTGACTCGGAAAGGTGGACTGGGGAGCGGGGGTGGGAGTAGGGTCAAGAAAGAGTGCAGCTCTCTCCTCCCCCCCGCCCAAGATGCCGAAAGGAAAGAAGGCTAAGGGGAAGAAGGTGGCACCAGCCCCTGCTGTTGTGAAGAAGCAGGAGCCAAGAAGGTGGTAAACCGTCTCTTTGAGAAAAGGCCCAAGAATTTTGGCACCGGGCAGGACATCAGCCCCGAAGGGACCTAACCCGCTTCGTCAAATGGCCCCGGTACATTCGGCTGCAGCGGCAAAGAGCCATTCTCTATAAGCACCTGAAAGTGCCTCCTGCCATTAACCAATTCACCCAGGCCTTGGATCGCCAGACAGCCACTCAGCTGCTCAATCTGGCCCACAAGTACAGACCAGAAACGAAGCAGGAGAAGAAGCAGAGACTGTTGGCTCAGGCTGAGAAAAAGGCGGCCGGCAAAAGGGATGTCCCCACCAAGAGGCCACCTGTCCTTCGAGCAAGGGGTTAATATTGTCACCACTTTGGTGGAGAACAGTAAGGCTCAGCTGGTGGTGATTGCACACGACATGGACTCCATGGAGCTGGTTGTCTTCCTGCCTGCCTTGTACCGCAAGATGGGGGGGTTCCCCTACTGCATTATCAAGGGCAAGGCCAGGCTGGGGCGCCTCATCCACTGGAAGACCTGCCCCACCATCGCCTTCACACAGGTTAACTCGGAAGACAAAGGAGTGCTGGCCAAGCTGATGGAAGCCATCCGGACCAACTACAACGACAGATAGGATAAGATCCACCATCCCCTGTGGAGGCAACATCTTGGGCCCAAAATCAGTGGCTTGCATTGCCAAGTTGGAAAAGGCAAGGGCTGAAGAACTGGCGACCAAGCTGGGCTGAATATGCTGTTGAGTTTTCTATACATAAAAGTAATAAAAATTGTTCTTCTGCTAGAGGCGATGTGGCATTTGGGGTTGAAAAAAAAAAGAGTGCAGAAGGTGTAATGCCCTGCACTTTAAGGGTGATGTGATTGGACGAAAGTGTATTTTGTGAGCAGATCCTGTGTCACTGGATCATCACGTGATGCCTCTGTCTAGCAAGGATGACTGGTATACTCTGGATTTTTCTTTAAAGTAGGCTGATGTATGGCCACAGGTAGAGAATCCTTCCTGTTTACCCACCCTCTTTCTTACCCCAGGGTGGGAAAGATAGCTAACATTTATTGAAGGTTTACCCAGTGACAGGTTCTGTACTTTTACAAATATAATATAGTTTCACCCTTAAAACAACTGTATGATACTCAGTGAAGTTCTATCACTTCCAAGAAGAGAGTCTAGAATCTAGACAGGAGTGTTTAATCTTTTGGCTTCCCTGGAAGAATTGTCTGGGTCACACATAAAATACACTAACACTAACGATACTAATTTAGTAATGTTTTAAGAAAGTTTATGGATTTGTGTTGGGCTGCATTAAAAGCCATCCTGAGCAGCAGCATGTGACCCATGGGCCACAGGTTGGACAAGCTTGGTCTAAAATCTAGATTATAACCTAGTTCTGACTTCAAAGCCCAGTGTTCTTAAACATTGTATGAACATTTTCAGTTTTTTTGTTTCTAACCTTGTTGTAGTAATACATGATTTTACCAATTCATTTGAGAATTTTTTGAACTACTTTGTTATATAAAAGTGATTTTAGCTAAAGCATGTTGTTTTAGATTACCAGAGATTGTATTATAAACTCAACTTTATTGTACCATAAGATATATTAAAGCAAAATTCTACTTTTTTCTTGTTTCACAAGTGGTGCACTTTATATTTGTTTTAAATTTATTAAGAAAAAAAGCATGATTTGTTAGCAAATACAAAAATTAGCTTATATCATAAATCTACTCATATGTACGAAAGCTGTCTGGAAAAAATCCAGCCATTAATGACTCTACATTTCATTTTACATGGCTGGACACTTTCCAGACAGCTCTCATATGTACTGAATATAAATTGAATAAATACAGGTAGAATGAAATGTGACTTTACAGTGACAAGGAAAGAAATCTGAGATGTCCTAATTAAATTACAGTAAGCCGGAAAAAAGACAGACAAAAAGGGGTTAATCACTTAACCGCAGTGCAAAACCAACAGAAGACGGTTCACACTCCTTAGTGTTTGTTGGAATGATTAAATTAACTTCCAGGTGACTATTTCCGAGATTATCTAAAAAGGACTAGCCAAGCGCTGTGGAACCCTAGGAGACTGCGCCTTGTTTACACATGAGCTTCAGGAACTTTGCTGCGGACTTTGCTTACTCTATCTCAGAACCAGCACTGCTTCACCTCCCACCCCTTTGTCTATAGCTAATGTAAATCCTTTCAGAACAGTATACATCTTTCTCCCCATACTTGATATATAAGAATGCTTGTACAATGCTGAATGACTTGTTGGCTTTCCTACCTAGCCGTGCTGCTGGTGCTTTTAACCTCCAGGCCCCAAAGCCAGTCTTTTTTTGCTAGCCATGACCTAATAAATACTCTCTTTTATAAAGACTTAAAGCTGTGGAAGTGAAAAGTTTTTGCTTAACAATGGCATGATAGTAGTCACATAACGCTTTCATGACTTGTTTAGAATACTTACATTTTGCCCTTTAAAATATCAAATTGTTTATATAATTGTATTACTTTAATTTTTTGTTTTTAAGTAACAAGAAAATAGAGAGTATTTCAAGATGCTTTTGGCAAGCACTACTCTACAAACAACACATTTTGGGTATAGCCAGTCTTTTCCCTCAAGGAATGAAAAGCTAAATTGGATGTAACTGTCACAATTTTTTTTACAATTTTTAAAATCATAATTATCCTGGTAGTATCATTACTTTGTATTATGTTTTTCTTTATATAATGTTATATAATATTTATTCCTCCACCATCCCTCTCCTGCCATTACATGGACTTTGTAGCTTTCTATTTTACAACACATTTTTTTCTAATACAAAATAATGTATGATCAATACAGAAAATTTGAAATACAGTAACCGTAAAGAAAAATAAATATACCACTACAACCTATTAGAATGGCCAAAACCCAGAATATTGCTGGCAAGGATGTGGAACAATAAAAACTCTCATTCATTGGTGGTGGGAATGCAAAATGTACACATTGGAAGACAGGCAGTTTCTTAGAAACTGAAACATCCTTTTACCATATGATCCAGCAACTGCGCTTCTTGGTATTTACCCAAGGGAATTGAACACATATCCACACAAAAAACTGCACACAGATATTTATAGCAGCTTTATTCATAATTGCCAAAATATGGAAACAATCAAGATGTCCTTCAATAGATGAATGGGTAAGTAAACTGGTACATCCAGACAACAGAATATTATTCAGCACTAAAAATGAATGAGCTATCAAGCCATGAAAAGACATGGAGAAAACTTCAATGCATTTTACTAAGTGAAATAAGCCAATATGAAAAGACCATGTATTATATGATTCCAACTATATGACATTCTCGAAAAATCAAACTGTAGAGACAGTAAAAAGATCAGTGATTGCCAGAGGTAAGCTGAGGAGGGTGAGAAGAATGATAGGCAAAGCACAAGGGATTTTTGGGACAGTAAAATCACTCTGTGATACTATAATGGTAGATACATGTCATTATACATTTATCCAAACCCGAATACAATACCAAGAGTGAATCCTAATGTAAACTATGGACTTTGACACATAGGTTAGCCAATCATAACAAATGTCCCACTCTGGTGGGAAATGTTGATAATGAGGAAGCTATTCATGTGTGGGGAAAGAAGTATAGGGAAATCTGTGCACCGTCCATTCAATTTCACTGAGAACCTCAAGTGCAGTAAAAGGTAAAGCCTACTAAATAAATAAATGAATAAATAAATACTTACAATATAATTCCCACCAAAAGGAAATCACTAGTTTCTGTGTTATTTTCATCCATCTGTGTGCATTAGCTTCATACTGTCTGGTTGCTCACATTTGTCACCTGGTAATTCACTAGGAGCTTTTTCCCACAATAATAACCTTAAAGGTTTCATAATAATCCATTATATGGATGTACCATAAATATACATAACTAGTCCCTTGTTTTGGACTTGTACCTTATAATCATAATTGTCATAACCATAATTTTAAAGCTATATAATACTCAAGTAGAAATAAAATAATTTAGTTTTTAAATTTTCTCATTGTCACATACTTATGTAACTGCTGATTTATTTTAAATCACGATACTTTGAGCATTTTTGCACACAGAGCATTTTTTTCTTTGATTATTTAAGATTGCTTCCACAGGGTAGATTCATTGAAATAATGGTGAAGATTTTTTCATTCTGAAGTGTCCATTTTATTGAATGACTTGGAAGACAAGTACTTACATATAAATATTCATGACTGTAATGCAAAATTCAAATGATTTTTAAAATAACAACTTTATTGAGATATAATTTATATACCATAAAATTTACCTTTTTAATGTGTGCAATTCAGTAGTTTTTAGTATATTCACATAGTTGTGCAAATATCATGACTATCTAATTTCAGAACATTTTCATCACTCCAAAAAGAAACCCCATACCCATTAGCAGTCACATTCCCTTCTCCCTTGCCCCAGAATCTGGCAATATTTTCTCTTTGTAACATCGCTTTCTAAAGCCCGAGAGATTACTTAATGTAATAGATAAGATTTCTGATTAAATGAACGCGATTCACAGATATGTTCAAGCAAATTTGCAGAATTATCATTTGTAATCTCCTCATTAACATTCAATATCAGGTTCCTTATGCTTGGAATCTTTAACTGTTATCCACTGGGGGTATATTTTTAATGTATATATAACTTAGAAAAAAACTACAACAGTGGAAAGACCATGTAGGCATCCAGGAACCACCCCACACTTGCACTTTCATTCATTCAAGACTCACACTATTCCTTTTTTTCAAGAGGAAAATACTGAAATAATTACCTTAATTGTTAAATGTTTAAAAAATGAAAGCCATAATTACCAACTTTAATGATGTGGATCCTGCACACCTTTGTGAACCCCTGAACTCCACTTCTTTGCCCCCTCAACATCACCAATTTCAGCCCAATTCAAAGGTGTCTCATTTCCAAGTTGACATTAAGTATCTTTTTACCTTTCTTCTCCTCTCTCCAGAGGTAGAACAGTAGTAATGATATGAGTTCTCAGTTAGGAGACAATAGAAAGTAGAGCTGGAGAATTTGGGCTCTAAGCCACAATACAAAGGTTCAGACCTTTATTCAACTATTAATTACTAGCTCATGATTGTGCAAATATCACTTATTTGATGTCTGTTAGGTCATTCATGGATAAAATAAGGATCATAATAATTCTTGCTATTCAGCTGGGGGTGAAAACTCAATGAGATCATCTATGTACTATATTAATACCAATTTTTACCACATATAAGCACTGGATCATGAAAGCTATTCTTGAACAGTTACTGTCCACTGGGATTTTTACATATCTGATCACAAATCCTTGTGACAACCCTGTAAGATGGGTATCATTATCCGTATTTATAGGGTAGAAAATAGAGATTCACAGATAACTTACCTGAGGCCACCTCAAGATCTGTCTAACCCACATTCTTCCACTACCTTGTCATAGAGATGAAAAATTAATAATTCATCTTATTTGCATGTTTTGTCATTATAAAGAATTTTCAAATGTTATTTTATTGAATCCTGTGAAGAAGATATCATTTCCATTTTTGGATGATAATAAGACATATTTTATAGAGTTGTTGTGATGTGTACTTAGTGGGCACTGCTATTACTATAAGGGTACAGACATTGTGGTTTAGGGATCACCCAGCTATTCAGTGGTAAAGACACCAGGACACAGTGTTTCGAGTTCAAGCCATTTCTTCATATATACCTGCCATCTAAAAGCAGCCTAGGACTGGTATCCAGAAGAGCTGAAAAACATCACGACCTAAACATATCTGTGCAAACTGCCCCTTCCCCAACTGTTCTACCCACTGGGGCTCAGTTTTCCACCTTGTAAAATGACATAGTTGGGCAAGATGACTTCCAAGATTCCTTCTACCTCTAATAAACTCTACTTGGAGATTAGAACTCAGATCTCCTCTGTGAAGGTTAGAAGAGAAGGAATGACATCCTTGGTTTTAGTTTATTAACAATGATATAATGAGGAATTAAGAAATCATAGTTATGGCTGGGAAGCACAGCTCCTTTCCCTGGAGGAAGCCTGTGAGCCCCTTCCAGAAACATCGCTCCACCTAAAGTCAGAGACCTCAGTCTCCCATTGCCTACTTTACAACTAGGACCCTCCCCTCTACACAATATTAGACAGATTCCTTGGAGTGGAGAAGAGGCGAGAAGAGACCAGAGTTCTAGCCCCCTGCCTCTCTGCAGATCTCTGCACTTTCGTCATAGATTGTATTTTCACTTGTTACGTTTTGTCACTGGTCGGGATGCTCTCTCTTACCCCTTTCACTGCATTAATTGACTTCAAGTTTTTTTTCAAAATGGTCAAAAGCCACAAAAAATAAAAAATTGATATTTTGACATTTTTTGCATTTAATAACAACATTTTGAACTGCTTTGTATATAAATGACATTATTTTTATTTCAAATTGTTGTTATATGGTAATGAATTTACCATTATATTGAATTTTAGCAAAAAGTACTCAAAACATACTAAGAGGCATCAATTAGATCTAAGTACAGATAAATTAAAATCAAATGGCATTGATGACATAAAAATGTATTACCAAATGTTACACAATATGGCATAAAAAACATCTTTGTTGTTGATAGTTCAAGTCACAGGAAAACATATTTAAAAATCTTGTAAATGGAGAAAAGTCCTTGAAACAGTGTCACACTGGATAACAATTTTACAATAATTACAGTATTTATATTTTTAAGTAAATACAGTTAAGGTGGTATGTTTTATGAAAATAAATGATTACATTAAAGTATAAAAATTTCCTATTGTAATTCATTCTTGAAAAACACAAAAATACAGAAAAATGTACATAAATTTTTTTGAGTTATGGGATAAACTTGAACGCCACAGTCAGTGGATGGAAATATTCATTTGGATGTATCCGAACATCGTAGCAAAAGGGTTAAGTGTATACAAGGGCACACAGCCAAACTAACCCAGCAAATGGCCTCCAAGCTCAGGGGATGGGTCTCTAAGGGTGGACCTGCACCCACACCCTGATGCCCGTGGCCCCACCTAGCGGCTCAGACCCAGGAAAGGAGGTGACCCTAGATCTTCATTTCCCTCCCAGGGGGTTTGTGTCCTTGACTTAATAGCACACCAGCCTGGGATGTGCTTGTAGTCACCCAGTGGGTGCTTGGTAAACACTTGCTGAACTGAATCTAGAGTTCAGGAAAAACTACACAAGTACACAGCTGCTATTAATGACCCCGCTGAAAAGAAAATACACTCTATCAGAGAAAGAGGAAGAAAAGAAGATAGGAAGGAGAGATTTAACATTTATTTTAACTAATTACTAAGTACCAGATGTGTCATTTCTTCTGATCCTCACAACAGCCCTGTGTGGTCGATTACTGACCATCAGTATCATCATTCCTGTTTAACAATTGGAAAGCTTTAGTGACTTGCATAAAGCCAGTGCTGGTATATAATGGAACCACAATTTGAACCCATGTCCCTGAATCTGAAGTTCATGCCTATTTCTATTATACCACAGAGTTCTAGCAGAGAAGAAATGATTTAAACTTAATAAATTTATTGACTTCCAACTATATGCCAAGGTTTGTGCTAAGGTTTTACATGGATTATCTCATTTTAACCCTTACACAAACATTATCTCATGCAATCTCACAGCAAGTCAGTAGGAAGATATTGTTATTATTCCCCCGCCCTTTTTTTTAAAAGTTTTTTGGAACACAGCCACATCTGTTTTATTTTTGTTTTGTTTTGTTTGTATGTGGGTAGTTCCCTGTCTGGGAATCGATATTGCCCATTTTATAGATAAGGATACTAAAGTCCCTAAGAATTAAGTATCTTGCTCTAGGCTTCATAGTTATAAATGGCATAGTGCAGAAAGAAAAAAAAAAAAGAAGGAATTCTTTAAAAGGAACAGAATGGAAGAAAGAATGTAAAAAAGGGAAGGAAAGAAGAAAAAGGAAAGAGAAAGGAGGGAAGGAGGAAGGAGACAGATGGACAATGTAACTGTGTCCATGGGGATGCTTCTAAAGAACTGATAATGTTCTATTTCTTTATCTGCGTAGCGGGTCATTGGTGTTTCTTTTAATATTGTTCTTTAAAATGTACTTACATATTGTATACTATGTATAAGTACATTTATATACTGTATATGATATACTGTATATAACATACTGTATCATGTTTCACAATTGTAAAAAGTAATAGAAAACAAGAAGAATAAGAAGGAAAGCATTTCAAGAAGAATTAGAAGTTGCTAAATACAACTCTTAGGTCCTAACCTCAAGCTTGTCACACACACAGCTTCAGTAACAGCTTTATCCAGTCACATTCCGTCCCTCCTAACATTCTCCAGCTGCCATTGGGGTGTGTAGTACAGTGACCTTTGACACCTGAGGCCTTTCTTAGGCAAAATGTCATTGCCTTCTCCTGCTGTGATCCCTGCTCTGGCCAACAGATGGAGCCATTCTTTCTCTTCCTGCTCTTCAAACCGCTTAAGCCTTAAACAGAAAAGCTGTTGCTTTAAAGCTATGTGGCCCAGGAATGGGAGGACTCTGGCCATCACCAGACACTAGAGGCCAAAGAAGGGCAAAGGCTGACTACTACCAGGAAGAACTTATTACATATAAACCCAGTGAGGACTGTCAGTTCCCAGTAGGATTTGGGATTATTAACATATTGGACTGGTTAATTCTTTGTTGGGACTGGAGGAGGGCTGTCCTGTGCATCATAAGATATTTAGCACCCCTGACCTCTACCCACTAGATGTCAGTAGCATGCCCCTCTCCTAAGCTGTGATAACAAAATGTCTCCGACATTGCCAAATGTCCCCTGGGGTGAGCAGAATCACCCCTAGTTGAGAACTACTGGTTTGCAGACATTAATGGTGCTGGGACAGTGGTTTACATAGAATGAAGAATGCACTCTGAGGGTCACCTGACCTGATGCTTGGGAGTTGGGGGAAGGCCCTTAAAACAGGGAAACTAGTAGCCTTCACCTGATGAGTAGGAAAAGCTAAGAGGGTCACAAAGAAAAGGGGAGCGAACAAATGTGGAGTTGAAACCCTCATAGTGAAGATTGTTTTGTGAGCTGGGAATCATATGCATCCACACTTCAAAGATTAAAAAAAACAACAACAAAAAACAACTGAGATTCAGAGAAATTAAGTAACTTGCATAAGGTCAAACAGCTAGGAAGTGGGAGCTCCCTGATGGTGTAGTGGCTTAAGGCTTCGCGCTGGCACTGTCAGTACTGCGGCCTGGGTTCGATTCCCAGTCAGGGAGCTACCCACATACCAAAAAGCAAAAAAAAAAAAAAAAAAAAAAAACAGCTAGGAAGTGATAGAATTGGGATTCCAACCCAGGACTATCTCCAATGCCTTATACTGCAATGTTGGGGCTCCTGGAACCCTATGTTTCACTTATTTATTCATTCATTCATCCATCCATCTGTTTATTTAACAACTACTTATTCAGCTCCCACTATGTGCCAAGCTCTAGGAATAGAGTGATGAATGAAACAGTCAATCCCTACATTCATGGACCTTGTTGTCTGCCTAGTGGGGAATGAAAACAATAAACAAACAGTCATACAAGAAATTATTCAATAACAGTTACGATCAGGCAGTGAACAAAAAGGTTAGAGAGCTATATGTCCTAAGATGTGGCAGAATTAAAAAGCTGAAAATACAGCTGGATATTAACCTGCCTCCCTAAAGCCTGGGAAAGGTTGACTCACAGTCTTCTGGGGATAAACGATATAAAGATGACAAGGCAGCCTGAGCACAGGGAAAAAAATGTACTTTTAATAGCCATGATGACCATCTAAGGCAGCTATTATGGCCCCTCTTCACTGATCTAAGCTCATTCTTAAATGGAAATTTACTCGAAAAGCCCTTTCTTTGCATAATGGAAAGGCAAGCTTGTCCAGTTCAATCTCCCCAAGGCAGTAGCCCCAGGATGTAATGGGGCTACTGCCTACCAGCGCTGCTCATCAGGGTCCCACAGCCCCCTTCTCAGTATCCTTCATTCCTGTTCCTCTATGGTCCCCCCTAAGGATGCATCACCTCCAAGGTCATTGCTAAGAACCATTAGTAAGAGGGAGAATTGTCAGGCTGACATCACTGTTGCTTGGCCTCTTTATCTCAGGAAGATGGTCTGGAGAGACTGCAGGGGCAACAGGCTGCGCCTGATTGCAGCAGGCTTCCTATGGGGCAGGCCAGAGAGGTGGCTTCCACCAGGACAACTAACCACAGGACCCCACACCCAGGCTGCCCAAGGTTTCAAACTGGCAACTTCTGCTTTCTCTCCTGTAGGGCGAGGCCCTACCAAAGAGGGGGCATTCACGTTTTCTAACTACCAAAGTGAATATGGTAGACTCTCCATTAACCAGAAATCACGCAACTGGCACTCTCAAGCAAGCGGCGAAGAAATCAAAGAAATAAAATTACAATTATCCAGCATGGGTGCCGGTTAACTGCTAGCCTACTGTATTTACTTAGAATAATAAAAGAAGTGATAACAAATGACATATTTAAGAAAATTAACAATAACACAAGCATTACAAAATCCAGAAGGGAACCATATGTTTTTATCATTAATGATTACCTCCCTGACATACCTCAATAATACATTTTTCCCTATGTTTTAGGCTGCAAACTTTTTTTTTTTTTTAATTTGAATGCTTTCATTTGACCTACCCTGACTCACAAGAGCTTTCTTTGGTTTTTCTTGTTCTTGTTTTTTAATTATGGTACAAGATACATATAATAAAATGTAAAAAGAACACTGATCTTAAATGTAGAGTTTAATGATTTTGTTACATATACACATACTCATATAATCACCCCTGAGATCAAGATATATGTATTTTCGATCCACAGTTGGAAATCCATGTATACCAACAGCTAACCTCAGTTATATGTAGATTTTTTTACTTCATGGTGGGTCAGTGTCCCTGACCCCTATTGTCTAAGGGTCAACTATAGAACATTTCTCACAGGTATTTACTCTTAACCCAATTTTATTACTAATAATACCAATATTAACATTAACTGAGGTCCAGATATTAGGCTAAGTGCTTTATGTGGGTACTATCATTTGATCTTTGCAATAAAGTACTACTATAATCTCTATTTTAAAGGGAAAGAAACTGAAGCTTTGAGAATTTTAATGTCTTGCCAAAGGTCACCCAAAGAAGCAGATGCCAGAGTGGTACTTAAACTCAGATCTGTCAGACTCCAAGGCCCACACATCTAACCGCTGCCATAGCAGGGGGCACCTACTGGCACCACTTCACAGTAACCTACTGTCTTTCCCATTTTTGTTTTATTTTGTTCATGTTCTCCAGGAACCTCTGAGCACCCCTTTAAAACTTAGGGGACATACTTTCCATTCTCAGCATACCCCTTCCAGCAAGCTCAGTGCCTGATTCTTGCTCGCTGAGGAAGACATCAGAGGACCCTGTACCAGCCCATGTTTCTGGAGGCCACAGTGGTCACTGTGGTGGGCTTGTGGGACATCCCCGAGAAAACAGCACAGCTCTCACACTTCCCCAGGGTTCATGAGTATAGAAAGCACACCTCAGACCTAAGAATGTTCTTTATCTGGAGTCAGAGCAGAAAAGTCATGAGCTTTGGAGTCAGACAGTCTTTAGTTCAAGTCTTGCTTTGGCCACTTTCTAGAAGTGACCATGAGCAGTTTATCTCCTAGAATGAGAGTTCCCTCAACTGGAATAGGAAGATATTAAGAAAATATTGCTCATAGGGTTGTTTTGAGGATGAAGTGAGATTGTGCTATGCATAAAGTAGGTACACAAAGGTTGTTACATTTTCAACAGGCACAGGGGCCAATGTCCTTCCATACGTGCCAGATTACCATCTGGGTCCAGGTCAGGAAAGAATCAACAACAGTAAATTTAGGAGGAGTGGTGGCAAATAAAAACAAAGGTAAGGAAGAGGAAGGGAGCCAGGGAGATGAAAGATTTGGGCAGAGAGAGACTGAAGCACAAGTTGGGAGTCCTTGCTCAGGATTCTTTGCTGAGGCGTCCTGGCTGCCGAGCATTTAGGTCTCCCAGACAGCTCACAGTTTGCTCCTGCCTACTAGGAGATCCTATTGGTTGTTAGAGACTAATTAAATCCCCTTTTCTCCCTTCCCATTGCTCTGCACTCCAAACTGAGGGTGGTCCCAAGCTGACCCAAGTTCAGTAAACACATTTCCACATTAATGGCCTCATGCTGAGGTGGCATCTGGCTCAGTCCAGGCTCCTTCTGCCAGGGGACACACTGAGACATGTAACTCCCACCTCTCCCAAGCCTCAGCAAGAGAAGTGCATCTTCTCTCCTGCCCCTCTAACTTGGGAAGGGAGACAAAAAGCTAAACTTACTCCTAATCCTACTGACCCAAAAAGAAGAAAAATCATGCATTCCCATTTACTGAGCCACACTGGGGGTGGTGGGGGTGTGGTTGCCCCATTGCCCGAGTAAGCGCTAAGTGCTATACCTAGTCTTCCTAACCCCCACAAGGACCACACGAGGGCAGTGTTATTTCCTCCATTTCATATGGGAGGAAACTAAGACTCTGAGAAGTTAACAGCCATGACACAAGGCAAGTGGGTGGCCAGGGCAGGATCCAAACCTAGTTTATCTCTAAACACGTTATTGTTTAACTAGTACATTCCCATTTAAATTAACCTTTTGTAGTAAATATTAATATTCCAAACTCAGAAATGAAGAAACCAAGGCTCAGAGCAATTAAGCAATTTACCTGCAATCACACAATTATTCCTTTGCCTCATTCACTCTGCTAGTTTCCCACATCTCTTCAGACTGCCCTCATGGAGCCTTTCATTTGTTGCCTCAGGTTGGAGCTGGTCAGGTAAGTGTCCCCTCTCCCTATTTGCTCTCCCATGGTGCCTCGAATGTGCCTCCGTGTTTAGCCAGTGCATGCTATTACAATCAAAACTAATCCCTTATGGCTACCAGAGTATTTCCTCAGTCCCTGCCTCTGAGGGTCCCTTGGGCCCAAAGAAGTGTGATGACCTTAGATTGGGCCAAAGGCAATAACCAGGATCTGCTGGCATCTAGACTGGGGTAGCAGCCAGAAGGCCCCAGAGCAAATCTGATTTAATTCCATAATGGAATGTGACTCAGATAAGGCTTTTATCAATCCTTCCTGGGATGTGGGGGAAAGGGACCTTCTGAGAGTGATAGAAGAATGCTTTGCACTGTCCTGCAGGCCTGGCCCCACTGGAAGACCTGAGGGAAAGCAGTGATGTCAAGGGACACTCAGGGGTATTTGACTCAAATTTTAATGACTGCAGGCACAGGAGGGAGAAGAGGAAGATGGGGAACCCTTATGTTCAGGCACAGAGGACATCAAACCCTAATAACACTTAAAATTATAACAATAATAGCTATTATTTATTAGGCACTACACTAAGCATTTAAAGGCATTCTCATTAAGCCCTTAGAAAATGCCTGTACAGTAGGTATTATCATCATCCCTACTACACAAGGGGAAATCAGACTCAGGTAATTTCCCTGCCTAAGGTCCCACAGTTGCTAAAGAGGAAGAGGTGGGATTTAGACCTAAACAGCCCTGTTCCAGCGCCCTCTGCCTCACCACGGTGCTGACTGCGTACACACAATCAGTGTCTGACACACACTCCGTCACCCCCGGAACCATTGTTTGCCAGCACCTCATTTGCTTCCCCACTTCCTGGAAGAATTACAGGAAGCTTTATGTAACCACAAACTGCAGCCTCCCCATCACCCCAAAAGGGAAGAAATAAAGGGTAAAGCAAAGTGAGCTGACCAATCAGGAGCAGAGAGGCTACGCACTCCCACCTCCCAAGCCCCAGGGGCAGCCACACCAAAGGCAAAGTGAAGACTGGCCCTCCGCCAACCACTTTCTCTGTCCCTCGCCCCCTCGCGCAGCCCCAGCCTTCCCACCCTCACTTCTCATTTATTCTAGATCAGCTCTACTTTCCAGGCCCCTACTCCACTGGTCTTGTTCATCTAAGAACCTCTAAACACCCACCTACTGTTAGCAATAGACTAGGGATTCACCTCCTTTGCCAAGAGGAACATGGACAATGCAGTATTAATAGTCGTAACAGCTAACGCCGAGCACTTACTATGTGCCAGTCACTTTTCTTTCATTTTGAGCTTGAAAATGCAAGCTGAAAAAGCAGTAGCTTTTATGTCACTTATGAGACTAAGTCAGACAAGGCAAGAGATTCAGAATGAGCCACCTCAACATGTGCCTCAGTGGTATGCGGATTATTTTGAGTTAAAGGCAACCAAGACCCTGTGGGCACTACAGAAACATTTACTGCCCTGCTTAACTATCTAAAAGAATTTAAATTAGGAGCCTGGCCCACGATAAGAGTTAAAACCAGAAATGACATTTTACTTATCTCTATGGGAGGGCAAACTTATCTTTACTGAAACTTGCTCTCCCTGCGATTACCTTCCAAAGCCCCAAGGTGTGTTACCTCATCCCTAGCCCAAAGCATTTTATGCACCCATTTTCCTTTTCTATCTCTGAACCTTTCATGTATGTGGGGTCTCTGAGTCTTTCATGATACATATATATGTATCAAATTTGGTTATTTTCTCTTGTTAATTTGCCTCATGTTTATTTGATTGTTAGACCACTGGAAAGAACTTTGAGGGTAGAAGACCTCCCCTACATAATATTCTGCAAGCTTTCTCTCCATACTAGGCCCAGTACCCTCTCAGGAGACAGAGAAGTGTGGGGACAAAGAACAGGGACTCTGGGCCCAGGCCAACTCGATTCTGAGTTCAGCCCCATTACTGACTAGCTATGCATACGTAGACAAGTTATTTCTGAGTCTCAGTTTCTTCACCTATAAAATGTATATAATAACAGTTCTTACATCCAAGGGTTGTTGAGAGGATTTTTAAAAAATGATGTATGTAAAGTGCTTAGCAAACTCCCTGGCCCCTAATCATCAATCACTATATAGCTATTACAATTACTCGTTAAAATAATGCTAAGGTGAAATAGCTAAATAATGCCAGACTTTTCTTTTTAAGCTCTTCAGACCTAAACATAAATTGTTTCATTTTTAAAATTATGGTTGTAGTTGATTAGACTTAAAACTACAGTGTTCCTTAGGACCGATATGTCAAGGGCTTCCACATCATTCTGCCTACCTACTGCTTGGAAGCGTCCTTGGCAGGAGCTGTTCTAACAGAAATGGAGGTGAGCACGTGTAGATCCAACCAAATACCTGGCCTAGGGCATGAAGCACTGGGAGAGCTAGAGGGGCAGCGTTTCTGGATTTGTTTGCCTCATGTATTCATTTTCTAGGGCTGCCATAACTAAGTACCACAAACCAGGTGGCTAAACAATAGAAATTTATTGTCTCCAGTTCTGAAGGCTAGGAATTCAAAATCAAGGTGTCGGCAGGGTAGGTTCCTTTGGAGGGCTGTGAGAGAGAATCTCTCCCAGGCCTTTTCTCTAGCTGATAGTTTGCTGGCAATCTTTGGCATCCTTGCCTTAGGAAGTACCACCTTGATCTCCGCCTTCATCTTCACGTGACATTCCCCCAGTGTGCTTCTCTATATCCAATTGTCACGTGTTTATGAAGGACACTGGATATTTTGGATTAGAGGCTACCCTATTCCAGTATGACCTCATATTAACTAATTATATCTGCAATCACCTTATTAACAAATACAGTCACATTCTGAGGTACTAGGGATTAGGATATCAACATATGAATTTGGAAGGACACATTCATATTAACATTTCTTGATTAAACTCATGGCCCCAAACTTTTGTAAATTTAAGAATTTGTCAGTGTTTCCTCCTGTGGCCATGTTGAGCTTCTAAGTCCATGGACTCC
This sequence comes from Lyroderma lyra, assembly GCA_004026885.1. Lineage (NCBI taxonomy): Eukaryota > Metazoa > Chordata > Mammalia > Chiroptera > Megadermatidae > Lyroderma > Lyroderma lyra. Next base: position 197,986 of record PVJL010001015.1, on the reverse strand, counting down.
TTCTCACCATCCTTCTCATTTAACTTCTTTTTAATACTTGTATACCTCTGGGCTCCATTTTTTAAATCGTCATTTTAAGATTTCAAACTGATTTTCATGATGATCTGTGATTATCATACTGAGGGTTCAGTGTTAATTCAAAATAATTGAATAGGCACAAAGCTCTGAGAAAATCATAGCAACCGAGATCCAGTCCCTAACCTCTTAAAGCTACTAGGTCAATGAATACCAGAGCATTTATAGCCACTCCTCATTTAACAATCCACTGGTTTATGACCAGCACTCCAGTGAGAGGAACCCCTTTTCTTAGTCTATGTCAATCTCAGGAATCCCCCTTCTCAATCTTTGTCTCATTCTGGCAGTCAGTACACAAAGCAGTGGCAATCATGCAAGACTACATAGGAGTATTTCATTTATAAGTGTGATGTCATGTGATATCTATTGGAAAGTATATACCCTATGGTACCACGAAACACAAGACATCCACCTTTAAGCTCCTCACTTATCGACCAGTTCGGTTAATGGCCTAGTCTAGTCATAGGAATGGAACTTGGTGGTAAGTGAGGAGTGCCTTACTTTAATTTTAGAGTATTTTCCTTTGAAATCTGGCTCCAGTAGCAAGCCTTGTCGTATTTTCTTGATCATACCAGCTAGTAAAACATTTATGGATTTTTACCTATATGCCAGACATTTAATACTCAGATGTATGACATAAAGTGGGTACATTATTATCTCCATTTTACTGACTGGGATAATAAACATTTAGAATCATAGACTCTCAGATAGTCTTTCCCCCCTTTTCCCACACCTCACTGTAAGTCATCTAACTCCACCAATCCTTAAGCCCTCAGCATCCTTTTAGAAATTACATGATCATGTAATGCAATTTGCTGAGAACTTACAGGTATTGTTGCAAATCAAACATTTTAGGACTTTTAATAACGATGACAAAATTTCCAAGAACACATGGAAAATAAGGTTTGTGGTTGACATTCTGCTTAATAACTTGTCTAACTGATTTGGGTGTGTTTTGATTATATAAGCTCATTTCTAGGAAGATCACTGGAGCTTTTTAAAGAAGCATTTTTACATCATAAATGGATAAGTCATTCCTGTATCCTGGTGTGGTCTCATTTGGTTGCAAGGAAACGACATGCACTTACGCAAGCACAAGAAAAGTTGAGCACTAGTGGTTAGGTGCAGAGTGTATGGGTTCTGAGGACAGGAAGTTAGCATGACTAGGCCTCATGAAACTAAAACATCATTAGGAATAGGGCCATTTTCATCCTTTTCACACAGAATAAAGTCTTTTCTTTGTATTTCTCTCTGTGCCTCTCCAAATCATTTTCCTCAGCTCATCCATCAACTTCAAAATAATATATACTTCAAAATGGTAATACTAGTTCTAAAGTCTCTATGATTTCCCCACAATTGATAGGTTCAATTCCCGGGAGAGGAATCTGATTTGTCTAGCTTAGGTTAAGTGTTCACTCCTGGTCCAATCAACAGTGGCTAAGGGTACAGACCACATGGTACACATTTTGCTGTCCAGGTCTAGCTTTTTGGCAGGGACAGTGGGAACAGTTCCTAGATTAGTGGACAATGGGATGACAAAGGAAAGCATGTATACTAGAGAGTTCTGGAGACCATAATGACCTAGTTGACCAAACTCCCTATTTTGTTGTTCAAAGATATTAGCTGGCAGATAAATTTGTGAACAATTTTAATAATGGCTACCATTTCTTAAGCTCTCATCCTACTGTCTAATCTGTATAACAACCCTTCCTTATAGGCATTATCATTCCTGTCTTACCAATGAAGAGCCTGGGGCTCAGAAAGGTTAAGTGAAAAGTCAACAAGTCACTAGGATTGGAATCTGGGTCTGTTTGACTCCAAATCCTGTGCTCTTAACTTCTAGGGGCAGGAGGCTTATGCTATTGTAAAAAGCAGTTTTCAGCTATTGATCTAGCTTAAAATCATAATCTCAAATATATTTGCAAATTCTACAAACTTCCTCAAATGGCATTTACCTCAATGACTCATATGAGCCCCCAGTAGCTTGTACAGTAGACAGGGCGGGCTCAGATGAAGAGCCTTGTCCAAAGGCTCAGGTGGGACTCCCAACCCCAGTCTCTAGGCTGTGGTGACTGAAGACCTGATCTCCTATTTGCAGTTGTTCAGTCATCAGGGACAGTTTCTGGTCTCCTGGCTCTTCCTAATCAATGGAGACTGTGGAGATTAAGAAGCTCCTCTGCTCAAATCCCACCCCCACCCTTAAGCACCCACTCCCAGCAAACTTTGGCTTCTGTAATCCCTATGCAGATAATAGGAGATGGTACCACCCTGCTTCCCACCAAGTTTAGAAAGGAAAACACAACAAGGATTTCTGGTTCCAGGAGAAAACTACAAGTACCTCCTTTACTTGGCTTCTTTTCCATTAAGATTGAAAGTTGCAAATCAATCAGGAGAAAATTGCCCTTGGGACCGTCGAGCGGACATCTTCACTCAAATCAGACCCTGGATGTGTGTGTCAAAAGCACCTCACACTCTCATTCATTGCCAGGCAAGTCTCTGGGGTGATGCAATTGATTTAGTAGCATTCACTCACATCTAACATTCACGGCACACATCTTCTGTATATTGTAGCTGCCAGGCCAACTATCTGATTATTACTTCATATTCACTAGTCCAATGGTAAGGTGGGTGAATCTACAATGTGATAAGGAGAATGCTATGAAATGAAAGACAGAGGTGCTATCTCCCACACTCAAGGATTACAGAGCTGAGAAAGCTGAAGGTTCTAAAAATTCTCCAGATTTTAAGGGAGTGGGGGAAAGAGCCATCATTTGAACATCTATCACATGCCAGATGTTTAGCATATATTAGTTGATTCAGTCTGTACAGCAACTCTAGTAGGTAGATATTATTAATACCTTCATTTACAGTAATAAACAACATTTTAACTATGGAAAGTAGAATTTCTTAAACATAATAATAAATTATGAATAGGTTTTATAAGTGGATCATTTTCTTTAAAACTAATTTCTCTCACGGAAAGGACCTGGGAAGGGCTCTCTGGGCAGGGTGGTTAAATGATTATCACTCTCTTACTGCTTTGCCCCACTGTCATCTTCTGTAAGAAACTTTAAGTGCACTTTTGTGGTCAGATTTGGATTTCAATGATGACTCCTATAGTAATCAGGAAAATGAATTCACTCTAAGAGGGAACTTAATACAGAGAATTTAACACTGTAGCCACTCAGGTGATGGAAGAATTTAGAAGCCAAACAGGAGAAAGTGAGGTCACCCAGAGATTAGCAAGAGTAGGAAATCACTACCATTCCTGTTCTGGAGGCCAAAGGAAGGAGATGGAGCCCAGAAGCTGCTGGAAGGGTCAGAATGAGGCATCCCAGGACTGTACCTCTGTGGTATGCAGATTGTTTTGAGCTAAAGGCAACCAAGACCCTGCAGGCTCTACAGAAACTTATCTACCCTTGACTATCTAGAGGAATTTAAATTAGGGGCCTGGCCCACGATAAGAGTTATCATCAGAAATTACTTTTTATGATATTTCTATATGGCAAGGCAAACTACTAATTACTGAACTGTGCTTTCTCTGCAATAACCTCTGGAAGCCCCAAGGTCACTTACTTCAGTCCTAGCTCAGAATGTCATACAAACCTCATTTTCCCTTTTTGTCTCTGAATCTCTCACTTATGTGGGGTCTCTGACTCGCTCATGCATGTGGGGTTCCCATATACAGAGGGTGCCAAAAAATGCACAGATTTTAAGAAAGGAAAAAACTATATTAAAATTGTAATACTCAATATATACTGATAACAAAAGATGAATACAACTCACATTTGACTTCTGCAATTACAAGAGGTGCTCAAAGTGGTTTACCATCAGCATGCAGACACTTTGGATTAGTGACCTACTGCTTGTGCAATATTGACATCACTTAAAATGTGTATACTTTTTTTTGGCATCCCCAATATGTATGTATAGCCACTCCTCACTTAATGACCTACCTGCTTAAGAACTGCTCAGACTCACGACCATTTCTCCAGTGCCGGGAATTCCCTTTCTCAGTCTGTGTGAGTCTCAGGAATCCCCTTTCTCAGTCTTTATTTAGTTCCTGCAGCCGGTTAGCATTCAATCCACAGAGTATTCGCAATCACTCAAGACTACATATTTTGTTTGTAAGTGTGATGTCACATAGTATCTACTGAAAAATACATACCCTATGGCACAAGACACACAACACCTTTAAGCTCCTTGCTTATCCACCGATTCACTTAACGACCTAGTCTAGGAATGAAACTTAGTCATTAAGTGAGGAATGCCTGTAATTATAATTGGTCATTTTCGCTTGCTAATTTGTCTCATGTCTACTTGATTAATAGACAAGCAGAAAGAACCTTGAGGGTAGAGGAAAGTTTCTTCCTTTCTCAAACTGCCAAAGCTGGGGGTATCCTGCTGTCCTCAGCCGTTCAATCTTGTGCCAGTGGCTCCCATTGGCCAAACCCAAACCCAGCTGAAAAGGCGGTTTGGGAAATGCAACCTGATGGGAGGCGAATGGGAGTGGCCTACTCTGACACAAAGTATCAGAAGGGGAGCAATGGATCTGAGGCCAAACAGACAAATGATGGGCACAGCTCTTGCTAATTTCAAATTCCTCCTTTATAAACTATTTCTATCTCATAAGGTTGTTGTGAGAAATAAAGGGGCAGATCTAAATAAATGTTAGCACAGTCCCTGGCATGTACAATGGAGGCAGCTGTAATTTTTCCCTAGATTGGAAAACCAAGATTCAGACAGTTTAGCTAATTTGCTCAAGGAAAGAGCTTGGGGGCTGGGAGACCAGAGTGATCTTGGGCAGGTCATTTCATTTCTTTGAGCCTCACTTTCCTCACCCTATGAACTCACTGGGTTGCTGAGGGGCTTCATTCTTCCTGCAAATATTTACTGAGCATCTGCCATATTCAGGGCTCTGGGTACAAGGCAGGCCCACACAGGAGTTCTTGCTCTCCTGGTGTTTTACAATCTGGTCAGGAGAAAGACATGGATCAGAAAGCTGTCCAGATGATGCTGTGATAAAGGCCATGAAAGAGAAGTATTGGGAGGGTGAGTTACATGGTGGCCTGGCCTAGCCTGGGGTACTCAGGGCAGCGTTCCTATGCTAAAGTCACCGGACCTGAAGGATGAATGGGAGTGGGCCTGGCGAGGAGCCAACCAGGCAGGAGGGCTCTGAGGAACAGCTCAAAGAGCACTATGAAACGTCTAAACGCTGACCCAGCAGCCATCGTGCTTCCAGCCTCCCCAGTGTCAGGCCGCGATGCTCGACCTGGGGAACCTCCCGAATCCCACGCCCCGCGTCCCGCCCATCGCCAAGGACTGGGGGAGCCCCATGCGGGGGTGCTTTTCTTCATCAGGGCACCGCGTCCGGACCATGCCACCGGATCCAGGCACAGCTCCCGCGCTAGGCGGCCCCGCGTCCCCAGCGGCCGCTGATAGTCCGCTAATGCGTATCGAATTTTTGTTGAATTCGGCCCACGACCCGCGCAGAAAGCGTGGCGGCGGCGCTGCCAGATCCTCTTAATTCCCTTTGCATCGATCCCGCTGTTAATGACATGACGTTCTCCACTAATTAACTGACAACTGCATTAGGCTGCGCGCCTCCCCAGCACGCCGCCTGCGGCTTCCCCACCGAGGTTCCGCCAGTGCCGAGGAGCCCGCGCCGCCGTTGCAAGGCTTCAGTCACTGCAGTTACCGCCCTAAGTAAACATAGAGTGCTGCTACTCGAGTGGGAAGTGTGGGCACAGTGTTTCAGGGCTTTTTGGATACCCCCGCCTCCTTACCAGTCAAAAAACGTTTGCTGTTAACGTTGTTGCTTACTATGTGTCAACACTGGGCAAAGCACTTAACATACTTCAGCTTCTTCATTTCCACGACTCAAGAGGCAGAGAGGAAATTGGGGCTCGCAGGTGGAGGAACATACACAGTAACCAAGAATATACAGCAAACTACTGAGGGAGGCTGGACTCCCACCCGTCCTACCTAAATTTGTGCTCTCAACTCCTAGGCTACCTACCTAGGTCTGACAATTAAGTTCGGGAACTCTTCCTAGAAAAAGTGCGACATAGCTCATTGCTGAATATCAGGACAGTCACCTTTGAAGTACTCCCCTTAGGAAGCTATGTACTGATGCCAGCGCCTAGTCCACCCTTGAAAGCAATTTTGGAACTCTTCCTGGAATGGCCATCAGAGCTGTCGTCGCATATGACCCTTGATGTCCTGAATGTCATCAAAATGTCTTCCTTTATCTTCGGATAAAGAAAAAAGTCATTGGCTCTTGAGCCATTTTCCTGCTCCAACCCACTCCTACCTCTTAGGAGTGTACTTTCCCTTTGCCACTCGAGGCTCTTGAGCCACTTTGCTTGCTTGAGCCTGCTCCTGCCTCTTTGGCGTGTACTTGCTCTTCAATAAACTATCTCTTTGTTTCACCTCAAAAAAAAAAAAAGAAAAGAAAAAAGAAAAGAAAAGAAAAAGAAAAAAGTCATTGAAGGCCAGATCTGGTGAGTAGGGAGGGTGTTCTAATATAGTTATGTGTGTACTGGCTAAAAACTCCCTCAGACAGTGCTGTGTGAGCTGGTGCACTGTCATAATGCAAGAGGCATGAGTTGCTGGTGAAAAGTTCAGGTCGTTTTTGTCTAACTTTTTCATGCAGCCTTTTCAGCACTTCCAAATAGTAAACTTGGTTGACTGTCCAGTTGGCACAAATTCATAATGAACAATGAACAAATTCATAATGAAATCTCTTTGATTTCAAAAAAGGTTAACAACATCATTTTAATTCTTGATTTGGACTGATGGAAATTTTTGATCGCAGAGAATTGGCTGACTTCCACTGTGCACTTTGATACTTTGTTTCAGGGTCCTATTGGTACATCCATGTTTCATCACCAGTGATAATATGGCCCAAAACGTTGTCTTGCCTCTCCAAAAGGTTGGCAAACTTCGACTCTCCTTTGCTTTTGTTCATTGGTGAGCTCCTTTGGGACCATTTTTGCACACACTTTTCTTGTGCCAAGATTTTCAGTTAAGATTTTCCTAACTGTTTCTCTAGTGGAGTTTACTTGGTCTGCTGTGCTTCTCACAGTCAGCCAATAATTCTGATGCACAATTCAATGAATTTTTGTAATGTTTTAGTCAGTTCTGCTCGTTACTGACTGCCCTGATCTCTCTTCATCAGTGACACTTTCTCCTCAGAAAAATGTTAATGCATTTGTACACTGCTGTTTTCTTCATGGCATTATTCCCATAAAGTTGGACTAACATGCCCCTGATTTCATTTCCACTCTTGCCAAGTTTAACAAGAAATGTAATGTTTGTTCATTGCTTTAATTTAAACTTGGACATTGTTGCAATGGTACACAAAAACACGCAACAATAATGAATGCCACTCAGCAAGACCCCGTCACACGTTGACACAAACACAGTTGTGAGACACAGATACACCAAGGTTATGAAACCTTACCGAGTTGTTTGTACAGTGCTACTAATATAAATATAAGGGCATAGTAAAAAGTTCAAAAACTTAATTGTCAGACCTCGGTATGCTATTTCATATAGGGGACTTAAGCATCCTTGGATTTGGGTATGGGGGATTCCTGGAAACAACCCCACTTCTGATACTGAGGGACAACTTAAGTTGAAGGGAAATCAAAAGTTATTTCCAGATTTTTGCGTGGAGTGGGGAGCGGGGATATTAGCATCCTAACTCTCTATCGTTCGAGGGTCAACTGTAGTTTTGCTGAGTCCAACCCAGATCAAGCTAGAGCCACTTTCTATAATGCTCTTTTCACAATATGCTTTCATCAAACCAGAGAGCTGCATTCCCTCAGATGTGACATGTAATTCCTCAGGACTTAAATATACTTGATTTGGCCTAGGACGGAGTTCATTTCTGGGCTCCTTCACCACCGATCCTCCCATATGGAGAAGTGGGAGTGGGGTGGGGAGCTAGGCTGAATCAGATGGTCTCTTTCAGAAAACACAAGGAGGCTTTGTGATGGGGACTGTTAAAGGGCACAGGCAGAATCTGCCTGGGGCAGATTGGAAGTGAGGCAATCTCCTAAATACTTTGACCACCACCACTGAAGGGGAGGAATGAAATGACCTCCCTTCTGACTATGTGTTATGCTCCTCATCTCTGGGCTTCCCTCACTTCCTAAGAAACACTTCTATTGCCCATCTCTATCTGTTGAGCTACTCTTTGCCCTTAGAGACTTTACTCAAATGTTGCCTCCTCCATGAAGCCCCCCATGATGAATTAATGCCCCCTCCCACAGAAGTTTCATAGGCCCTGGATCACATGCACTTTCACAGCATGCACAGAGAGACTGCTTCAAATTCACTTGCCAGTGATTAGCTGTGTGAATTTAGGCAAGATTTAACTTCTAGACATTTGTTTCTCCATCTATAAAATGGAGATAATAGTACCTGCCCTGAGAGGGCTGTGAAAAAGTATAAATTGAATTATGCATGAGATGAAAAAAATTACCTATGTATATTCATGGTCTACATCTCTCCTCTGAGAAGCAGGGAGAGAAAGCAGAGAGAGTCTGTAGGAGTGGTTGCTTGTGCATACAATAAAGAGAGACAGATGTGGAAAGAGAATTTTAAGTTTTGCTATGTATTTTTTTAAAGACTGTGCAAAAATTATTTAATTTTTTTTCAAATATTGTGGGTGTCAGATTGATACCATACAGAGATGAGTCCAGGAGGCAGCTTGGCTTTAAAATGGATACACATGTAAAGCCCTTAGGGCAGTGTTTGATTCATACCAAGTGTTCAAATAGTGTCTCTCACTATTATTTGTCCACCGCAAAAGTTGTCTTCCTCTCTGAGCCAACCTACTGTCTGCCCTGCCCAGCCCAGGGTAAGTGCTCAGCAGGAAGAACCCTCCACAGAACCCAAAAGCCAACCAAAGTCTAAGAAGACCAGACTCTCAGATCAAATGCCCTGACACCTCAGCTGACCACAACAACTGGTGGGGTCAGCACCCAAGAGGAACTATTTGCTGGCATCCCTCTGTGGGGGATGGGCTTTCTCTTCTTGCTTGTCACTGTTTTCAGCCTAGATAAAGGCTTACTTCATCCTCTCACCTATACACACTGATCTCTGTGCTCTGGGATGTCACCAAGGGGTTGAGGGGCCATGGAGCTCCCCATGGCCAAGATGCCAAACATGCCAGGCCAGAATTCTGCATAGCAGTTCCCCAGGCCGCCTGCCTGTTCCAAAGGACCCAGCTTTCACAGTAGCAGCTCTGCAGCTGGGTGTGTACCCAGAGGAGACTCCTCCCCCTCAACTGTGGGATGGGAAGATGAGTGACAGGAAGACCTGGGAGCATTTCCCTCACAGAACGCCATTCACAGATTTGTCATACCCCCATCATAACCTCTGTTGTAATTTAGAAAGTGGGGTCTCACTTCTACACTGGATCAAAGATTGTGCCAGGAAGATTGAGGCTTAATTTCTGGATCAGCCATTTGTTAGTCCTGTAACCTTGGACAAATTGCTTAGCCACTTTAAATCCCCTATACTATGGGGAAAATAAAATAGGGTAATTCTGAAAAGTAAATGAGATGATGCTCATTAAACTATTAGCATGGTGCTTTGCACACATTAAACTCCGAATAAACGTTAGCTATTATTCTCTCTCCCACCCTCACACCCACCCACAGTGTGTTAGATAAGGCCATGACCAGCTCAATATCTGAAGGTGAAATTTTTTTGTAACAAGTCTTCCAATTTCCAGATGTGAATAAGGCTTCTTCCTGAGAGAAGCAGAGATGCTAAAAAGAGACTTTAGAATTTCTGAGAACCAGAGATCCCAAGAGAGAAAGGAAGGTGAGAGCTTATGATTGTTGGTCAGATGGAATATACAAGGTCTGTCTGGAAAAATATCCAGCCATGGTTAATATAACAAGAAGGGTTTGTGGCTGGATACTTTCTGGACTGCCCTCGTAGAGGTGAAAATGGAAGGTTATCAGACAAGGATATAGCAATGCTTTTGTCAGGAAGGCAAAACCTTTTTCTCTGTTCTCTTAGAACTGGGGCCTATGAATTAAGCTAACAAAAGACAGATTAATGAGATAAAATGCACAATTTTTATTAATACTTACCTTCTGAAAAGAAGTAAAACTCAGATAAGCCTCAGGTTAGACCCAGAGCCTTGTCATACTCTTTTAACAAAGGAAAAAGGGGTTAGACTACAAGGGACAATAAATTGTGGGGAAGTGAATAGGAAACTAATGGATGGTAAGGGCTATTTAAGTAATGTCTGTTTATGCAAATTCATCTTGGAGTTGACTTCCTATCTTCAGTTATGCCCTGCTTTCAGGTAGATAAGGGGAGGGCAGAGAACTCTTCCCATCCCTATTAATTAATTCTCAGTTGCCTTCAAGTAAAAATAATCTTTATGCCAATGTAGCATATTTTGGGATGACATATTCTGATCCTCTTCACTTTGCCTTACTCTTCAACTGCAAGGACCAGAAATCTAGCAAGGCCTACAGAAGCAAAACCTCCTTCTGCAGCCATCTCCACTCAGATCTAGTTCCCAAGGTGCTTCTCAGAATAAAAGGAGCCACAGCACCTGGCCTGTGTTCCTACATTCCCATCTCTTCTGGGCATCCAAGAGGGAGCTCAGGGAAGACACTCTGAGTCCAGGGAAGAAGCCACAAAAGAAGCAAAGCTGGATCTCAGGTGATTGAGAGCGAACCACCCCTGACAAGAGACTATGCCTTTCAGGGTCCTGGTGAGCCACACTGCCTTCTCGGAGAACTGCCCTCAACTAATAGGCCTGGGATCCTGTAATTATTTTAGTAGCACATGGATCTGTTTCCTTTACCCAGCTGATATGCCTAGCACAGACCCTCAATCTAGAAAAGCCAATCTAGAACCTGTACACAATCAGATTTTCTGTGAATTTGGAATTGGGATGAGAGATCATCTAGCTGAAGTCACTGGAGCTGGAAGGTCATGCAGAGGAAGGAGGTTTGCAGAGAGAATGAAGTAGATGTTCCATGATGTCTAGGCCTTCAACAGATGGGGCTTAAGACTGGTTCCTGACTCACCAGTTCCTGGATTAGATTGTAAGACATTCCCCTTTTATTAAGTAATTCCAATGTTTCTGTTACTTACAGCCAAAAGACCTTTGGCTAAGGCACTGACTTGGACTCCATGACTTGTCCAAGGTCCCTTAGGACCTGAGTTACAGACCCAGAGCTCTGGCTTCCATTCTAGAGTTCAGATCTTAAGTAGCAAGTCTCCCAAGGGCAGCCCAACCTAGAATTCAGCCCACAATTGGAGGGAGAGCCAGCACCACCACTCATCACTGTTTCAGGGCAGGGAGCAGAACACATGGTACCCACAGATCCCCTCCCAGAAGGAGTAATAGTAACAGCTGCTATTTATTGAGTGTTCATCTTGTATCAAGCAATATGTTATAATTATTTCCAGTCCCCAAAACAATCCTTATCGGTTTGAAATATTTTTACTATTATCTAACTTAACTATACATGGAGCTCAAAACAAGCATAAATTCCTCATGCTTATTCTAAGTTTTTATAGAAATAGGAAGCCAAAAGATTGCCAACCAAAGTCATCAAAATTGATATAAATATTGGCTGATATTGACAATTAGTTTTTTTAGTTAAATTAAATTGTTGATGTTGTATTTATAAAAATGAAGTAAACGAAAACTGTAACCCTTTAAGTTAGGTATTCCTATTGGCATCCGTACTGTAAATGAGGAAATGGTGGTTCGGGGCCGGGGGTAAAGAATAGCTCCCAAGGTCAAACAGCTGATCGTTATAATCAACCAGGATAATCAGAGTCCCAACTGCCCAAACTTTGGGTCCAGCTGCCAGAGTCCTGGGTTGCCCCACAACTGAAATGACAGCTCATGAGTGAGCAGCTACACATCTTGAAAAATACCCACAGCTTGGCACAGAGCAAGTGCTTGTTAAAGGTTCATTGAATGAATGATTGAATGAGTGAATTTGAAGACAGCTGTCTAAAAGACTGCTGCACCCCAACCATGCAGAGGCCTATAGTTCAGCACTCTCCACTTATCACTGCTGCCAGCAGCCCTTCCCACCGCGTTACCCAGAAGCTAGTCTAATGGCATTAACCATCCCAGGCAGCCATGATACCCTTAAAAGCTTTAGTCCAGCCACTGTGCCCCCACCCCGTATATTGGCTCTGGGCCCTGGGCTGGGAGAGTGGTCTGGTTGTTTACCAGGAATTTGGACCTTCTTCAGAGAAAAGAACAGATGACCTATTAGTCTAATTCAAGCACTTAGCAAGGAATGACTGTACGATTCACACCCCCAGCCCTAGGCTAATGGAATCAAAGCAAATGGAGAGGCCTTGATGGCTCAGCGTTCTTACTGGGAGGGGAAGAAGGGGAAGGTCCAGCCAGTGCCCCACTGGAGTTTGCAGGGAGGCAGGCTGACTGCATATTTCCTGGGACAGGGTGGGCTATGGGGACACAAGAGTGTATAGGGAGAGGCTTCCCTACCACACCCACCACTCTGGCAGCTCTCTGCACACCCTACCCCCAGTTACCTCCTCATTGTCTTACAGCGGTTCTCAACCTGTGGGTTGTGATCCCTTTGGGGGTCGAACGACCCTTTCACAGGGGTCGCCTAAGACCATCGGAAAACCCATATCAGATATTTACATGACGATTCATAACAGTAGCAACATTACAGTTACGAAGTAGCAACGAAAATAATTTTATGGGGGTCACCACACCATGAGGAGCTGTATGAAAGGGTCACGGCATTAGGAGGTTGAGAACCACTGCCTCAGAACTTGCCTGGGAGAAAAATGGGAAGACAACCAGACATCCATCAATGCAGAACTAGTTAAATAAACTATGTATGTAGAGATATGCATTTATACAAGTCCATCTCATTCAGCTGATGAAAAGGATGCTATAGCTCAACTATACTCGTGGATACAAAGATCCATGACTTACTTTGATATGCAGTGTCTGTCTTCACTTACGTAAAAATTATACATACTCACAGATTCTCCTCTGCATAAGTGTGCAGGGAGCAGGCTCAGAAATTTGAGAGTGAGATTTTAAAAGATTTTTACTTTCTTCTTGATAACCACAGCATCCAAATTCTCTACAAAAACCTTGTATTTACAACTTTTTTGAGTTCTTACTATGTGTCAGTCACAATGCTTTTACATGGATCACCTCATTTCTTATGAGGTGGGTTTTATGCTTTTCCCATGTTACAGGTGTGGATATGAAGTGCAGAGAGGTTAAGTCCAAGGTCACACAGCTAGTGACTGACAAAATCAAGTGTTGTTGAAGGACTAAAAGAATTAATATGTGTACTTGCACATAGTAGGGACAAAGTAGTACTTAGCACATAGTAGGGGCTTAATAACTGAGGGTTATCATTATGATTATTGTACAACACTTGTCACACTGCATTTTTACCTTTTTTGTTTTTATTTTTTGGTTGGTTCCCTGAGCAGGGATCGAGTCCAGGCTGTGGCAGTGGGGGCGCCGAAGCCTAGCCACTACTCCACCAGGGAAGCCCCCGCATTTTTAAAATTAACTGTCTCATCCATTCCCTTCCTCTGTTGTGTGAAAGGCTTGAAAACAAGATCTGAGTATTATCACCTTGGAATCTCCAGTGCTTAGCACAGTGGCTTGCAGGTGTTTATAGACTGAGTGAACGAGTTAATAGATAAATATTCACAGCTTTGTAAATATATTCCGCCAACAGCTTTGCATGGGTGACTGTTTCCTTATACCAGTGAGATCAAGGACCAGTCTCCCCTTTTCTCTGGCCCCCATTACTAGTGTGGAGCAGACCAATAACACAAGCAGGTGCTCAATAAATGCTGTGGTTGACTAAGGACCCTCTCCTCTCAGCTGCTGTGGCAGATCCCAAAAGTGGCTGGAATTGGGACAGATATCCAGGCTCACAGCCTCACATGAGCTACTTTTATTTCCAATTCCACGTCAAGTACACAGGGAGGCTGAGAAATGTGCCTGACGTCACACAGCAGTTGGTGGCAGACTTGCTGTGTCTCATAGTCACCAAGTCTGTGTTCTTTTGTCTGTAAAATCTCTAGTTCTGTATAAATTCACAATGTGAGAAAATAGGAGAAGAGCAAAGGTGTAAATCAAAATGTTTAATCATGATCCAAGAGGCTGGGGGGACTTGGGGACATTAGCAGGAAGAAATCAAGGCCCAAATGCTCCAGCTCCTGAGGCTCAAATGCTCTGTAGGATCCCAGGGCAGGTGAAGGAGCAGGTTCCCATCCCCCATTCAGAGGAGACAAGAGGGGAGGAGTCTTGCGCCAGCCTTCCTAACAACGGGGAATGTCTTTCTAGGCTGCCTCAGAACACCCAGCCCTGCCTGCCTGAAGAATGCAATAGAGGAGCACTGATTTCTTAGAGCCTGCTGATCCTGGCGGGCATGGGGAAGGGATCAGGAGAGAGTTTCATAGAGCTGGTCACCACCAGAAGATAGGGCTAAACCGAACCCTGGAGGGGCAGCCTGAGTCAGAGAGGGAGGGAATGAGAATGTTGCCAGTCAGCTCCTCCGTGGCCTCATCTGGAGAAAACTGGATGTGCAGGGGAGGGGGATCAGAGTTGTCACGTTGTGTACTGGACCTCCTTCCTGATGCTGTCCTTTCCTCATTTCTTGCAGGTGGCAGGTCAGGCTAGGTGAAGAAGTGGGAAAGGAGGCCTCCAGGGAAATCTAGTTACCAGAAACTTGGGAGCAGAATCAAGGTAACTGTATAGTAGAGAAGAGAGGGCACCCAGGGCTGTGGCCTCAGAGCAGAGTTTTTGTTCTGTGGAAGAAATGCAATGGAGTCAGCTCCACCCTCTTCACAACCTCAGCCTCAGTCAAGGTGTCCATGAGAGGTCTATGCACATAGCATTCATGACAACGAGGTGCCCCCCTCCATCCCCTTGCCTGCCTTTTCTGGGTTTTCCCCAGATGGTTGGGTAAAGGTATGAAGATTGTAACAGAGGAGTCTCTACCTGACGTTCCATCATGGATAAGGGAGAGACTGTCCGGTCCTGGGAGAAGAGTCGGCTGTGTGAACGCATCTTAGCTGCAATGGCCTCCACTGGGGAGAAAAGAGAAGATAGAATGGAAGTGGGCAGATGTGGCAGATATCTCAGGCTCCCAAGGAAGGAAAGGGAATGTCTCAGGAACCCTGGGGCATAGAAGGGCAGATGGGTGACAAGTGGGAATGGGATATTGTCTTATTCTGCTTGCTTATTCCTTGAGCTGAATAGTGTCTCTGTGGCCAGACAGATTAAACAGGCATCTTAATCTATCTGGGGGTCACTCAGGGAGCAAAGGAAGGAAGAAAAGCCCAGGCTGGGGGGATGTAAGCCTATGCTGAGGAGGGGGCTGCTGTGTCTGCAGTAGATAGATGGAGCCAGTGTGGACCAACACGTTGACCCTTTTCCTCTCTCTGGATCCAGCTGACATGCCCATGGGGGAGGGAGAGGTGAAATGCACTCACCGAGGCAAGGGTTGTGGGAGAAGGACTTTTCCAGCCGCTCACACTCATCCTGCAGGTTACCACTGCCTCTGCAGTTGCAGCTTAAGGCAACGCTGGCATTGATGTCACTGACAAAGTTGGGGGTCAGGGCAGTCCCTGTGGGGTGAAGAGTGGAGTGTTAGACCTAGGCCAATACCAACTTCAGCTCCCACCCTCTCCCACTTGTCTCAGGAACACTCCATAGCAGGTCAGTAGAGCATTCTCACCCACAGGGCTGTACAACTTGGGGGCTCCTTACACATATACTCCAGCCTCACCTATCAGCCCCATGTATGCTCGCAGACATCTGGACTTCTTACAGCTCCCTAGGATGTTCAAGGGATGGCAGTGGGTCTGAAAATCCGCCAGGCGCGATCTGGAAGAAGGAAAATTTCAAGAGTCCCGATGGAGGGTCTGGTCTGCAGACTTCACCTTGCTGCCCCTTTAGTTGACATGCCCATCTTCATGCCAAATCCTCCTCTGCTTTTAGAACCTGGCCCAGGGCTTCCTTCTCCGAGAAGCCTGTTCCCATCACAGTGAAACTCACTACCGCCCAGTCCCCACAGCATAGCACTCTGAATTGGCCTCTATAATCCCTAGGAATGAGACCTCAGGCAGCTTCTTTAATCCCAGTTTCCTCAACTGTAAATACAGATCGTGGACTTTTGTGAGAATGAAATAAGAGTATGTATGTATAACGTTTAGCACAGTGCCTGGTGCTTAACAGTTCCATAAATGTTAGATATTGTTATTACTAAGATTCAGTCTCTACTAGGTAAGGCTGGTTATCTTTGGGTGATGGATTGATGAGTAGGCTCTTTTGTATAAATTTCTGCAGTTTTCCTTACATTTTGCTTGTTAGATTGGTGGTTTACTCCTCTGTCACCCCCACTCAAATGCAAATTCCTTGAAGAAAGGAACAATATCTTAATCATCTAGTTCAGTAGTTGTTATAGAATAGTAATAGTTATAGCTACCAGCACAACAACAGGCAGCATGGCGGAGAGGTCAGGAACACAGACTCCAGGCCAGACTTCCTTCACTTCAAACCTCATTAACCAACCTAACTTAACCACCTGAGGGAACTCGACACGTTATTTAACCTTTCTCTGCTGTGGTTCCTTCATTTGTAACCAGAAGATGATGAAAAATAAAAACAGCATCGATTCTGTCAGGTTCTTGTGAGGTTTATATGAGTTAACACATGGTAAGTAGTTAAAACAGTACCTAGCCCATAGTAAGTACTAAGTATTAATACTGTGATTATTAAGAGCTCTGACTATGTAATATTTTACAGAAGAGGAGAGTGAGACTCAGAGGTTATGTAACTTGCCCAAGGTTACAAAATAAGGTTGGTGTGACTCCCAAATGTGAACTGAATGGATGAGAACTTCAATTCGGTGAGTGTGTTGTCCCGAGAAGGCAGAGGGAAAAGCCAGAACAGAATTTGGTTGGACACCATGAATCAAACACCTTACAAATCTTCGTGCCCTTTGATTTAATAATGGCACTTGTAGCAACAAATCCTAAGTAATAATTAGATTTGGGCACAAAGATTAATGAGCACGAGGAGGATTTGGCATTATTTATAGCAACCTAAATATCCAACAGTAGAAAAAGGATTAAATAAAGTATGGGGCATCCATAAAATGGAATATGATGTAGGCACTTAAAAATCAAGTGGTCAAAGGACAGTAAATGACAAAATAAGCACCACAATTTATTGAGCACCAGTAAGTTAACCACTCTACATAAATTATGTAATTAACTCTCATCAAAATCCTATCAGGTTTGCATTATTATCCCAGTTTTTACAGAGGATTAAGTAGAACTTTAGGTTAAGTGATGGGCTCAAGGTCACACAGACCTAGGATTTAAATTCACATTTGTGTGACTTCAGAACCTGTCTTCACCACTATTAAATACCGCCTCCATGGGAAAATGCTCATGAGATATGTACCATAAGTGAAAAAAGGATACGATACAAATATATTCCCAAAATGTCAAATTTTGTTTATCTGTATGGTAAAGACTGGAAAGAAATGCTCCCAAAAGTATGACAGATTATCGTCAGGTGATGGATTCTGAGTGATGTTTTTATGTTTTTATTTTTCTATACAAAGGAAAAAACGATATAGGAGAATTTCTTTGAGAAAAGAGTTTCAGAAAATATAAATAGTAGCTGCATGGTGCAGTCAGTTCGTGGTCCCTGGCCCATCAGGCCCAGGCCCGTTTGGGAAGGCGGCCTGGAAGGAATGGTGTGTAACCCGCCCACCCGCACCCGGACCCCGCACCTGCACAGTGGGTCAGAGAGGCAGTCGTTCCGCATATCCAAGCAGTTGGGGGTCTCAGAGGGCAGAGCGCAGCTAGGGGCGATGGTGTTGCGCCGGCGCCTCCCGCAGCCCAGGTCAGTGGGCGCGCACGGGCACAGCAGCAGGCCTTGCGCGTGGGACTCCCGTGCCTTCTCAAAGAAGGTGCGGAGCTGTTGGAGGCAGGTGTGGCGCTGGCAGCGGGGTGCTGAGCACGCCTTCCCGTAGGCCCTGCGCAGTCGGTCACACTTCTCGTTAAGAGTGCACAGCATGGCGAACTTGAGGCAGAGGTCGGAATCTGTGGGGAGAGTGGCACCAAGTCGCCAGTCTTCTATGCAAACACCTTCCCTAAGAACCCCTCCCCACCACCTGTTTTAAGGAGCATGGGAGGACTACCCTGAGTAATCCACAAATTATATCTGGTATTTGTGAGCCTCCCCTATCCTACTCCTCAGGTTGACTAAGTTAAAAAAAAAAAATCCATGTATATCTAACGCTCATTTATCTAGGATTCAAGCAGACAGAAAGTTCAAATAACTAAAACCTTTTCTTCAAATCCTGTGCACTGAGTGAGATCCCATGGTGGAAATCATAACCCTGGTGCCCTACAACAATCTAAAGCGCTTTCTGAACTGTCCCAAACAGATGCAACCAAATTCTATTTAGAATTTTTGTTTTGTTTTACATTTGTCTATTATCCGGAGTATTAATATCACCTGCCAATTTTTCATGATTGATGCATTTATGAAAGTTTCCCATACTCTTTGAGTCTTGGGAAATTATGGTGATATTTCTATTAACAGAATGTTCCAGCAGTCAGAACGATGGAGTAACTGGAACAGGTGATTCCTGGATTTTTGTAACTAAGAGTTTGTTATGTATAAGTCTTCATGCTTTTCTCTCAAAATTCTAGTATATAGGACTGATAACAAACTCACATCTTTCTCAAAAAGAGTGTATGTGTGTGCATTCCCTTCCAATAAACACAACAGGAAGCTTCGCCTTCCTGAAAAACATGCATAGTCCTTGCCAGACAGATGGCTCTCCATTCTGAGTCACCCCTGAGGAGTCACTCTCTCTAATCATTTTCCCTGCCCAATACCTCGCCTATCCCATTAGAATGGTTGAAAACAAGCAATTTCCTAGTCTTCAGGGACAAAAAACTACTTTTGTGGCTGCCTAGAATGAGGATAAATACTCCATTTCAGCGCATTTTTTCTGGGACTGCTGCCACTCCCACCAAACCTTTTGTAGAGAGAGACCCCAGCTTTTGAAACCAGGGAGCCCTAATGGGCTCTCTTCAAATGCCTCCCTAATAACTGTTGCTCTTTGATTACGCTTGTGAGACCAAACTATGCCTCACAGCTCAGACTCCCACCCTACACATGCTGCTTTAGTTACCTGGAAGGTGAGGTTCCCCCTTCAGCACCCCCCGCCCCCCCAGCACCCCCACCACCAGCTTTTATTCCCCATCAGCCACCCTTTCCTCAGGGTCCAGGTCCAGCCTCCACACCCCAGCCTCTGTTTGCCTTCCACACCTGGTTTGAGCATGCTCAATTTGCTGAGATTCATTTTCCCAGGTTTTCTGGTCACTGTGTCTTCATAGGGGGAGACATCCAGCTCATATTCACCTAGAAACAAGGTGGGGAGCGTCAGATTCCTGAAGATAGGGCCGGGGGCAGGAGCAGGAGGGGCTGAGGCTTAAAGCCCTGTGGAAAAAGGGGAAAGGCACAGTCTCTATCTAACTAGCCACAAGCTGTGTAGGGGTGAGGGAAAAAACAGGGTCAGAAAGGTATAGGCAGGGTCTGGTGAATAAACAGGGTTTAATGATAAGAGTAGTAAAGTTACTACGTTAAGCACACTGTGTGCTGGGCACTATGGTATAAGTGAAAAAAATTATATATGTGTATTCTCCCTCCTCCTCTCTCTCTCTCTATAAAATCTCATTTAAGCCTCCTAAGAAGTCTTTGGGTAGGTACAAAAAAACTGAAGACGGGACAGGTTAAATTACTTGCTCAGGCTCAAGTAAGCTAAAGAGTGGAGCTGGGATTTGAAACCTGCACTATCTGACTGCAGAATCTCTGCTCCTAACCACTAGACATATTGCCTGTGGGTCCATAAGCTGACAATGGGACTCTGTCTTATTCTCTCTTGCTATTGGAGAAGGGGCAGTGGTGAACTCAGGTCCAGGCCTGACAACCTGGCTATGCAGATGCATTGCATGCTGAGGAAATGGAGTGAGGCCAGGTCCCAAAATGAACCTGACTGAGCAAAGCAGAGAAAGAAGGGACAGTGATCTCAAAGGAGACACATCTCTCTCAGTCACTCCCCATGGGGCTCCTTTAACGGGGCTCACAAAGTCTTATAAAATCATTGCATGGCTCATATACATGGTAGGTGCTCAATAAACGTTGGTTAATAATTTGCTGACAGAGAGAGAGGTGAGAGAAGTGAGCTGGCAAGTTTGTCATTCAATAAGCTTTTAGGAGGAAAGGAATATGGGTGATGTCAGGCAAATAGGAGAGGAATGATTTGGATACTTGGGAAGATTTGGTACTCCTAAAGGAAAAAGGAGGAGGCGAGAGGATCCAAAGACAAGCCTCAGGGGAACTTCTAAAACAGAAGTGATTAGGACAGGGACTGGAAAGCAGGAAACAAAAGTGTGTGCTAAACTCTATTACTGTTTCCAGTTATTTGCTACCCAGGCTGTGGGAAGATTACACCTCTCCACCTGTTGCCATGCAACTTTTAGGCCCTCCATGAGAGGAGTATATGTCCCCATCCCAGATGCGGTCTAAGAAAATACAGCAGGTTCTTGAATAACGTCATTTAGTTCAACATCATTTTGTTATAACGCTAAGGAAAAAAGAAATCGATAACCAGCAGGGGCCACTGGTGGTGTGGAGTTTGCACAGCTCCCCCTGTATGCCTGGGTTTTCTCCGGGTCCTCCAGTTTCCTCCCACGTCCCCAAGATGTGCACGTGAGGTGAAGTGGCGTGTCTTAAGTTGTCCCAGTATGAGTGTGGGGGGGTGAGCATCCTAAGAGGGAAGTGTGTCCTGTCCACGTTGGGTCTCACCATGTACCCTGAGCTGCCAGAATAGGCTCCAGCCACCGTGACCCTGAACTGGAATAAACAGGTTGGAACGTAATTATCTTACTTGTTTTTATTAATCTTTCTTAAATGTATGTATAGCTCACATTTATTTCAATGTTTAATATTAGAAGTGTTTTGGGTCTTTATTTAGAAGTTTGGTGATCTTTTTGAGAACAGAAATGTACCACAGGAATATAACTCTTGTTTATATCAATTAGCCTATGGTAAAATTGGTTTTGTTATATGCCCTTTCGCTTAAAGTGTGTTTCCAAGAATCTATCAATGATGTTAAAATGAGCACATAACTGTAATGGAAAAGGAAGGACCTCCCAGAAGCTGGACCAAGAGCCCTGCAGAACAATGGATAGAGTAACTTCGCCATGGAGCAAAAACAGGACCTTACTAAAGAACAGCCCCGGCTCACAGGGAAGATGGCCCTTGTGACATTTGTCTAGCAGGACTTCAGAGTTGCTATGAATGTGCCTCCCATCCCTCCCCTTTCTGAGAGTGTTTTCTGTGGTTCTCCTGTTCCTGTCCCATTACTACACATTGAGTATGTGTGGGAGGCAGATGACTTGTCTTGTTAGTCCATTCATTTCTAGGTCAAGCCGTATCCAGACCTGATACAGAAATTACCACAAGATCCTAGACTTAGAGCCTGATGTCATATTTAGATAGAACTCTCAGGATATTTTCCTTGGAAAGTAGTGGGTAAGTATATTTTGCTTGTGGCAGGGAGGAAAATGAACATTTTGACCAAGTGGTGAACTATAGAGATTATATTATTGTTTCCACTTATTTCTGCCCTCTAAGATTATATATATATAATCACTTATTGCCATGTGATTTTCAATGTCTCTCTGTGAGAGGAGCACACCTTCCCTCCCCAGTGATGTCACGCTGTGTGCCATGTGATTTGTTTTGACAATGGGATGTGAGCATAGTATTTTATAACATAGTAACATCTGAGCAGAAGCTTTTAAAGCCCTAGCATGGTTTTGACACTGCTCATTTCCCTCTGCCATGAGAAGGGAGCACCCCAGAGAGAGGCTGTACCTTCGGCCTGGATTCCAGAATGAAGGGGGCACATGAAACAGCCAACATGAACATAAGTAAAACTACACTTTGGTTTTGCAAGTTACATCTTTTATGAGCAAACCTTTGGTACTGCAGCATAGTCCAGTAAAAGCTGATAATACAGAGACGGGTCAGAGGTGGGCCCTCCAGGGCCCTCTTTTACCATCTACTGCCTGGCTAGTGAGTATCTTTTCTGTTAAAGGCCGGACCAGGACACTACCTCCCAGTCTCTCTGAACTTACGGTTTACATTGAATTTGGAGCCTGTTTATGGGTTAAGGCCATTTTCCTCCACCTCCTCTCTATATCCTTCTGCTCCAGGACCTCCCCAGCTTGGCCCCCAGCCTGGTTCAGAGCTCTGCTAAGAGGCAGCTACATGTTGTCAGGTAAGAAAGGGGGAAGTAGAGAGAAAGAGGACAATGCTGGGGAGTCCAAACTGCCAATTCCTCCTCCTCCCTCCACTTTTTACTGATGTCACATACAGAGCTTCATTATCATCTCTGTCAGAATCTACCATCTTATATGCTTGAAGAATGCAAAAACAATCCCCAAGAGCCACCTCCCCTAGCTTAGCCAGCTCTAGGATTGGGGCCTCACCAAGGCTGCGGGCAGGGTGAATGGTCCAGTAGATGTCCAGGCAGGTGGTTTGGTTCTTCATGCGCCGGTGGCACGTGCAGCTCATCAGAGAGCTGTTCCTGAGGTGCT
This sequence comes from Lyroderma lyra, assembly GCA_004026885.1. Lineage (NCBI taxonomy): Eukaryota > Metazoa > Chordata > Mammalia > Chiroptera > Megadermatidae > Lyroderma > Lyroderma lyra. The sequence continues at coordinate 175,195 of PVJL010001015.1, read as the reverse complement.
GTGCTGCCTCCACGCAGTCCTCAGAAAACGAAGGGTCCTCTGCAGGTGATGAAGTGCTTACGCGAGAGGTGCAGGAATTCAGGTGGTGGTAGGCAGCATTGCAAGTGGGATCAGCCTGGCACTTCCTCCTGGCATGGATACAGCTGTTCATGAGCCACCCCTCTGAGGGGAGGAGGTCCCCTGTGGCAGGAGAGAGAAACCAGGTGAGCCTCAAGAAGGTCTCAATAGCTGCCTGGGAGTACCAAGTCCTAAGGTAAGGTGGGGGTTTCTGGGTGAAGTCTTAGGCAAGAAAGTCTTAGGGTGGGCGTGGGGGACACACAGAAGGCCTCTAGGAATGAGTGTCGGGAGAAAGAAGCCTAGCAGGAGTGGTGAGTCTGCAGCTGTCACAATCTGGACAGAATATATCAAATCTCCCTGGCACCTCAGTCTCCCTCCTCTAGTTCCCCAAGAACAAGTGGGGGTTTGAAGAGAGGCTGCTCAGCCTTCAGGGAGGGGGAGGGGGACATTTGTTTGAAGCGGAGCCTGAGGACCCTGTCAGGCATAGGGTGAAGGGCCCTGGGCAGAACTATGCCATGGACAGGGAGGGCTAGCTAGCATCATAACCAGAGAGTAGACAGTGTGCATGGGCATGCTAAATGAGAGTTAGCAATGATTCCGAGTCACTTAAAAAGTTAGCAATGATTCCGAGTCACTTACAGTGAGAATTGGTTGGGGTTGGGGTGTGGAGTTTTTCTGATTCTGTCACTCACTCAGAAATACCAAGCTTTTATGTATAGCTCAGTTCTAGGAGAAAGCCCTGCATCCTAGGATTTAGGGTTATTATGAAGAGGTAACAGAATACCATTATCCTCCCAGTTTTTCAAGGTAAAACATCTAGGAGTCATTCTTAATTCTTCTCTTTCCTTCATATCCAACAAGTCCTGTCAACTCCACAACATATCTGGACTCTGTCTACTTCTCTCCACATCTATTATTACCTCCTTAGCTCCAGCCACCATTAACTTTTGTCTGAACTACTGCCAAGACTCCCTATTGGTCTCTCTAATTCCATCTTCCAAATTCATTCTCCCTAACCATTCAGCCATCCTTTTTTGTTTTCCAGCTTTATTGAGATATAACTGACATATAACATTGTGTGTTTTAGGTGTATAATGTGATTATTTGATACACATATATATTGTGAAATGAGTACCACAATAAGGTTAGTTAACACATCCTTCACCTCACACAATTATTAATACTATTTTGTTGTTGTTGCAGCCATCTTTTGGGGGGTGGGGGTGGGGGTAGGTAGTTCCTGGCTGGGAATCAAACACAGGCATTGAGAGGGCTGAAGCCTAGCCATTACACCACCAGGGGACCCCCTGCAGCCATCTTTTTAAATGAATTTTTTAGTTTGGAAACCATTTTTATTATGGTAAAATTCATGCAACATAAAATTAACCATCTTAAAGGGTACAATTAAGTGGCATTTAGTACATTCATGATTGTTGTAAATCATCACCTCTCTCTAACTCCAATACATTTTTATCACCCTCTAAAGGAAATCCATACCCATTAAAAACACCACTCTACTTTCCTTCTTATTTCTGAAAACTACTAAACTACTTTCTGTCTCTACAGATTTTCCTATGTATTTCATGCAAATGGAATAATAAAATATGTAACCTTTTATATCTGGCTTCTTTCATCTAACATACTGTTTTTTGAGGTTCATCCACATTGGAGCATATATCAGTACTTCATTCTTTTTTATAAATAAATACTATTTCACTGTATGAACACACCACATTTTGTTTATCCATCCATCAGTTGATGGACATTTGGGTTGTTCGTTTTTGGTTATTGCAAACAGTGCTGCTGTGAACATTCATGTACAAATATTTGCTTGAATATTGGTATTCAATTCTTTCAGGTGTATACCTCGGAAGGGATTGCTGGGACATATGGTAATTCAATGCTTAACTTTTTGAGAAACTGCCAAATTGTTTTCCATAGTGGCACCATTTTACATTCCCACTAGCAATGTACAAGGGTTCCAATTTCTCCATACTCTTGCCAACTCTTATTATTTTCCTTTCTTTTAATAGCCATCCATTAGGTGGTGTGAAGTGGTATCGCACTGTGGTTTTCATTTGTATTTTCTCATTAACTAATGATGGTGAGCATATTTTCATGTGCTTGTTAGCCACTTGTATATCATAGCTGGTAATTTAATTGAAGTATAACATATAGAAAAGTACACAAATAAAAAATGTACAGCTCAGTGATTTTCAAATTGAATGCACCTGTTTAACCAGACCTCCAGCTAAAGGACCAGAACATTACCAGCACCCTAGAAGCCCTCTGACAGCCATCCCCTCAAGGAAACCAGCATCTTCATTTCTAACATTAGAGATGAATTTTTCCTACTTTTTCAATCATGTACCATGTGCTTTTGATGTCTTGGCTTCTTCAACTCAATATTATGTTTATGAAATTCACCCACACTGTTAAGTATAGTTGTAACTAGCCTATTTACATGGCTGTATAGCATTCCTTGTATGAATGTACCATAATTCTAATGCTGATTGGCATCACATGGGATCAGCTCATTTCTCTGCTTAAATCACTCCAACAGCTTTCATTACATTTAGGTTAAAATCTAGTTTGTATGAGGGCTGTCCGGAAAGTATCTAGCCATGTAATGTGAAAAATAGAGGCATTAGTGGCTAGATTTTTTTTCCCTGACAGCCTTCATATACCCTGGTTTACAAAGACTTGTGAGACTCAGTCCCTGCCTACTTTTCTAATCTATCTCTCCCATTTCCCGCCATCCACTCTGGCCTTCTCTGTGGTTGCCATTAAACAAGATAAGCTTATGTTCCACCTTAGGGTTTTTGTTCTTGCCTTTCTTTCTGCTTGGAATGCTCTTCCCTGTGAACATGACATGGCTTCTGGTAATTCAGTTCACAGCTTACATGTCACCTCAGAAACTCCATCCCCAACCAACCAATGTAAAATAAACTACTAGCTACTCTAACACATTATTACTCCCATTCTCTGCATAGCACTTATTACCACTTGATTTTTTTTATTATCTTCCTCTTTAGGCTTCCATGTCTATCTTATCACAACTCTGTCTGCAGTGCCTAGAACATTGCTTGTTTTCTGTGAGCTCCAACTATTTTTGAAATCACCAAATAACAGAGACATTCTGTGAGCCACTTCTATAACTTCTCTGGGCCCTTTCCCTCTACTTAAAGAGTCCCCAAATTAGGAGGGGCCTCAGAGTTTAGTTAGTCCAACCTCCTCTTCCAATCACATGATAATCAATTAGTTTACTTAGTAAAATGCAGAATTCTGAGCCCCATCCCAGAATTACTGAATCAGAATGTCTGGTGATAATGCCTGGGAATCTGAATTTTAGCAAGTTCACTGGATAGTAATGTATACCCAATACTTTGAGAATTGGTGCCATATCCTGCATAAATATGGACAGGATCAGTAGTACTAATTTTTCCTTTTGCTTCAGTCTCCAATATGACTCAGCAGGACATTATTATTCTTTCTATTTAAAATTTTTATAATTTGTTCATCATGGGGTTTTGGGGGGGCATTAATTTTGTTTTTTAAAATATCACATTAAAATATTCTTTATCTTTTACTACTGAGTTTCTTGGCACCCCCTTCACTTACCTCACCTTAGTCCCAGCCCTGCCTAGGACAATTTACTTCACTTTCTGGACTTTCGTTTTCCAAATGTAAGATGAGGGGATTGGAATAAACCAGAATTTCTCAGTGGAGGAGATAGAAAAGAGAGAGGTTAGGCTCCTTTTGGGGTATATCAGAATTTTCAAAGGGAATGTGTGGTTCAAAAAAGTACATTTGATAATTTCATATCTAGAAGATGAAAATCAGCTTTTGAAATTTCAAAAAATATTTAAGGCATGAGATTTTTATCTTTGCCATAAGGGGGCCATGAATTTAAACAGTTTGAAAAATGCTAAATGTTTAACCCATTTCCCATTTGCCCTGAGAATACCTGCTGGCTGTGCTTGCGGCTACACCATTCACCCTGAGATAACTCGCAGATTATAGTCCTAACTTTACCCCCAATGTTCTGTGCTTTGAAATTTACCACACAAAAAATATTATTAAATACTGATCATCACATACATTAGGATTAGAGACAAGTTCCGTTTAGGAATAAGTCCAAGAACAGTTTTTATATTTTATTTTTGCATTGAAAACCAGTCAGATGTGCTTCAGCCTCAAAGAGCACGTTTATGTAAAATTAAATGAATGCAGCAGCCAGCTGCACTTTTTTTTTTCCTTTTTCCTAAACAGGAAATGGGTTAATAAGATGTTACTTCTGGTAGGTACCCAGTAAGTGCTTGCTAAAAGAAATGTAGCAGGTCCAAGTCTCATTGCTTAAACTGGACTAAATACTGAGTAGTAACAATTTTCAAAAGTAAATCTTTCTAATTTCTTAGATAATAGTTCACCAAGTCTGTGCAGCAGATTTAGGGGCACTGCAGCTCAAAAAAAGGTGGGGGCCATGTTAAATTTCATCATAACAGGGCAAAATTTGTTCCACTTAATGGTTCATAAGGATGGTTTAATGTTTATCCCTGATCCTGACGTGTAGCCATTCTGTTAGGGATAGTGAAACTTCATGGGCCAACAAATCAAATCAAATCAGTGATGTCTCGCTGCCCTGGTTTACTGATGGAGTCAGTCTGGACTGACTAGTGCTTTCCCTCCCTCCTTCTATTATCTGTCTTGCAGCCAAGACTGCATTTCTCCAGTATGACCCCATGGACTGAGGTCACTGGCCTATATGGGGTCTCTGCCTCAGGATTCTCTCCACTCAGGCTCTCTGCACACAATGAGATTCCAAGCACCCATGCTACTCCCAAAGGCCAAGGGCACATTCCCTGGGATCATGGATCCCAAGCTGCCCTTTCTTGGGGGAATGACAGGGTTCTAAAACCAGGCCTTTAGCTGCATATTTTACAAAACACCAATTGTGTATCTATAATAGCATAAGGCGCTGTGCCGGTCAGCTATCAGGGGAAGGCCATCTTGCCAATAGCGAGTTTTCCCTAATTAAAATAGTAACAAAAAAGTATATCCTGACGAGGGGTAGGTTGGTGGTGAGCAATATTCTCAGCAATACAACCAAATAATGACGTTAGCATGTTCTGGCAGGAGTTTACAGCCATAATTTGTACAAGTCAGTTCTAATAAAAACTTCTTTCAAAAAAAAAAATAATAAAAACTTCTCTTTCGTTATCTGTACCTAGAGTTCACTTCCCTAGTCCTTACAGGGGTGGAAGAGATGAAGCCCGCAAGGAGCAAATGGGATCCAGCTTCTGATTCTCCCCGCCTTCTAGAGATGCTGTCCTACAAGTGGTCTAGCCAGATGTTGGATGTTCTGTGACGGTGCAGATGCACCCCAAAAGAGGGAAAGGGGAGAAGCTGGAGCGAGGAGATGCTTGGGTGCCCTGGCCACTGTTGGCACTCCACTTACAACAGTTCAGACACTCCATTAGGCATGGAACCCACCTCTTCCTAGCACCTCGGTTTCCCTCCTCTAGTTCCCCAGGCTCCAAGGGACAAAACCCGGGACCAGGTGGCAGGGCGGTGTCTGAGCCTTCTGGGTGCGGTGACCAGGGACCCACCTACACACTCCCCTCTCGTCCCCCTAACACACTGGCTGGACTGGGCTCCATGTACGTACAGACGATACTCCGACGACACTCACCGGCTCTGGGCAGTAGCGGCAGCAGCAGCAGCAGCAGCACCAGCAGAAGCACAGGCGGCGGAGGTAGCGGGTTGCGGGGTCGCGCCATGGCGGGGGACGCACGCTAGGGCCACTCTCGAGGCACTCTGCCCACACCGGGTGCCGCGCTCCCTTCGCTCCTTGCACTGGAGCCCTGCGTGCCGGGTGCCTCCCACCACCGCCTCCCGCCCCGCCTCGCAGGCCGCCCCTCCTCGCAAGCTTGGCGCCGACACTCTCCCGCCAGGGTCTTGGGCGCCGCCCTCCAACTCTGAAGCGGACCAACGCACCACTCCACTTCTACTCCTGAAGGGAAGATGAGCAGGGTAGGGCGAGGGAGGGCGAGGAAGACAGTGCCCTACCCGAGTTCGCCCATCTGCTGTCTGCTGCAGACACCTCTTAGAGGAGGAATTCTGCGCGAGATATTGGGGAAGCTGCTGCCGGAGACCCCCCCATCTGGGGTGTCCCAATATCTATCCAAAAAAGCACCCTTTCTCACCCCCACCCCACTGCCACCAGGGAACAACCACCACAAATAAAGCTTCTAACAGAACTTGAGTAAACCAGCACAAGGGCATTTCTAGTATATATATTTTTAGAATTTGCACGTCCATGATTTCATTTTGCCTTCATAAGTGTCTTCAAGGGTAAGATTCGGTCATTGTCTTTCAACTCGCGATTATGTAAAAATGGGTCCCAAACAGGTGAAATGGCTTTGCTGGGAGCAGTCCTGGGGCCAGATCCCAGAACTTCTGCCAGAGTAGAAGCAATAAAATTCAGATCCTTCAGTGTCGAGGGAAGATGGAAGGATTAACCCCCACCCTCCACCTCATAGACTAAATAGCAGAAATTTCCCTGGAAGAAAGGCAAGATCACAGAGGAAGACGGTTGGAGAGGCCATTTAGGAGCCTGACCATTTTAAACAACTAGGTAGAAACACTGCTGTGCCCAAATCCAGGATTTCTATCCATAATGAGTATTCATTGGACTAGGCCTGATCCCCACCTGCTCCCAGGGTAGAGAAAGAGGCAGAAGGACTTGAATGAGAACTAAGCAGTGCTTACAAAGAGAGAAAAAGAGGGTGATGAAAAGTAGGTGTCACCCCCTAACCCTCCAACCAAGTCCTCTCCTTACTTCCATAGCTGACCTTGCGGAGGGCCAGGAGGGAGGTCTGAGGTTTATTGCCTGCTGATTCTGAATATGGCCATCCTGCTGTGGCCGGTGGGGAGGGGGGCATTTGCAGATGTAATCAGCCCAGAAAGAGAGCCGGGTGTAAATCACCCTTCACAAAGCTAGGAGGGAGGCACGTGGCCTTAGATAAGGAAGGAGACTGCTGTGGTCTCTTGTGCCCTTTCCTCCCTTCTGTTGCCCAGGGGGAGCTGGTTCCTGAACTGTAATGCACTTTAAATGGAGTTTGTGCTTCATTTTAATCTATATCTTCCCTGCCAGTCTTACAGGAGAACTATGAAAGTGAACATCTGGCTACTCAGCTTTTGCATGGGGTTTGTTTGCCCCCAGCTCCACCCAACCTTCATTGTACTTTTCCCAAGCCCTCCTCTCCAGTAAGGTTAGAAAACCTGTAGCGGGGGAGCTGATAACCTCCACTTTATACTCCACTCTGGCAGCAGTTTCAAAATGGAATTTTGGGAAAGGTCACCTCTGCTCTCCTCTCCTTCAGCAACAAAGCCAAATCAAGTTTGGAGGTGGAGGGTAAGTTGAGAAAAGAACAGGGTGCCTACTCCAAGTCTACTCAATGCTATCTCCATGGAATGAACCAGGAAGGCAGGAACTAGGTCAAACTGATAGGCTGAAAGCAATGTCCAATTCCACTGCTAAGAGGTCAACCTTTTTATGAGAGTAAATGAGATGCCTGGAGCATATTTTTGGGCACTGGGGTTGGAGAGCCTGACATCACTGGGTCTTCAATGAGGACTGGTAATCAAAGATAGGAGAGAGTTGAGGAACCCTCTGCAAATAAATACGACTCCAAAACTAACACTGACAGCTCTTCTAGCACACCCTCTCCCCACCAACCATGTCCTCTATGACTGCCAACACATGCTAGATAAGCAATATTGCCTGTGGGAACCTTGTGGATAATGACAAATGAGCCAGTCCTTTCTACAAAGATAATGTTACTTAGCCATCATTCAATTTAATAATGTCTTTTGAGACTGATTACGGGTCCAGTTTTGTACCAGGTGCAAAAACGATTAAGACACAAACCCTGCCACGGGAGGCATTGAAACGCACTGATTGGGGCTCCAAGGTCCAAAGACTCTGTATCGTATTCTACTTTTACTTGTAATCTTGGTTCTGTTTTCTACCCAGTCTTCTTTCACAGTTAAACTTTACTTACTGCTGCTACCTCAACTGAGGATATTAGCAATACAGTGAATAATAGTTAAGAGCACAAGCTTTACAGACTGCCTGGGTTCAAATGCCATTTCCAACACATGCTGGTGACCTTGGGCATGTCACTTGATTTTTCTATGCTTGTTTCTTCATGTGCAAAGTTAATGGTAACAGTATCTATATCATATCACAGTCATGAGGATCAAACAAGTATATATTGAGTAAAGGGTTCAGCACAGTGCCTTCCACATAGCAGGCACTGGATAAAGTGATATCATCCTAAGCGGCATGCAAGAGTTAATTAGTCTGCGATCTTGGCTAGCCCCTACCACCCAACTTGCTGCTTTGGAGCTGGAGGCTAGAGTTCTTCTTCCTTTCAATGAATATATTAGTGGGCCAGGGATGGAAACAAAGAATCACGTCCTCCTTTGTCAGTATCTTGAGGACAGGGATTGAGTCATATTTGAGTATCTATGGTACTTAGAATTGACAACCCCAGATATATAGGTTTGTAGGAGTTGGTGTTTCCTTAACACTTGCCTGAACTGAATGGGGAAAGAGAACCCTCCATGCCTCTTACTTTATACTTCTCAGAAGTAAAGAGAAATGCTCCTTCCTTCCTTATGGCTGAGGTCAGCCATGCTCTAGGCTGAGATTGACAACCAGAAACAGTTTTTTTGGCCAAAAAGTTTCCATGCTTTATTACTGACTTCATGATGAACAAATAGTAGTTGTGCAAGGACACCAGTGCAGAACTCACCCCCTAAATAGCCTTGTGCTGAAATCTATGGGCTGGGGTCTTAGTGTCTGCTCTTAGCCTCATTCTCTAAAGCTCAGCCAACCATTATGGCCCTAACTGCTCAAGAAACTACAATGGAGGTTTACGTACTTAACACCTAATACAATGCCAACTTTAGAAAGGCACATTGTTTTCTGATGAGGATTTGATAACAGCACAATCCATTAAGGGTACAGACTCTGGAGCCATACTGCCTGTGTGTAAATCCTAACTCCACCATTCACTAGCTGTGTGATCTTAAAATAAGTTAATTTCTTCATCTGTAAAATGTGCATAATAATCAGTACCTGCCTCACAGAATTGTTGTGAAAATTAAATTAGTTTATTTATACATGAGTTCATAAAGTCTTGCATGCAATAAGTCCTTGAAAAGGGTTAGCTACTATTAGTATTGTTCCTGAAAAATAACATGAATCAAGTCACATGGTATCTATACAATGGGAGGATATTATAAAAAATTATATGGGAAAATGTTACCTTTTAGCCAAATATAATTTTTCACAAAGTAGATGACTAATTAAGCCCTGGGTTTTTGTTTTTCACTTATTATTGAAAAGTGAACACATGTTTACCAGTCTCTTCCCAGGCAGGAGCTTGGTTCTATGCTTCTGGGGAGAATTACCAGGAAATGATCCATGAGGGTGGGCAGTGAGTCAGGGACCCCTCCTTACACTTGAAAGTGGAGGTGCATCAAGCAATTTCCTTCTCAGGCTTCTAGGAGTTCTTGCTTGGTGGTGGGACAGAGGAGCAGCATCTTTCCCTCAACCATCCCCATCTAATATGTAGTAGCAGTTTTTCTCTCGTTTTCCGCTCCCCAGCCCTTGTGAGCTCTGAGTTCAAGAGCTCTGGGAGAAGATCGGAGTGGTATCTTCCCTAAACAGACAGGTGCTCATGCTAGGAGTGGCGGCTGCATGCTCCCTCCAGTGGCTGATTTAGGAACTACAGATGTGCCCTCTTCTGTGAGGCATGCACGGGGCACTCCAGAAGAGAACTTGAGAACCTTGCAAAAATCAGTCCAGCTATTGCCCTCTTTTCTGCCCACAGACTTTTAAAGTCTTCCTACTCAAGAAATTGGAGAAATGCTGTTTTCTGTCTCCATTCTATCTCAGCCTAGGCTTCAGAACCCTTTGTCCTTTTCTGGTCCTGGGCTATCACTACTACTAGGTGAATGCCAGAGAATGACAATGGTTATAGTCAATTCTACTGCCACCCCAAGCCAAATAAGGCCTGTATCTCATTAAGCAGACAAAAGCCTACTTACTCGCCTTAAAGAACTCTAAGGAAGGGAAGCCTGGGATATTGCTAAAGAGTGCAGTTTAAAAGGTCTTCCTTCAATCTAACTGACCTTGCTTGGTATTTTTATTTTCTTTTATTTCTATCTTTATATAGCACAAATCTCTACTCCCAACCATCCTAAATCTCAATTTGTCTTTGTAAGATATGAAATGGAGTGAAGAAAAGTTTTGGAAATGAAAGAAGTCAAAAGTCCATTGAGGCTATAGATAAGGAAACTTTAAGTCAAACTCAGACCTATTACCTACCTGCCTTAGGGAATGCCACTGATCTGGTTTTCTGAGCCTAGATACCAGAGTGCTGAGTCTGGGGCACACTTTTACATAACTCACAGCATGGAATGGTCTAGGAAAGAAAAGCCCAGAATATTGCTAAAGAATGCAGTATAAAAGGTCTTAATTCCAGAGCAGTGGATTTCAAGCCTTGGCACGCATGAGAACCACCTACACAGGAGATTTTAAAAACCCAGATTACTGAGCTCTAACCTCAGATGTTCTGATAGAGTAAATCTGGGGTGGGGCCTGAAAATGTGCATTTCAAACAAGTTCAAACAATACTGATGGTCCAAGGTCTAAACTTTGAGAACCACTGGTTTAGAGAAAAGTACCTTTGTCTCAGCTCTGAATTAGAGAGGTTATACCTTTAGGTCTGAAGGTGTCTAATTTAGTCATCACTACTTCCTTATATAAATCTTCTAGGAGCAGACTAGGTTATCATTGTTCATGTCTCATTCTATAATGTTTATTTTCCCATTTAAGAAAAAGAGAGAGGGGGAAACAAAGAAGGGAAGCACAGAGAAAGAAGTTGGGCAGCTTTCTTGCATAGCCAGAAGCTGAGGGAGAGAAAGAGCTGGCTGGCTTGTGAGAAGACACAAGTAGTTAGGGAGAGAGTACAAATGCTCCCTGAAGCAACACACACCTCAGCGCTATCACCTTATAAAGCCAGCTCTAGGACTTCACCACCAGTCAGCAACTCTACTGAAACCCAACCAATCCTTAGGCCTAGGATTTCATCAATTTGGCAGCCTGTTGGTTTGCAGTCATCTTTTAACATTCATGACTTTAGCCATGTGGAAGATGGCCTCTTTCAGCCCAGGGTTTCTACAGGGTCTTTTGGTGACTCCTAGGTAACCAGCAGGTGATCTATTATCATGGGCTCAAGTCCTTCACCAGTAAGGCAATCTGTTCCTGCAGCTACTGCTCTCCTTCCATTGCTTTGATCTTGCTTTGACACCTCAGCAGTTCAGCCTTGTGATCCTGGTGATGCATAGGGCAGTAGCTCTGTGGTTCACACAGCCCCTGAAAGGTCAGGGACAGAGTAAGGGATACTCTAGGCTCCTGAATTCCCCTTGCTAAGTATAATAGAGAGGCTACTGGTAGTGGCTAAGGAGAGCAGTTTTTTCTCAGAGGGCTTTGCAGACCCTGGGAGCTGCATGCTAAAGTTGGCTCCCCCAAGTCTGGGCTTCCCTGTTGCCCCACATGCCCCATCCTTTATCCTTTATTCTGGAAAGAAGTCTCTGTAGTCCCCTTTGAGGATATACAGCTCAATGCAGGGTACTGGTTCAGGGTCCTATCCTCTTCTCTCAGACATCGATGTTTGCAATGTCTTATTAAGCTAATTGTCACACTGCATATTGATCATGATCTTAGTTTTATAAAACATATACCAGAATAAAATCAGGAAGGCTATAATGAAAATATTACTAGGAGTTATCTCTGGTGGCAAGATTATGGGTAGGGTGACGCATGATGACTGCACAAACTGGGATGCTTTTCAGAGTGAAAAAGAACACTCAATAATTACCCTGCACTAGGAGGCATAAATGAAATCATAACATGTAAACCAAGATATACTGTCACGCAAACTGAGTGATGTTTCCTTTTTTCCTTTTGGGGTTTTTGCCTTTTCTTTTCTTTTCTTTTACTTTCTTTCCTTGCCTATTTTCTTTCTTTTCTTTCTTTCATAAGAATTACATATCCTTTGTTTAATTAAAACAAAGATGACAGAAGAATGAGATAAAAGGGAGTCCTTTAATACAGCTTCAGTTGAATAAGGAGCCTATGTTAATGAACACAGTGAAAGACATACAAATGGAAATGGAGATTTTAGGGACAGAACAGACCAGATGGTAGCTTATGTAACCAGCTACCATCTCCAGAAATCTGCTTACTGTTTCTGGGTTGATGTACTTCAGATCTTGGTGTCTCCCTGACACGGTTGGCAGTGCACATACCTGAAAATACCCAAGAGCTGAAATAATAGCAAGTTTTATCTACTCAAATTTGAGATGAAACATCCATACATTTTCTTTCTTTTCACATGACTTTTAAAACACCAGGTGCCTTCAAAAATAGTCTTTATAATGTGCATTCCATTTCTAAAAACTGTAGCAATTCTATTTCTAAGAACTAATCCTAAGGAACTAATTAGGGATGTGTATGAAGTTTTAGATTTATCTACAACTATGTCTATTTTGTTATTTTTCACAAGGGAAAATTATATTAGTAAATATTCTACAAGGGATTTATCAAAAAATTATGGATAGCCAAAAAAATGAAATTCTGTGCTGCTATTAAAAATAATGAAATGATGAAGCAGAACTATTTATTGACACACACAAAAAATCCTGATATAGTAAATGAAGAAGAACCCCAGTAGATCACAAAACAATATAAATGAATTGTTTTTGTGGAAAATCATAAAATGTATTTGTGTATACATGCATGTTTGTCAAAACAAATAGAAAAAAGTCTGGAGGGATATACATCGAGATGTTAAAAGCAATTATACTCTGGTTGATAAAATTTGGGATAGATTTCATTTTATACCTTTTTTGTAGTGACCAAGTATTATTTATATAATTTAAAAAGATATTTTTAGGGAGCTCCCTGATGGTGTAGTGGCTTAAGGCTTCGGCGCTGTCAACGCTGCAGCCCGTGTTCGATTCCCAGCCAGGGAACTACCCACATAAAAAAATAAAATAAAATAAAATGATTACACAATCAAAAAGGATGCCTTAAAAAAAAAAAAGATCATATGGGAATACTATAAACAACTATATACCAATGAATGAGAAATTTAGATTAAATGGGAAAATTCCTAAAAAGACAAAAACTACTTAAACTGACTCAAGAAAAAACAGACAATCTGACTAAACCTACAAAAAGTAAAGAGATTGAATTGGTAATTTAAGAACTGCCCACAAAGAAAGGCCCAGGCCCAGAAAGGTTCACTGGTAAATTGTGCCTAACATTTTAAAAAAGAAATAAAAACCAATTCTATACAAACTCGTCCAGAAAATTGAAAAAGAGAGAATTCTTTCCAAATGGTGACATCATTACACTGATACCAATACCAAAGACATTACAAGGAAAACAAAATACTAAAGATCAGTATGTCTCAACACAGATACAAAAATTCTTAACAAAATTTTAGCAAATAAAATCCAACAATATATAAAAAGGATAATATACTATGACCAAGCAAAGTTATCACAGAATGCAAGGTTGTTTTAACAGAAAATCAATGTACTTCATCATATTAACAGGTTAAAAAAGAAAACTCATATAATCATCTTAAGAGACACCGAGAAAGTATTTGACAAAACCTAATAATCTGTTCCTGCTAAAATCTCTCAGCAAACTAGAAATAGAAGGAAACCTCCTCAATTTGATAAGGAACATCTCAAGAAACCTACAGCTAACATCATACTCAGTGGAGAAAAACTGGATGCTTTTCCTCTAAGATTGGGTACAAGGCAAGGGGTTCTCACTAACTCTAAGATTGTAAAGGAGTCCTGATACCAAAAAATTTGAGAACTATTAGTCATGGAGAAAGGAGAAAATTGATAATACAAGAGAGAGTAAGAGAGAGAAAAAAACTGCAGAAACAGACAAGAGGAGATGCTTCAATCTGTCTCAATTTTTACAAAGTGTTTACAATGGCCTATAAGACCCTCTATCAGTGATTCCAACCTTTCAGCATTCCTGGGCCACACTGTAAGAAGAATTGTCTTGGGCCACACATAAAATACACTAACACTAATGATAGATGATGAACTAAAAACAAGGTTGCAAAAAATCTCAGTGTTTTAAGAATTAGAATTGGGCCACATTCAAAGCTGTCCTGGGTGGTAGGTTGGGTAAGCCTGCCCTATATGATCTGTCCTGCTACTTACTCACTGCCCTCATCTCCCACTCTGCTCTTGTTTACTTTGCTTCAGCCACACTGGCCTTCTTGCTGTTCCATGAACATGCCAAGCATACGCCCAACTCAGGGGCATTGTATTTGCTTTTTCTTCTTCCTGGAATTAACTCATTCCTCCTGATATGTTTGCTTGGCTCCCCTGCTGCTTCAGAAGTCTGCTCAAATGTCACACTCAGAGATGTCTTCTCTAATCTGTGCCACCTACCAAAAAGATCAGCTCCCACTCTACCCCACCCCAATGCAGGTACTCCCTAATCTCTTGACCCTGCTTTTTCACTATTGTATTTTGAGTTTTGTCATACCATAAATGTATTTGTTTGTTAGTCTGTTTCCTCCTGATTAGACTGTAAGCTCCACGAGAACAGGGACTTCCTTGTGCTTTTGTGTTCACTACTGTATCCTCAGCATTATGAAATAAATGAATTACAAGATGCGGTGTGAAGAAGGAGATAGGGGGCTTTACATAGGAGCAGGGTCACTCCATGGAGGGATGGCAGATGATATGGGTATCAGAGCAGATAGACTGCTGTATTTGGTGAGAAAAGAAGGAAGTTTTCATCTGATTGCTTCTGTTTTCTCTTTGAAACTAAATACTTCAAACTTAGCATGTCCAAAGTCATCCTTCATCCCATCCTTCCTTCACAGTCTATATCCAGCCCATTAAGTTCTGTTGAGACTATATCCAAAAATACATTTTGAATGCATCCATTTCTTCTTGCCTCCATAGGCACTGCCTTAGTCCAGGCTACACCGTCCCTGGGGCTATTACAATAACTTCTTACTCTTATCTGCTTCCAACTCTTTATTTTTTTCTCCTTTCAACACTTAATCCTCTCTAACCCATTCCCCATCCAGAAATAAGAGTGGTCTTCATAAAAAAAAAAATCAGGTTATATTATTCTGCTGACTAAAATCCTCCAATAGCTTCCCACTGCACTTTGAATAAAATCCAAATACTCACCATAGCCTAAAGGTCCAGAATGATCTATCTTCTGCCTACCTCTTCTTTCCCACTTCAGGTAACTCTGCCCCAATTCACACTGGCTTCTCAGCTTCTTGAACACAAAGATCTTTTCAACCCTGTGACCTTTGCACTAGAATATTCTCTCTTCATGAAATGCTCTTGCTTCTACTGTTGTCAAGTACGGTTCCTTCATAACTAGAATGACCAACTCATCCCAATTTGTCTAGGATTTTCCCAGTTTTTGCACTTAAAGTCCCATGTCCTAGGAACCTCCACAGTTGCAGGCAAACTGGGATAGTTTATCAAGCTGTTCTCAATTAAATATCTCCTGCTCAAGGAGGGTCTTCCTAATTACCCCCATTTAAAGGTTCTCTTCTATTAGTCGCTATCTCAGTCCCCATTTTGTTTCTTTCATTACCCTTGGACAATATGCAAAAAATAGTTAAGTTATTATGGCTATTATGGCAGTCATTTGCAAGTCAGCTACCAAGCATCCCATTTTTATAAAATCTCAAATTAGATGGGAGGTATGCCTGCTTCCTGATAAGGCCAAGAGGGACAGATACTCTCTTTTTCATTGTCGTATAGCCAACTGACATTCCTGCCTGAATTTTGAACCTTGAGGAGTAAAACAAAAGCACAGGGTTGGTTGACACTTTTATGGCTGCTGCATCACTGTGAAGGATATTGTGGGTGGCAGCAAATGTCCCTGAGCAGCAGAGTCCAGCAGCAGGTCGGATTATATTTTGTGGCAGGGGGCCAGTATTAGTGACGCTGAGTGTCCAGCCAGTAAGTGGTGGCATCCTGACCACAATGTACCCATAGCAGCACTTTGGCCAGGCCTTAACTTGTTTTCCAGCCTTATTGATAATTCTTTGAGTTCCTCAATACCCTCCAAAAAAATCTGCATGAGGTAAATAGAATCAGTTTCTGTTATTTTCAACCAAGAACTCTAACTAGAAATCTATTAACTTGATAACATTTTTTTTTCATCTTTAGATGTCTTCCTGACAAGAATATAAACTCCAGGAGGGCATCAACCTAGCCTGTTTTGTTCACCATTGTATCACCAGTGTTTAGTACAGTGCCTGACACTTAACAGGTAATCAGTACATATTTTTTAAATGAAGAAATCAGAAATTACTAACCAGTCTCCAAGGAGTTCACTGACTTATAAGGTGTCTATTTCCATTTAGCATCAAAGAGGTAAACAATTAACAAAAAATCCCTACCCCTTTTCTAATCTAATTAGAGATTAAGTCTAATTAGAGACTAAAACCTACTGCTATGCATGTTCTTAATCAGTGTGCCCTCAATTGAAAATGACTTTATAAGAGTCACAGTCCAAAATAATGAGCCCATAAAGGGACTTAATATTTTTTTAAGACCAACAAAATAAATATTTAACAGTCATATGCTGTTAAACATTAATCAACAAAACTGTCAGAGTATTTTTTGGAGTCAGTCTATTTTAAATCCACTCTCCTATACTGTCTATATTATACAATTCAGATATATGTTTCTGAGACTATGAAAGACTTTGAATCAGCAAAGATTCAATTATATTCACTGTGCTGTACTTATAATTTCATACTTACAATTTCATAAAAGCAGATTAACATACTTTTGACAAATTTCCAACAATAACACTAAAAATAAAAGGATTTTCTCTTTAATCAACCTTAAATTCAATTTATTAAGTTAACACTGGTTGAGATTTAACCATATTAATTACATTTTGCAAACATGAACACTAACACATATTTGTAAAATAAACACAAATATTCATTTTATATTGTTCTTCTTTTTCAGAAAGCCTAACAGCCTTTTCTTCAATGCTAACCATCCCTAACTTGCTATTTTTTCACAGATCTATTCTCCATTATCAGCAAGTCCTTAAAAATGTCTGACTCAGAAAGGTCACTGTCAATTCTCCTAATACATATCCCGCCCCTTTCAGTTTAGGTCAGGGTTCTGTTGTTTTCCCACAAACCAATGAAATTAAAACAAAACAGGATTTGATACTATGTAAAAGAGCTCTCAAACTTTTAGTGTACATCAAAATCTCCCAGAGGCATTGCTAAAACAGATTACTGGGCCCACCCTCAGAGTTTCTGATTCAGAAGGTCTGGGTAGGGCCCATAAATCTGCATGGCTAAGAAGTTACTAATGACGCTACTCCAGGAACCATACTTTTTAGAACGTTCTAGATCTACACTACTTATTATAGTAACAGTAGCCATACATGGCTATTTACATTAATTAAAACTCAAGAAAATTAAAATTCAGTTTCCCAGTTTCACTAGCTACAGTTTAAGTGGCTACTGAATTGGGCAGATATTTTAAAAATTTCCATCATCTCAGAGTTTTACTGAACATCATTTTTCTATATAATTGATTAATTGATTCGCCATCCTTTTTTTTTGTATGTGGGTAGTTCCCTGGCTGGGAATCGAACCCAGGCCACAGCATTGACAACGCCAGCGCCGAAGCCTTAAGCTACTACACCACCAGGGAACTCCCCCACCATCCTTCTTAACACTTTAATTCATTCAACTTTACCAACCCTAACCAAAAAACAGGTATCATTATTTTCTGTCCCCAGGACAATTTTTACCTCCCAGGTATCTTCAGCAGGAAAGAACATAATATTGCTAAAAATATAGGCTCCGAAAATCAGGTAGATCTAAGTTTAAATCCTGGCTCTGCCACTTGCTAACTTTGTGACCTTGGGTAAGAGACTTTACCTCATGGCCTAACATTCTCCTCTTAAAATGGAATAATACTCATCTCTCAGGACTGGTATGAGAATTAAATGTGATGATGGATGTAAACTGCTCAGTGCATAGTGCCTGGTACATTCTAAATAGTCAATACAAGCTATTATTATTACTACCTAGCTTTCATGTTTCCTTTCCACTCCAGTTTCTGTTACTACCATCAACACTAAAGCTCATACCACTTCTTCACACTTGTACAATGTTCACTGACAACGCTTTGGAGATCATGACTTCATAATTCCTCAAATATTTATACCAACCTTCTCCTATACTCCATAATTGCCTCTTAGCAAACTGGGATTAAAAACAAAAAAAATCTACAACCATCCTCTATTACTTTACCTTGAGTTCAAACTTGGCATGTTTTCAAACTGACTAAAATCTCCCCTAGTCTCAAAAGTTACTAATCAGCTGCTTTATACCTACCTCCTCAGCAACTTTCAATCATATTACTCTTCTTACGTTATTAAGTCTATGCAGTGACATTTGGCTCCTTATCCAGGCTTTAATTCGTCATCGTCTGTTTCTCTGATGCCTTCACTCTCACCTAGGCTCACTTGACCCCTTTTTCATCTACCATTGGCCCCCTCAATGCTCACTGAAATCACCTCTGGAGTTCCAAAGTCTCCAATATTGCCTCCAGGCAAGAACATTCTTGTAGGAAGACACTATGCCATGCAGGTCTATCTGATAGAACCTTACAAATAACACTTTATTGATCTTTTAATAATTCCATTCCAGTTTCCAAAAGTGCATTAAAATCTTCACCACACTCTTCAAGACCCTCACCTAAAAATCTCCTGTGAGTCATCGGAATACTTCACATTTTACTTTGTTGAGGACATCAAGGCCATTGAAAAACCCTCATCTATCAATCTTCCTAACTTCAAAGGTTGGTCCTTATACTACAATAATTAAGCACTTATACTATACTATCCTATAATAAATAAGCACTATTTTTTTTAAATAAACACTATTAATTGGCAAGGATTGTTCTAAATGCTTTATGTGTAATTAACTCATTTTTTAAATTCTCACAACTCTATGAAAGACTTATTACAACTATTTCTTTTTTATAGATAAAGAAATTGAGGCATAGGGAGATCATATGACTTAACCCATACAGTTAAAAATGACAAAGTCAAGCTACAAACCAAGGCAGTCTGGCTCTAGAGTCTATACTTTCTAGACCACTATGCTCCATAGACTCCCATGTTCTTGAGTTTTCATTCTAATCCCAGATAATTTCAAAGTCACCCTTCAATCTCAGCTGGGAATGGTGATGAGACAGGGTTAGTTAGACTTAGCTACTGACATTACGTTTTAATTTTTAACAAGGAGAATGTATTCAAGTATAATTATATAACAAAAAATGTACAAAGTGACTTAATACAAAGCTAAAATAATCAAAACTATGGGACTGGTATAAGGACATACTTATAGACCAATGGAATCAGATAGTGTCCAGAAAAAAATCCTCACATCTGAAGGCTGTCTGGAAAAAAATCCAGCCATAAATGCCTCTATTTTTCATATTACATGGCTGGATACTTTCCAGACAGCTCATGTATATGATAAAATGATTTTCAACAAGGGTGCCAAGACCATTCAATGAGGAATAGACACCCTTTTCAACAAATGGTGCTAGAGAAAACTGGATATTCACATGCAAAAGAATGAAATTGGACTCTCACCTAACTCCATACACAAAAATTAACTCAAAATGGACCAAGACCTAAATTTAAGAGCTAAAATTGTAAACCTCTGCAAGGAGTTTCTGCTTGGGGTAATGAAAAGTTCTAAAGATGGATCCAATACCTTCGCAACAAGATGAAGGTACTTGGTACTACTAAACCATATACTTAAGAATGGTTAAAATAGTCAATTTCATGTATATTGTATGTTACCACAATAAAGATATATATAAAATAAGTACATAAAACTGACCCCTCTATTTGTATTCTAGATCTCTCTTTTCTGATTCTTCTTTTCATTTTTTAAAGATTTAATTGGCTTTATTATTCAATGATTCATGAATCACACAACATCCCATTTAGTAAGCAGAAAGGTACTCTCTTTTCTGATTCTTGAATGATGTTATTCCGGTATGTATCTACTTCATCATCAGTGTCCTGTAGCTATCACATCTTAAGAAGCTCTTTGTCTCTTGCCCTTAAATTTGGGAGTAATCAGCCTTCATTTTCTCCCTTGTGCAGATTGTTCTGGAATGTACATTTCCAGTATACAGACCATGTCTTCTTGATCTCTTCAGACCTATCACTTAGTACAGTGACTGCAACATCTTAGATAAGCAATGCTGTTCATTTAAGAATGAAGGAATTGGGAGTTCCCTGATGGTGTAGTGGCTTAAGGCTTTGGTGCTGGCACTGTCAGCGCTGTGGCCTGGGTTTGATTCCCAGCCAGGGAACTACCCACATACCAAAAAGCAAAAAAAAAAAAAAAAAAAAAAAAAAGGAATGAAGGAATGTGGGAAATGCAAAGATTCCATCAGAGAGCATTTACCTTGGTCTCTTCTTGGTCTTCCAGGGAAAACTCAGTCAATTCATCTGCAATCTGCTCCGCCTGGTGTTCTCCTAGTTTGGAATTTTTATCCAATTTTGTGATAGGACTGCCCAGGTACATCATTACACTTTCCACCAAGTTTTCATTGTCCTGTCAAGTATATTAACAATATTAAAAACTACCCAGGACCCTACCTCATATTATGTACAAAAATTAACTCAAAATGAATCAAAGACCTAAACATAAGAACTAAAACTATAAAACCCTTAGAAGAAAATAGGGGGAAAGCTTCATGACATTGGACTTGGAAATTATTTTCTTGGATATGATACAAAAGTACAGGCAACAAAAGAAAAAAATGGATAAAATGAATTTCATTAAAATTAAAAACTTTTTGCATCAAAGAACACTATCAAGAAAGTGAAAAGGCAACCCATAAAATGGGAGAAAATATTTACAAATCATGTATCTTATAAGGGATTAATTTACAAAATACATTTTTAAAACTACAACTCAACAACTGAAACAAACAGGTCTTGAACAGAAATGTCGCCAAAGAAGATATACAAATGGCCAATTAACACATGAAAAGATGCACAATATAACTAGTAATTAGGAAACTGCAAATCAAAATGACAATGAGATAACACTTCAGATTCATTAGGATAGCTAAGCAAAACACAAAAACAAAAAAACCCAGACAATAACAAATGTTGGAAAAGTTTTGAAAAAATGGACCCCTTGTGTATTGTTGTGGGAAATGTCAAATAGTGCAGCTGCTTTGAATAATAGTATGGCATTTCCCCCTCAAAATTATACACAGAATTACCATATGATCAAGCAATTTAATTTCTGATTATATACCCCAAAAAATGAAAGCAGGGATTTGAACAGAAATTTGTATACCAATGAGCATAGCAGTATTAGTAATAATAGCCAAAAGGTGGAAACAACTCAAATGTTCATCAACAGATTAATAGATAAACAAAACGTGTGTGTGTGTGTGTGTGTGTGTGTGCGCACGCGCGCGTGTGTTGGAATATTATTCAGCCATAAAAAGGAATGAAATTCTGATACATGTAACAACATGGATGAACAATGAAGACATTGCTAAGTGAAATAAGCCAGACACAAAAGGACAAATGATAATATGATTGTACTCACATGAAGTACCTAGAATGGTCAAATTTGTAGGACAGAAGGTAGACTATAGATTATCAGAGGCTGGGGGATGGGAGGAATGTAGAATTGTTATTTAATGGGTAGAGTGCTTCAGTTTTGAATGATGAAAAAGTTCTGAAAATAGAGGTGATGGTTGTAGAACATTGTAATGTACTTAATGCCACTGGATTATACACTCAAAAATGGTTAAAATGGTAAGTCTTATGTTATGTATATTTCATTAAAAAGAAAAGCACATACACATACAAAAATGACTATCCAGTAACTTACCATGCTCCAAGTCTTCACTTCTCTGTGAAATAAAAAATATGAAACATGATCAATTTCATGTTATGAGATATGTTAAAATGGCTTTCCCATTGGGTTAAGATTAGAATCCTATCTCTAGAGCTATCTTGAGTTCATGGTCTACTAAAAACAAATGAGTGCTTGGATAATTTAAGATTCTAGTAGCTAAATGAACAAAGGACACAATCATTTACTAAGAAAATATACATGGCTAATATTCACATGAAATCACTACTAATTAGTTTTAACACAAAATAAAACATTTTACCTATTTAATTAGCAATTTTTAAAAAATAAATAATTTATCCAAATGAGCCATGAATTACTAATAAAAATGTAAATTCTTATAATTTTTAAAAGGAATTTGGCAATATGTATAAAAAAATATTTAAAATAGTTATACCCCTTAACACAGTAATTATAATTCTTGGTACTAATTCAAAAGAAGAAAGTCTGAAATGTATGCAAAAATTTATGCTCAAGAATTTACATAATAGCATTATTTGTAAAGTAAAATTTGGATTCCATTAAGTGTCTAATAATAGGGAAGTACATATATAAATTTTGGTATCTTTTTTAGGATAAAAACATCCATTAAAAAAGAATGTTTTTATTCACAATAGCCAAGACCTGGAAACAGCCTAAGTGTCTTTCAATGAGTGATTGGATAAAGATGTGGTACATACATACAATGGACTATGACTCAGCTATATAGCAGATGAAATATTGCCATTTGCAACAATATGGATGGATCTTGAGCGTATTCTCCTAAATGAAATAAGTCAAACAGAGAAGAACAAGAATAGGAATATACTAATACATGGGATAGGAAATAAAGAGCAACAAACAAAACAAACATATAGAAAATAGAATGGTGGTTACTAAAAGGGGAGCGGGTAGAGGGAAGACAAAGAGGGGAAAGGGGTTCAAACACAAGGTGATGGAAAGAGACTAGACTTTGGGTGGTGAGTACAGGTGTTGTATTATAAATACAGGTATAATACAGGTGTTGTATTATAAAGTTGTACACCTGAAATTTATGTAGTGTTATTGACCAATGTTACCCCTACAAATTTAATAATAAAAAAGTTTACTGAGAGTTTTAACTTTAAAAAATAGGATATAAAGTTATAAATATATGACTTCAACTTTGTAAAACTGTACACTAGGTAAAAGATTAAAAAGAATTGAAGTAAAATGTCAATAGTAGTTTTTCTATACAAGGTAGCAATTTTCTTTTTTATACTTTCCTGTATTTTTAAATTATTTTCACAATGGGCACGTAGTACTCTTAAAATCAGAGGGAAGTCGCTTAAAGAATAAAGTAGAAAAAATTTAAAAGTCCTAAGAATCTTTTTTCCTCCTTAAATTTAAACAAATAAAAAGATCAGATTATGTACGTCTCCTCTCTTTCCCTGCTCAAACATTACTTCTCTAACCCCTTTTACTCACTTAAGCCAATTTAGAAAAATTCAAAGGGTCGTTAAGTCCAGATCTGCCATCCTATACCCCACAACACCTCAGCTGACCCTCGATGACGATGTCCAATGACTCGCCAATAGAGAAAGGGTAGACATGTAAGGACCCCTGCTCTCTTTTGAAATTTCGGGTTCCTGGGTTCCCACCATTCCAAGGACTTCAAAGTGCTATTTTCCTGTGTAAGAGAAACTACTTTAGCTGGAGGAAGAGCAGTGTCAGTAGGCCCTACCAAAAACATTTCATCTGATGAAGCCATGAATAACCCTCATGGAACACATTAAAAATAATTAAGGTTGACCCTATATCCTTAAGATACAAATTATGGTTTGGAATTGATATATGGTATGTAGATATGCTTTGATGGATACTAGTTTTATGTTCACAAGCCAAAGGGAGAGAGGAAAAAGACAGCCTGACTGGGAAGGGGATGGTGAGACTTAAAAATTGAGTAAAGGGAGATTAGAACAACAGTATCAAATCAAGAAAAAACTGATTAGAACAGCCAAAAACATGGCATAACTTAGTCAATGTGAAAAAAGAATAACAACAGCTATCTTTTATGAATACTGACCTGGAGGAAAGGATGGGAGGCAAGTAAAAGAAAAAGATGGCTAGAAAAGCAGATTAGTTAAAGTGATTAGTTAGAGAATTATCTTAGTAATTAGGTAGCTCTGGAGAGGTCAGTTTCAATTTGGAGCTGAAGGATGGCCTGAAGTTCAGATAAAAAGGGACCACGGCTTTCTCAGAATGGGGCTAAAAAGCTAGACTAAGAAATAAGAAATTAAGAACTCTAGACTTGTACACGAAGTCATCCAAACAGTCTGTGAACAAGTTATGTATATTATTCCTACCTATTTTTTAATAAAATATCCTAAATTGCTTAGACTATAATAAGAGATTTTTGTCCTTAAACCAATCAATAGTAATGATGATCTACTGTGAAAGACTTGAAGCTAGGTTTCTGTTCTAGAGTCAGAAAGGATTTCTTTTATTTTTATTTTTTACCTGTAATGATGTTGTTTGCTTGCCTAGCATACTGAGGCATAAATAGCTGAAGAGCTGCTACACTTAGATTAAGAAAACTGCTAATGTATCTAGATTTTCATTAGACACTTACATTTTATTTATTTGTGGATGAGCTACATATTGCATCTTTCTTCCTGTTGTCATGGTCCAAAGCATTCGGAGTGCTACAAAGCAGCTGTACCTACAGGAGATCATGTTCCAAGAATATCCAGCATCCTCCAGCCACCGGTGAGCTTAAACCCTCTGCCTCCCATCTGAGAAACAAACCCAAACCCAAGAAAGATGAGCTACTCACTGAGCTGCATTTTATAAGGTGCCGGTGATGATTCCTGCAGATAAAAAAACTGCCAGTAAGTTAGGTCCCAGATACTGTTTGGTTATTCATCATGGATTGGGACATGCCAGCTTTTCCTTTCTTCCATTCTAGGAACCCTATACATAGTTGATATGTCCCTTCCAGTAACAATATGTAGGGTGCTCTCTGTGGTAAATAAGACATTGAATGACATCTGGGGATAAGGCCCTCATTTCACTTGCATAACCATATGTATAGATATGCATCAAAAATAATGAGTTTATCCTACAGCTTATGTAGACACAATTACTAATTTCCCAGCATTGTTTATTGGAAGCTAGTATTTATTTTTTCATGAATTTCTATCATCCCTCCTAGGAGTTTATCTAGTCTACATAGGTTAGGACATTTTAAGCAATTCAAAGAAAATACAAGCAATACAAAATGAAAATTTCACATGATTGATAAAAGTAGTCATGGAAAGCCTTCCCTAGTGTATACTTGACACCTAATTTACCTAAACATTGAAGGATAAAGTTCTAAAAAGATTCAAACAGTCAAATAGAAAAGTTATAGTAAGTTTAAGAAGTTGAATTAACATTACCTTTCATTCCCTGAGTAGTCCCTGACTGAATATTTTAAGACATCCAACAAAGAATCCTCATGAGTAATAATAACAAATATTATAAAATGCTTGGCAAGTGCTAAGGATTAAATGAAAATTTAATCCTTATAATAGCTATATATAAGAAGTGTTACTATTACTTCCACTTATTATTGTTTCTTTATTATTAATTTAAAAACTGAGATTATTATTTCTGTGTCACAGAAAAGAAACCCGAGTCAAAAGGGTCACACGGTTAGTCAAGGGCAGAGCTAAGATTAAAGCCCGATGTTTGAGTCAGAATAATTTTATTAAAAATTCATAAACTGTTTAGAAAAACAAAGGACATAAAGTGTGAAAAGAAAAGTGGATTTACCTAGACAAAATGCTTAGGTTTGCAAAATCACCAGAGTTTGTCCACTGGAGTTCTAGGAAGATCTGGACAGATGGTAAAGGAGGTGTCTCTCTCCAGGAGCAGATTTACTATCTTCCTCTGATGGGACCTAAAACTGGGTTCTGACTCAGGACTTCCCTCTTCTTTTGTCGATGAAAAGATTTCTGCAGACATGATCTCCAGGTTCTAAGAAAAAAACAAAATCTAGCTAATAGGAGAACATCATCTATATAGATACAACACAGATCGTGCAGCTTTCACAACTTCCCAGCAGTAGTCAAGAAGGGGATCAGAATTTGAAGGAGGGGCACCCCCAAACGGTGAATCAAAACTTGGCTTGAAGCTTAACTTGCCCGAAAGGGCTTGGCCTTTTTTGTTGTAACTTGAAGTTACCGAGAGGTAACCTCAGGACATTAATGAGGAAATGAAAAGAGGGCTTTGACTTGTTCGGGGCCACGTAACTCGTGACTCCTGACTGGAAAAACCTCAGGTCTTATAACTCGCAACAATGCCAATTAGGTCTCCTGAACTTCAGTTTCTGGGGCTCTGACTGGACTCTGAAGGGACAATGGGGGTCTCTGTGATTCCGGCGGAGATGGCTCCGGGTTTACGTCAGGTTTGAGTCTGAGATTTACCTACAGGAGAAAGAAGTGGATGGGGGTCAGTCACCAGTGATCAGAATTAAAGGAAATTTGGGGAAAGGAGGCAATTAACCAGATTACAGTTCTGCTTCTCGACTGGGTAGGAGTCAGGCTTTGCCGTTTTTCTCAAACGGTCGAAGTTTTATCCTCGGAGCAAAAATATAAACAGTCACAGGCCTTGACCATTCAAACCTTCCGCCCTCCCAACAACCTATCCCGCTCGCCTTTAAGCTGCGTAAGCCAATCTCCCCACGCACGCCCAGAACTTCCTCGGCCAATCGTTTGGCTCGTACATCACCTGGAAGCGTGAGCTTACGCTGGAAGTAAGGGTCTTAATAAGCCCCGCCCCACATGCACCATTGGCTCTACCTCTGGCCAATCGCCACACCCATATTGAGCTCTCGGTTCTGTCAGCCCTTTCGACCCCGGGAGATTTAAATTGTACCTCGCTAACGCGGTCCACTCGTTAGGTTAATACCTGGAGAGATTAGTTTGGATAAGAGGGTATTTGCAGCTTTTCTTTTGCCTTGGTTCTTTCTTGCGTTGTTAGATGGACCTTTCCCTCTTAATTTGCTAGACTCCACTGGAAATGGAGCATTTGCCGACGGTGTGGCACATGTGGCGAGACAGGTGTGTGTTATTTATGCTGAGTGGCATTGTCCCGGGTTCCTTATAGTGTGCAGCATTTCTGAGACGCTAGGTTTAGTAAAGGAAAAAAAAATTTTTTACGGAAATCAGGGGAGTTGAATCATTTCTTATCATAATCCTTATCACAGTCTAAAGGATCCCGAACTTTGGTTGTTTATGGAAATTTGAACATTGACTAGGTGATATTAAGAATTTATTCTTAGTGGGGGATTTGCTTTTAAATAATCCTGTGGTAGTGGTGGTGGGTACAGATGAAACAAGGCTGGCCCTGAGTATTGGGTAATGCTAACCTGGGGTCCATTACATCAGTGCTCTCAAAGTTTAGTCTGCATACTAATCACCTGGGGTTCTTGTTAAAAATGCACATTCTGATTCAGTAGGTCTGGGTTGGGGCCTAAGAGTTTTACATTTAACAAGTTCTCAGCTAATGCAGCTGGTACAGGGACCATACTTTAAGTAGCAAACTAGTATCCTATTCTTTATTTCTCTGTGTGAAATTTCCCATAATAACAAAAATGTTTAAAATAATCTTGGGAGCTTTTTAAAACACAGACCTCCAGAATGATGATTCAGTAGGTCGAGAGTGGGACCAGGAATTATCAATGTCCCTAGGTACTACCCATACAGGTGGCTAGCAGACTACACTTTGAGAAACAAATCAGAAATGGAACCTTTATCTTTGAGAAACAGTAAGTCAGAAATACAACCTTCATCCAGTGTCAGGATTTTGGTGGTGGTAGTGGCTGAGAGGTGCAGTGCAGTCACCTGAATTTTGTCCTAATACCCTTTTCATCCGTAAAATCTGCTTCCCCAGGAAGGAGGTGTGTGAAGAGTCTTTGCCCTCTAAGATAGAGATGGTGAGTGTGGGAGTCAGCACAGAGCCCTGCCATGCCAGGTGAGTTTGAAAATCAGTCTCAGGATTAAGGGACTGTGGGATGAGTTTGGTTTGTGCTTTGATAACTATAATCACACTTCATGGGGCCATGATTTACTTCCCTGCAGGTGGGAGGTAGAGACAGATGAAATTGTCCTACAGCGGAGGCAAAAGCAGATAGATTACGGCAAGCGCACACCTGGTTACCAGTGCTTTCTGCAGCAGGTCCCCAAGTGAGTGTCGTTGTATGTAGTCACAATAAGAGTGTCAGTCAAGTGCTCTGGTTCAGTATCAGGTGATGGAAAGATAAAAGGATCTGAGTGTTCTCACAAAGTTGTAGCATTGCTAAAATGAATTCTCCTGCAATCTAGTCCCCGAATTAAGTTTCCAAGATTTTTTTCAAGTGAAACAAGTCATCCTTGGACTATAAGACTTTTTAAAGTCTATCTTTTTAAATAACTATCCATGTTTGCTAATGAAATTTTTTTGTTTTCAACCATTTTTACCTCATGCCTTTAGCTGACTTGGCTAACTGCAACATACTTGCCCAATTACATGTAAATTTACATGCATACATACAAATTAAATATATGAAAAGGTAGTAGATGGCATTTGAAAGGGATGTCAAATACTGTCTTTTATTATCTATCTTGACTTCTGAGGGAATTGGAACATTTAATTTACCCTTTCCAGAAGAAAGAATATTAAGGAGTTACAAAGTTGATGTTTAATCTGATTTGAAGACTTATTTTTTCAGATGGATCAAGGGAATTGATCATATCTTATTCTCAGAGAATCCTTAATGAGTCTCCTGATTCACTGTGATAAGCAGTGAGCCATGCCCCATCACCTTTACCTCATTCTGATACATATTTGTCATTGCCAGGACACAGCGACAGTCAGGACTTCACCCTCAAACACCAAAGAAAAACAGGAGGTATAGCCGCCGCTCCTGGGATGCCCAAATCAGGCAGTGGAGAAGAGCTCTACATTCCTGGGATCCCCCCAGCCAACCTCTGCAGGGCAGGGGGGCTACGGGGTGTGTGCACTATTCTTGGTTCCTTTCTTGAATGGTAAACTGAGTTCTACCTCTTCCCCAGTTTGCAGAGATTTAGCTTTCACTGGCTGAAAAGAAAGAGTCTGAATGAGGTGCATATTTCTCTGACTTTGCTGCCTTCTCAGGCAAGGAATGGAGAGTCTCTTAGAGCCAATGGATTGCTCCCCTTTGGATGACCTCATGGATGACTGGCTCCAGCCCCTGGAACCTTCAGAGAATCTGGATGCAGACCAGAGGGAACCCAGGTGGTATCCTCTGCTGAAATCCACTGGAGCAGAGTCAGAGATGGGGTCTGGTCCATGAAGTCACAATTAAGATGGGCTTCAAGGTAGTAGTCCAAGAACAAAAGAAGGAAAATGGTGCAGAAGGAAAAAATAGCATGACGTGAATAAAAAAATTTGACAAAAGTGGCATAAGGAGATTTAATTATAGTTAGTAATGGGGACAGTTGGGCTGTACTGGGGGCTGTCTTATACTTGATTAAAGGTTTGTGATTTTCCTTTGAAGTGAGGCCTGAAAACTGACTTGCAAAGTTCGTTATTTTTTAACTGTCTCAGTTTCTTTCACTGTTTTCAAATGAGCCAATGCTAACTTCTTATACTCAATCATTTAACTTTAGTAAGCATGGTAAATAATAAAAAGGAGGATCATCTAGTGTTGAAGAACAAGGGCTTTAGAGCCTCAGCCTCCTTTTTTTTTTTTTTTAATACTACCTTTATCCACCACATGGGCAGTCACTTAATCTCTCCAACCATTTCATCTGTCAAATAAGGAGATTTTGTCTCATTTGATTATTGTAAGCAAAACTGCAAATACATATTTAATGTATGTAGCATGGTGCCTGGCACATAATAAGTGCACTACTATAGCAATTATTGGAAATTATATCTCCTTAACTTCCTGGCCGCTTCCCCTCCTCCTCCCTTTGCCAAGGGGAAATGTGCAGGGCAAGGAAATGTGAAGTACATCTTCCCTTCACCCCCATTTTAAAAAATACCTCATTTCCCTCTTCTTTTCCAGTTTGCAGACTTGGTAGCTCCTGCCTACTCCCTTCCCTGACTCTGTGAAGGAGATCCCCCAACACACACACACACACCCACCCCTGCTCCACTGGTTCTACTTTCTAGCTGATAACAGTTATTTATCTGTCCTGGACTTGAGTGGGGCACAAAATATTTACGGAAAACACATGTCATTCAGGGAACTTGTTGCTAAGTGTAACAGTGAAGATGTACTTGCATTACTGCCACTTTCCAATCAATTAAAAAAGAAATCTAAAATTCTGCCCTACAAAGAGATCACAACACGAAGGCATTGTTTAAGACCTCTCCTTTTCCCATCTTTTTGCCTGTCTGTCTATACCTTCTTTGATAGCTGGGACTCAAATTTACATAAGGACCAGAAACCATCTAGCTGTTTCCCCAACCTCTTCACTTACATTCAATCTTTTCAAAAAGGACTTAAACTTTGGCTGAGGCGGGAGGTGGTTGCAATGGTGGAGATTTAATAAAAGGTAGTTTCCTTTTCCTGAAGAGGAAATATAGCATCATCAACATCTCTTCTCCATCTGCCTGTTTCCTTCCTCCCTGTCTTAAGTGGTCCAGCTGCAACCACCGTACTCCCCCCACCCCCAACGCGAGCTACTGAACTGCCTATGATGTCATAATCACAATCCCATTACCTCATCCTGTTGGTGGGGGGTGCGTAGAGGGAGGAGAAGGAGTGAATAGCTCTGAACCCTCCTTGGCTTTATAAAGTGTTTTGGGTGAAGGCTAATTACAGAACCAAACGGGAACAGCCCCGCAGCTGATATAAGTCCTGGATTTATTAGGTTCGAGCCGATTTGACCACTGGAAGAGGGGCTCCTGGGACTCAGAGCAGGCCCTTATCGGCGCTTGGACTACATTTCCCAGAAGCCTTCACGCCTTGGATGGGTCCTTTACTGGGGGAAGGGGGATTCCTTCAGAGAGGTGGCCCTAGAAAGTGGGACCGGAGAGCAGGTGAGAGGAACCTTGGCTGATTCTCTTACGTGGTCCGAACCGATTAGGGGGCTGTCCTTGGGTCGATGTAGGGACGGAGGGCGGGGGCGATGGCGTTGTTTACTTTCGTCTGACACGGCCTCCCCCGCGGGTTTCGAGATATGCCTCCAACTGGGCCCGTCCACCTTCTGCAATATTTTAGAGGGGGTGACTCGATAGTGAGGAAACCGCCCTCATCTCTAAATCAAAGAGCCGGGCTCGTTTCTGACAGCGCTATCTAAGAAAGACTTTGAGAGAGAAACAATATGGGTCTCGAGCCTCCCCAGGTGCTTCAGGAGAACTCTGTGTACCAGAGTGATCCCCCTACTCTCCTTAGAGGCTTGTTGGTTCGCGCCGGCGCCTTTTAAGGGCACCGTGGGGCGAACGGAACGCTCAGAGCTGCTCTGGCCGCGGCCCTGGGAGCGGGAGGACCCGCGGTAGGTGGTGGAGGGCAGGTGGCGCTGGGGCCTCGGGGCGGGCATCTCCGCTGTCCGTCCCTCCTTCCTTCTTTCCCCTCCCCCAGCCCGGGCCGCCCGCGCCGCACGGCCTCGCTGGCCGCCTCCACGGGGAGAGCACGGGACCCGGTGGGGGAGGGGGTGGCGGAGTGGTAAGTCCCAGATCTTCTCCATCCCCCGAGTCCTGAGTTCGCTTCTCGCGGCCAGATGATGGAAGCTGATTGGGAAGAGGCGATCGACACCCCCTTGAGCGAGCCCTGGCGCCCCCCTTCGGGGCTAGCGGACACCCTATGCCCCACCCCGCGGGGACAGGCAGGTCAACCGGAGGGAGAGGTAGAAGATCGGGGGGTGGGGGGGCTAGCCTTTTGCTTCTTAATCGGGGGCAGGGGGGAGGGGTGCTCCCCACTTGTTACCCCATCCCCACCAGAGCCATATGGGGGAAGAGCAGTCAGGTCTCCACTTGCCTGTTCATGCACCTCTCCGCTTCCCTCATGTTTTCCTCCAATCTCCCCCAGAGGTATGTGGGGCTGGAACCTAGGGTAAGGTCCCCAGGGGATTTGTGACTCTCTTCCCCGTTGGTCTGACTTGATCCTGGATTCTCCAGGTTTCAGCACAGCTTCAGCATCCTGAAACCCTAATGTCAGGGGTTACTGCCGTCCAATAGGATATGGGGTAGGGGGGTCCAGCCTTTATTTTAGGAGGCCGATGGTGGAGGGAAAGCCTGCCTTGAGAGTTGGGCCTGGTGGGGTTGTGGGGAGGGCCTAGCGGCCTGCTGCTCTGTAAAGAGCTGAACACCGTGCCAGTTGTTAAGCTGAGAAGTTTTAACTTGTTTAGTGAACGTTCTGAGCTGTCTCTACTCCTCAGATACACAAAATGGAAGGGGAAGGAAGGCGGCAAGAGAGAGCTGCTTACACTTTTTTCTTTGCCTGCCTGAGAAAGAGGAGGCCCCTCGCGGAGCTGGTTTGCCTTCTTTTGTGTCCTGGTTTGATTCCTTATGGCTTCCGTTCTGTTCCCCCTCTCAGCCTGGCCTGTTTTAGGAAACTCAGGCTGAGAGTATCAGTTGCGTGGTGGTAGTTGCATTGTTCCAATTACCGCCGTGTGTGGCCACATCCCAACAATTAAAATGCAGAAAAACACGAAATCACTCTCTTCATTTGATCCCAGAGAGGGCTGGGAGTTTGCTGTTTGGCCAAATGCTTCATGAAAAGCTTGAAAGAGTTTTGCTTCACTCTGCTCCTCATGGCTGATCAGTCTGAGGCCTGGGGTCTCTGGGGTAAAAGCCTGCAGTTAGGTTCCCTCTCTGGTTGATGTTTGAGGGCAGAGTTAAGAAACCAAGAGCAGAAGTGATACAAGCTTTAGCTTCTCCCACAAGAACATGGGAGAAACAGCTGAGGGGAGCTCTCAGGAAGCTGGAACTTTGTTCGGGTTGTAATAATTACGCATGAAAATGATAGTTAACTATAATGATGATTGACTTCTCCCACACCTTTCTTCCCCCACCCCCACCCCCCCCAAACTCCAAGTACATCCATGTGTATTTCTATTCCTTGTGGCCTGCCTCCCTCTGAGTTAAGAATGAGTTAGAGATGATTCCCTCTTTTTTTTTGCAAAAGTAGAAAGTGATCTGCCCCCAAGGTCGCAGAAGAACCCTTATGGATTTCTCTTGGTATGCAAGTGACATCCAACTAAATAGATAAACCCGATTGCCTTCTTCTTCTTAATGATATCATCACTTGAGGCCTTCTGAGGCTTTGTAGAGCAACAAATGGGAGAGGCAAGAAACAGCAGCCCGTGTGGATTCCTGGTTTATACAGGCCAGATGGTATGCTTTTTGCATTTTGATATGTTGTGTTATATTGTCCCTGTGACAGATTAAGATTATTCTGCCTGTTTTACATGTGGGTAAACTGAGACCAAGAAAGGTTAAATGATTTGCCAAAACTGCCAAACCAAATTGGATCAAGATTTGGATTTCTTGATAGTTCTCTCTCTTAGCGAATGCTTCCTATACCCTTTGGTGAGCTTTCTGCCTGCTGATCATTTCTGGAAATAGGCAGAATCATATGGAGATGCTAAGTCAGGCCTGGTCATACTTTGTCATACTTTTTCAGGACAATGGCCACTAATTTTCACCAAGTATCGCAGTCCACTAGCTATTTATTTTTGCTTGTTCAAGTACATAAAGTTGCCTTGATTGTGAAGAGCCGATTCTCACCTCTAGCAGCTGTAAGAGTACCTGCAAAATGTATTTCTTTTATGTTTAGATGTATAGCTGCTAGGCCCTGGTGTAATGTGGCATCCGCTATGACACTTTTTTCTTAATTTGTATGGTCACCCCAAAATTGCTTGGCATTACACCAGTGGAGCACGATTGCCATCTTGCCCAGCCGATTGCCATCTTGCCCAGCCCTGCCACGTTAACCTTCCCTCCTCCCTTGAGCAAGGTCCCTCAGGCAATTGTGTGGGTTTTGAAGCCAGTTCTCTGATAGAATTAGTTTCATTCTACCAGAATTGTATTAATTGTATTCATGGCCTTTGAGTCAGATCAAACTAAAAAGTTAGTTGAATGAAGCAATAAGAGTTATTGTTTTTAACACCTATAGAGTTGAAACGTAATTGGAATTATCCTGGTACTGTTTTCTTATCCTCTTCTCACTTTATAAGAGAATATATACAATACAGTAGACTCTAAGTTAAACAGCACCCATAGGGATTGGTAGATGCCGGATAAATGTAAGTAGACTCTCCGTTAACCAGAACTCAAGCAACCAGTAAAATCTTGCTTGAGATTTTGCCAGTTACTTGAGTTCCAGTTAATGGAGAGTCTACTGTATCTGTTGGAAAACTATAATATGTCAGCTGATCAGGCTAAGGAAGAACTTAAAACCTTGTTTACTTTGATTGGTCTGAAGCAGAAAGTCATTTCTACAACCACTGTTCCTCCCTGTCCTCTGTCGTTATTTCTGTAGTTTAGGAAAAGGGTACCTCTCTTTGCTTCTGCCTGGAAAATAAAAATATTGAGCTAATCAGGATGGAAGTAACCACTTGGGCATTCGTTTCCCTCGAGCGTTTTCTAAGTGGTGCTGGTATTTTAGGTAGACAACAGCATGAACCAGGTTAGGAGCGGCAGATAGGTTTCAATTTCCTTGTCAACTCCAGTTCATTTTTCTGGATATCTAGAGTGCCAAGTTTAGAATGTTTCTGAAGCTGTGTTCAGGCTTAGCAGGAAAGAGTGGTGATCAATTAGTGTCTGCCAGAGGCCTGGCATAGGGATGCTGTGGTATGTGTGCCATGCATTTTCCACCTCTGGACCAGGTACATCTCTAATACCACTTGGGGCCGGTCCCTCTGTAATTGGCAGACTCAGCAGGCATGACTGGAGAGGGAAGTCTCAATGGTGCTAGAATGGTGCTGCAGTGGCAGAAGACGGCTCACGAGTGAGGTCTGGAAGAACGACAGGGAAGACATCCATCATTTGCTCCAAAGTGTGCAAGTCAGATCCTGGGGAGAATCATGATAACCCTGATCACTGAGCAGCTACAGAAGCAGACTCTGGATGAGCTGAAATGTACACGCTTCAGCATCAGTCTGGTAAAAGACCAGTCTTCCTGCTTCTCCACGACCCCCTCCCCCTTTTTTCTGAGGCTGTTTGTTGCTACTATTTCACCCTGTCCTATGCTATATGAGTTATGTTACTTACACTGGACGAGCCCACTGAAAGCTCAAAACCCAGCCCAAAAGGAAGGGGGCAGGGATTTTTCTACTGATAGAGAAGGGACACCAGAACTTGGGTGGAGAAGGGTTTGACATGTTGGACGATGTGGATTATTTTACTCACTAACTTCGGGAAGACAAGAAGAAAAGAACACCTAAGAGTCCCTACCATGCCAATAGCCCAGGAATTGCAGGGGTGAGCCGAACACTGGAAATCTGTGTTCTAAACCTGAATCGTGATGGAATTCTCTCTCTCTCTTAGCCTTTGCCTGATCATGCAGACATCTCCAACTGTGGGAACCCTTTCCAGCTTGTGCCTGGTAAGGTATTGTGTATGTGTGTTTGTATATATGTGTATGTGTGTTTGTGTATATGTGTGTATGCCCATGCCTCCATCCACATAATTCTTTCATTGGTTCCTAGTGTTCAGGACTAGGTAGCCTACCTCCACCACTTTCTTGTCAGGATTGCCTTGTGAGATAGGCACTTGTCTCAATTTTATATATCAGTATGTTATATGGAGCATTTCCTTGTTTTATATAGCTGCATATTATTGCACTGTAGGGTTGTACCATACTTTATTTAATTGATCTCCTGTTGATATACATTAGGTTATTTCCAATCTTCCGTTATGGCAAACAAAACCATAGTGAATAACCTCGTAAAATTGTCATTTTTCCCTTGAGAAAATATATCAGAGGTATAAATTTCTAGGTTATGAATTAGTCAAAGACTCTGATCATGGGGGCATTTGGACAGAGGCATCATTGTTGCACAACCAGAACACTAACCTGTGCTGCTAGGCTGCTGTGCAGCTTGTTTTGTTTTCTGGGATACCTGTCAAGGGAAGTGTGTTGGCAAAAGCATTTTCATTCAGCTTTTTCCCTCTGATTTATTAAATACTTGCTGAAAGCCAGGTATTGTGCTATAAGTACACAATAGGACACATGGTCCCTGCCTTCATAGAGGTTAGTAGAAAGCAGAATGTTTGACCAAAAATATCAAGTGTGGGTTTTTTCCCTCAAGTCTGGCTTTATATGCTTGCCAGTTGCTCCAGATATTTAGTTCCTACAGAATTCTAGCCAGCTAACCAGAGGAGCTTGGAGTAGGCCCTTTGTCCCTTAATAAGCTGCTACCCCCAAATCAAGAGTTTTGGTTAGAATGCAGTGAGGACCATTCTTTTTAGTCCATTTCACCTTCTACCCCTCCATTTCCATAATCTGTTTGGATTTCAGAGCATGCCTAGGGGAATGGAATCAATGTACATGGGTGGCCAGACACAGGAACATAAGTGGCATAAAGTCTTAGGGTTTCCCAAGCACGGTTCCACTGTCAAAAGGCCTTCTGCACCTTATTTTCCCTCTCTAGGAGTAAAAGTGATCTCATATCTGCTTGATTACCTCTTACTCCTTGGCAACCCTAACTCCTGTCTTGGTTCTCTTGGCACATGGGAAGGGGAAAGGCTAAGGAAGGAGAGCATAGGCCTGCTTTTCAAAACTTGGGACTAGGGGTTTGGGGAGCAAAGTAGTAGTAGGCCTAGGTTGAGTCGAGTGCAGGACGAGCAGGGCACACACATACTTGTTTCTCTTGATTTGTTTTACCTTTGAGAGTGAGTGGTAGGCATTATATGAGATTATATTTTCAATTTCATATGGTTCTTTATAATGGAGGCAGAATAGCATAGTAGTTCAAAGACCTAGCCTTAGTATAAGACAGACCAGGGTTTGAATCCCGCTTTAGTCATTTGATTGTTGCATGACTTTGCACAAGTTACTGGACTTCTCTCATCTGTGAAATGGGATAATAATAGTACCTACCTTGTGAGGTTTTTGGGAAACCTCACATGAAATGATCATTACATTGTAGGACATATATAATAAGCTCTTAATAATCATAAATTTTAATGTTAATGCTTCCAGAAGGTGCTTCCTGGAGTGGCCTGCCCCGCTGTTCCTGTGCTGAGTTCCAGGACAGCCTCAACCTCAGCTACCACCCCTCAGGCTTGAGCCTGCACCTCAGACCACCCAGCCGGGGAAGTTCCCCACCGGAGCAGCCCCTCTCCCAAGTCCTAAGCCCTGAGCCCCCAGACCCAGAGAAACTTCCTGTGCCCCCCGCCCCTCCATCCAAGAGGCATTGCCGCTCACTCTCAGTGCCCGTGGACCTGTCTCGCTGGCAGCCGGTGTGGCGGCCTGCCCCCTCCAAGCTGTGGACTCCCATCAAGCACCGGGGCAATGGTGGAGGGGGTGGGCCGCAGGTGCCTCACCAGAGCCCCCCGAAGCGGGTCTCCAGCCTCAGGTTCCTCCAAGCTCCCAGTGCCTCTTCTCAATGTGCCCCAGCCCACAGACCCTATAGTCCCCCTTTCTTCAGCCTGGCCCTGGCCCAAGAATCCTCTCGACCCTGTGCTGCCTCCCCACAAAGTGGCTCCTGGGAGAGTGATGCTGAGTCCCTGTCACCTTGCCCACCCCAGCGCCGCTTTTCCCTGTCACCTAGCCTGGGCCCGCAGGCAAGCCGTTTCTTGCCCTCTGCCCGGAGCTCCCCTGCATCCTCCCCAGAGCTGCCCTGGCGACCTCGAGGCCTCCGCAACCTTCCCCGAAGCCGCTCCCAGCCTTGTGATCTGGATGCCCGCAAAGCTGGAGTCAAGCGGCGCCACGAGGAGGACCCCCGGCGGCTGCGGCCTTCCTTGGACTTTGACAAGATGAATCAGGTGGGACCAGCAGGATGAGAGAAACTTGGATGGGAGTAGAGGGACTCGGTTCTGTCTTTCACTTTGGAGCTGTCCTAATTCCATGTCCTGTCATGGCCTTCTCTGGAGCTCCATTCTCTTGGGCTTTTGTTAGGGTGATCTCCCCTCACAGTTTGCTCAGGACTATCCCAGTTTTAGTTTCGCATGTCTTATGAAACACCTCAGTCCTGGGAGTTCCAGAGAAACTGGGATGAGACCAATGTTAAGCTTTCCAACAGGGATCCCAGATTATCCTGCTAGAGGTGCATTCCCTCCTCTGAGAGTGCATAAGCCACAAAAGTGCCATCATCAGTGCCCTGCCCCCTCCTTATGCCCAAGTCTTGTTTTGCCACTTGCCCTTCACTGGTTTAAGTGGGTTTGTGAGAGCTTAAAATGGGCTGCTGCAACATTCTTGTGTTCAGTAAATGTTTTTTGACTTGCTGGTGGGAGTGCAGTTGTCATATGCATTTACCCACTTTTTTATATTCTTCCTTCTAGACCGCCAAGGCACAAACCTCTGAGAACTTAGACAGTTTTCATAGTCATCTATTAACCAGTCATCAAACTTTGATTTAATACCTACTATTGACTAGGCTCTGGCAGTATGGTAGTTAAACAGGCAAATGATATTCTTATCCAGATGAAGCTTGTGAGCACTTTCCTCAAAGAAATGTTTGTGTATACTAAGTTTTCCAGATTTTCTCAGGGAGTTCACAAACCTCACCCTGCAGTCTAGTACTCCTGCCTTTGAGGGTAACTAAGAGGGACACTTTGAAATATAGCTCAGACCAGAGTGCTCTGGGATGTTAGTATCTTCCTTTGCATTC
Organism: Lyroderma lyra; assembly: GCA_004026885.1. Taxonomy (NCBI): domain Eukaryota; kingdom Metazoa; phylum Chordata; class Mammalia; order Chiroptera; family Megadermatidae; genus Lyroderma; species Lyroderma lyra. The sequence goes on along the minus strand of PVJL010001015.1, from coordinate 136,287 downwards.
TTAACTTTGTTATTTGTTTGACAGAAACCATACTCAGGAGGTGTCTGTCTCCAAGAAACAGCCCGGGAAGGCAGCAGCATCTCTCCACCGTGGTTCATGGCCTGCAGCCCCCCACCCCTCTCTGCTTCCTGCAGCCCCATTGGGGGTTCCTCCCAGGTGCTGAGTGAAAGCGAAGAGGAGGAGGAGGAGGGGGCCGTGCGGTGGGGGCGGCAGGCGCTGAGCAAGCGGACACTGTGCCAGCAGGACTTTGGGGACCTGGACTTGAATCTGATTGAGGAGAACTAAAACTGAGAGGCTACTTCCTGGGGCCACACAGACTGACTCTCTTACGGCTACTAACAAGTGTCGAGGCCCCAAGACCGAGGGCCCAGCCTGGGAATGGGGGTGAGTGGAGGGCTCCGACTCAGGGCAGCCGGAAATCTTCTCGCTCCAGGAAGCTCGACCATGCCGAGAGACTGGCCGGGACAAGATAAACGGATCTGGTGGCGGGAGGGACATCCCCAGAGCAGACCCTTCCCATGGCGGCCCTGAGTGTGAGTATCCCTGCCACTGAGAAAGCAATGGGCAGGGAAGGAAGGGGTCTGCTGACCCCAGCTCGGGGAATTTCACTAGCCCCTTTGCTTCAAAGGGCACTTGTGTCTTAGAATTTGGCCAGGGTTGGGGGTTCATTCAGCCTCCTCGGGGAAATTGTGTGAGAGTGTGTGTGTGCATGGGAGTACACTTGAGGAAAGATGTGTTTGCAAAGCCTTAGTTAAGGAAGGCAGTTGCTTCTTAACAGCAGAGTACCATGATGCCCCCAAGATCTTGGGTTTTCATGGGACAGTGGACTTGTTCAAGGAGTTAAAAGGAGGGCACCCAAGTTTTTCTTTTTTCTCAGTAGGCGTGGAACCAGGCTTGTAATACATAAGCATCACTGGCTCTGCAAAGGATTCTGTTTGGGGGCTACTGCAGGGTCTTTAAGTGCTGTGGCCTCAGCTAATGGTCTTTTCCTCAGGCCCTCCCCCTCCTCTAGATAGATTTAGTATTGGGGGCTGGAGAGGGCTCTCCACATTGGTTCTGAGCTGGCCTTTTTTCCTATCAGGTTGCCTAGGCTGTAAGCAACCTGCCTCTCTCACTAAGTAGATACAAGCACATGTGGGTAACTGAGGCAGCTTGAAGCGCTCCATCTCTCTCTGTCTTTACTGACAGGACCTTTCCTCCTTACCTTCTGAACTTTGAGGGTTAAGAACAGAGGGGAAAAAGGCCCTTTATTGATCCCCAATATCCATTGAGACCAATCTATAGCAGGAGAAGTGGCATTTAGCCCCCAGCAGGCATGGATGAGCTTGCTTACCCCCAGCACTGCCCTTTGGAAGCAGACTGTAAGGAAACCTGTTGTTATAAGACCCAGGCCCAACCTCTTTTCTGCGCTGCTTGAGAAAAGAGGAAGGGGATGTCAGCATTTACTAGTTAGCTTGTCTTCCACTCCTGCCAGGAAATGTTTATTTGCCTCTAATTAGCCCTGAGAGACCTCAGGGAGTTTGGGGCTCACTGAGGGATTGGCTGAGGATGTGTAAAGCAAAGACTGTGCAAAGCAGCTGCGAGTTTTGTTGTTGTTGTTGGATTGAATTTCCTTTTTTGTTTCTCACCCACATGAGTCAGGGCAGCAGGTCCCAGTGGCCACAGTGATTGATAGGTTCAAGGACTGCAGTAGCCTTGGTAGGGCTGGCACCAGTGGAGATGCATACTGAAGCTTGTTACCCACATGTACCACCATGATAGCTTGTGAGGCTTTGCCAGCTTTGGTTAGAGCCTGCATAAATGGATTGGATCTACCCTTCCTGTTTATTGGAAGAAGGGCATTTTCTCTTCAATTTCCAGGGTGTCTTAGGACCCAATTTCTCATGTTAGAGAAGGAGACCAAAGTCTGTTTCTTCCTCATGGAATTGAACCTGTCACTTTCTGGATCTCCCACTTTCAGATAAAAGCATCAACAAGGCTCCAGCCTCCTCACCTCCAGTCCAGAGGAGATGGTCATTTCCTCGTGAGCCTCTGGCTCTCAGAGGTTCTACCCTCACAGGGCTCCCCTGCTTCTGCTAGTTACCATGTGTTACTGTGAGCTACCAGGTCTGTAGGGACCTGAGAGAGGCTCTCTGGAGAACCCAGGGAAACTGTGAGCCCAGGAGTTGCCCATCCTTGGTTTCATCCCTCCCCTGGCTCTTCTCCCTTTTTAGGCCATAAGTTCCCTGGTGCCAGCTTCTTTTCCTCCTGGGCATTCTTATCCCTGGGCGCTCTGCTGCAGATTGGCTGTGCCAGCAACCAATAGGCCACTGGCAGTGCCAGTGGGGTCTCTGCAGGCCCTGTGCTGAAGGAGTGAGGGCAGTAATTCTGCCTCCATCCTGGCTTCCCCAAGACCTAGGGCATCATCCTTAGGGGAGAAAGTCTGTAGACACCATATTTGAATTTTATTACTTTTAACATTTGGAAAGTTAAACTAGCTGGAACTATCATCTTGCTTCTCAGTCTCAATACCCATGACCCTGGGACAAGGCTTTTCAAGAAGTGGTTCATTTTGCTTTACACAGTAGATCTGTTCCAACAGTTCTGTGTAAACCAAATGCTATTTTTTTGATGCATTTGGACTGCTGACCATCTAAAAGCAGCCTGTGATTGCTTCTTTTGTAAAGCAAGCAACTTCCCTCTACTTTAGCTCTTTGACTATTTGGATTTTCACATATTGGGCTTGCCCAGAGTGGAGCACACCTCTACAGGGCTGTGGTTGACACTGGGTAGACATCTGCATCTGTGTTGTGTGTGTGGTGTGGCTGACCAGTAGGTGAGTATTCCTGCGTGTGTGAGTGAAGCCACTCCCAGGCTGGTGCTCTCCTCCTGTGCCCGGCGACTGCCCAGTGGCAGCTCCAGCTGCCCTTCACTCCCACCTGCTGCCAAAGTCCCTGTGCTAATGGGATTACAAATACAAAAAGTGGAAAAATTTTTTCGTAAACTTTGTTTTATATTAAAAAAAAATCCATAAGTCTGTGTGTGTGTTAAACATGAGGTCCTGCCTCTGTGGCTGTGTTTGAAAAAATAAAGTTTTATTAGAATAATCCATTTTCCCAAGCAACCTTGTGTACTACAGTGTCTTTTTCCCTTTTCCACAAAAAAGGCAAGGAGGAAACAGGGAGAAGGCCACTCTTTTAGCCCCTTCCTCCAAGGCATGGTTAGGCCTTTGCCCTTCAAGGGTAGTATCTAATCCTTAGGCTCTTTGTGGCCACAGCAGTCACAGCCTATGGCCCAGGCTTCTGTTACTTCTGGCAGCCTCGTTGGTCTCTATTTCTTTATACCTGTCTCCTCTTTCATAGTCTCATTCTCACTTCCATCAGGTTTAAAGCCAAGTAATACATTCCAGCTCCCTCAGAATGCTTGTTGATGCAGGCAGGCACTTGTCTAGATTGGTCTGTAGGCTTTGGAAAGTGGGGAGAAGGCAGGATGGGAGAGTTGACCAGGAATCTTCTTATTTTAAAAGTTTTTACATGTTGGGTCCTGGAGAGATGGAGATTAGTCATCAGAATTCAGATTCCAAAGACCTAGACGATTTCTACATCCTAAAAATACTTATTTCGTAAAATCCTACCAGGAGTGCTCTTTTCCCCTAGAAGGTGGTATTTTCCCTAATGCTTCAATTTGGAATGTTCATTTGCTGAACAAAGCTGTGTGGCTCACTCTCTTTAGACTGTTCTATTTCACCCTTTCTTCCACCTATGTTAGCATTCTTCCAATGTGTGTGGGTGAAGTGTAGTTGCTTAGAGATCCAAGCTGGAGCCTCTGTCCCTAAGGCATAGCCTTTCTTTACCAGTTTGGTGCTGACTTGCCAGGCGGCAAGAAGAGTCAAGTTGCTTAGCCTCCGTCCCAGTTTCCTGCTTTAAATTAGTGGCACTCATCATTGAATACCAATGAAGTGTGCAAGAGGACAGGATTGGCTTGACTACCTGAAGCAGGAACCTTTGAGAGGATGAAAATAAGCTCTAAAAAGAGTGGGAGTTGTCACCTGCCCTGGAAACAAAGGGGAGGGGCTTAGAGGAGGTGGGGCAGTAGCATGTGGTTAAAGCTCAGCATTATAGATCTTTTTTCTTCAAAACTGCTGTTTTATTTTACCTGCTGTTTGAGGAGGGGTAAAGTTTAAACATCTAAAATGACTCCCCCTTCTGTTAAATATTTTTTGTTGAGTTTTTCTGTTTATTTTCCATGAGGCCTATGGTGTGATTTCATTTAGCATTCCTGAAGTCCTGCTAATATAGGAAAGAATGTAAACTCCCTGAAGGTAAGGGTTTTATTTTATTCAGTGTTGTGTCCCAACACTTTGAAAATTTACTGGCACATAAAAAATGCCTGACATATTTGTTGAATTTCCTACATTTGCCTTCCTATTCCTGAGCTTAGGCACATTTCTGTCTCTGGTACTGTGAGAAGCCAACTTTGGACACTGGGGCAGTAATTATAACTCCATATGGGAGAAACTCCCAGCAGTGAATTTTGATAGAAAAACTGCAAGGCAGCTAGGTCCTATGTGAATTCACCCTGATTCCCCTCCTACTCACTACAACTTAAGAACTATGTGCTTTAAGAGGTGTCTCTTAGCCCAGAAAAATGTTCTGACTCAGGCCTCAAGTTGACTATGGAAAATGGAAGTTATAAGGCATAAGGAGAGAAAAAGTCTAAGAAAATGTTTCCTTGGTGCTTCACAGGGTTAGTTTTACAATGGCTTCCCTAAATGTTTTGTATTTTTACTAAAAGTCAATTGTTGGTGCCCAATCCCCACCTCTGCCCCCAACCTTTGCTACAAGAAAAGTTAGGTCAAGGGTAAAGAAGAGGTGTATAGACAGATTAATGGGTAAAGCACGTAAGTTTTGGAGAAAGAACTAGCTACTACTCTTTCCTGTCTGTAGGGCAGATCAATGAAAGAAATAGCCACTTTTAGGGTAACAATCATGGGTTATTACTAGACCCTGTGCATCCACAAGACCCTGACATTACCAATGTTAATGATAGAGGTTTCCCTTTGCCTGGTGTGAAAACAGTCTAGGCAAAAATATTCAGTATTTCTCCATCTCTACAGCCCCTTTTCTAATGGGCTACAATCTCCCACACGTGTATTAAATGAATCCAGATAAAAGTGGTGGGGTTTCTTTGTCCCCAGCCCCACTATTTCCATGGTAAGATTAGGTGCTACTGAATCAGAAAAGAAATCTCTACAGTTGGTCTCCTTCCATTTCCTCTGAAAGTTGAGTTGAGAAATACCCAAATTTAATAACATTGGTAGACTTTGGAAAGGAGAAGAATCTCCATAGTTTATAGAATCTCATAAATAACAGGATGTTGGAAGGATGTTGGCCTTCAGCCAATGGATGTACCACATTGGTCAATTGGAAGGAACCAATGAAGTACTGGCAGTATAGAAAAGGATGATACCACATTACAGGCCAATTAGAAGAAAGATATTGTGTCCTATGGACCAATGGGGAGAAAGTTTCTTAAAAGAATGACAGAAAGGGTAGTGCATGTTTTCAGGACAGGAAACCAATAGGGTAGTGGGGTGCTAACTTCTTAGCTCAAAACATCCACTCTCTAAGTACCTTGCCATTCATCCCCCCACCCCAGTAAAAGTCTTTGGTGTTCCAGGAGAGCGTGCTAAAGCCTTCTCAGATATGGGACCCCCTGAAAAAAGGTTGGGACCAGGATGATGTCCTCCTGAGGGACTGAAGATCTATCCGCCCGGTTACCCACCCCAGCCGAAACTGCAATTCCCCTCCCCGACGCAGGGGGCACTGCAGGCCCCGGGGAGATTGGGGCGGAGCGCTGCGAGGGGCCCGGAGCTGCCGCCCCGCTCAGGAGCGCGGGGGGCGCTGTGCGGGGCCTGGACTGCGGCTCCGCTCCCGGCCACCGGGGGCGCTGCGCGGCGCCGGTGGTTGGTGGTGGCTGTTGGGGGGGTGGGGGTGGGGGGGGAGCCGCGGCCGCGGGTGGTGCGGAGGGAGGCCTTGCGGGCGGATCGGGCGCTCGGCGACGAAGGTGGTGGGTGGCGGCGGGCGGGAGCGCGGGTCAGGCCGGCTGGCCCTGGCGATGGCGGACGCAGCAGCCTCTCCGGTGGGCAAGCGGCTGCTGCTTCTGTTCGCGGACACCGCGGCCTCAGCTTCGGCCTCGGTCCCCGCGGCGGCGGCGGCGGCGGCGGCGGCGGCGGGCGGAGATCCGGGGCCTGCGCTGCGCACTCGGGCCTGGCGGGCCGGCACGGTGCGGGCCATGAGCGGGGCGGTGCCCCAGGACCTAGCGGTGAGTGGCGGCCGAGACGGGCACTCGAGGCCGGGGCTACGGGGCCTGCGGGCGGCCTCCCCGGGGGCCTTTGTGAGGGGGCGGTGGGGTGGGGGTGACCCAGTTCTGCGCCCCCAGATCTCCTCAGCGCCCCCCACCGGCTCCTTGGCACCCCGAGCTCTGGCCGGCATGGCTTCCGCGTCGGGGTGTGCGCCCGGGTTTCCCCCCGGGGGGCGGCCAGGGCGCCAGAAGCTGCTGCCTCCACCCGGCAGGCCCCGCCTCCTGAGAGACCCTTTTTCAGCTCCCCCCCTCCCCCAAACACGCCTTTGGAGCAGGCACCCGAACCTTGGGCTCCCGGGCCCTTTAGAGTTCGGCGGGTACTGCCGCTGCACCCTGGAAGACGCGGACCTGTAGTCCCTTGCCTCTCTAGGGTGACCTGCGCCCTGTTCCCTTCCTCTCGGAGCCCCGCGTGGGGCGGGAATGTGGGCAGCTGTGGGAGGCACAGAGGCTGCACTTGGGGCTTTTTTATCTGGCAGTTACTTCCTTCTTGTCTGAGTCGGTCGCGGTCTGGCGATCTGTCCAGAAAGGCCAGCTCTCGGGACTCTGTCGGGCTTCTGTGTCTTTGCGCTTCTGGGTGACAGGAGCTGCAGTTGTGGGTGTTTTTGATAAGTTTGGGATTTGTCTGAGCAGCCGAATGGAGCTGGTGGGTGTTGCTTTTTTGCTCTGAGCTCGGCTACTCCCCCAACCTTGGGAGAGGTTTTGTTTTGAAACTTTGTTGGGGCTTGGCCACTTTTGAATACTTGCCTTGGTGTATTTTGTGATTATGGTTGTTCAGTATTAGAACTTAACTAGCATTCGGGACCATGATGCGTTATTATTATTAACGTGGTGGCTAAATAATGCCTTTGAGCTTTGGTAAGCCTCTTTAGTTCCTCATCTGATAGCGGCCCTAGCTTTTCTGTTGCGTTACGGCTATGAAAAATAAGTGGATTCTTTTGGAGTGCAATAGATCATCCGGCAGAAGGTAAATTTTCTTGATGAACTTGTTTCTGCAGGTATTTTATTCGTTATAAACAGGAAGGTATCTTGTGAGATTTGATAGTAGTATTGTAGGTTTCTGTTATTAATTTTTCTACCTAGTAATCGGCGGTGTTGGTTCCGCCCCACACCCCACACCCCACACCCCACCCCGTAGACTTTCGGCTGGCTAAGGCTTTGCTTCTGCTGCTTGAGTTCACTTGCTTTGATCTTTCTCCTTGTTCAATAAGAAAAGGCTGCTTGGACATTGATGAGGTTTTAGTGGGGCAAATTTGTAAAAAGATACCAGCAATGTAAGGGTGTGAGAGTGATGATTAAGGAGATTTGCATTTAAACTCCCCTGTTCTTTCTTTAGAAGGTTGCTTTTTGGGTTGGGTGGGAAGTGTCCCTCGCAGTCCAGTAATTTACTCCACCCCCTTTAATGCAAAGCATACTTAAGATCCACCATTATGTGTAAACTTTGACCAAAGGCCTAACCGGCCCAGGTTTTCATTCTGAATTTATTTTCTAGTTGTTTCCTCCATTAGATGAATTGTTAATGAGGTCTGCACCTGAAATGGCTACCCATTCGCTTTGTTGTTTCTTGGGCTCCTTAAGGGCAGAGATTTTTTAAGCTTACTGAAACTCTGGACACCCACTAAACTAAATGCTGAATTAATTTTACTGCTGGGCCCATGGAATTGGTTTCTCAAACCCAGTCAAATTGCAGTGATTCTTGAAATTGATAGCAAAGTGTACCTTAACAATTGTGTTGAGGTCTTGCATGGAGCTGTGTGCACAGTTGGGTTTTGAGAATATACTATGCTTGTCTTGTATGTATAGCAAGGGACATAGATGAGAAAACAGCCACCATAAAACTTAGAGCTTTTAGAACATTTCACCAGTTTGCAAAATTGCTCAAGAATTGGTGTTGCTATGAGTTTGTGTTAATGACAATGAGTAGTATAGAATCAGAACTGGCTGTGTGTTTTCCTTTTTCATTAAAGATATTTCGTTTGGACCAAAGACTTGTGGGCCTTTCCAATTTGCACCACACACGGTAGTAAACACACCGTCTTCCAATCAAAAGTGTTCTTCCTGTACTCAAGGGTGGAGTTTGCAAGCTGCTGGCCTGTGATTGGGCAGGTTTTCATTCAGTTATGTTTAAGATGTTTTCAGGCATGCTTGGTTTTGAGTAATGCATAGCAGGGCGCCCCCTGTTAAGGATGAGTAATTGAGGGTTGGATGAATGAGTTTTTGAAGTGATTGAAAACACTTCTCAATTTTAGGCTCCATTAATAGCCTCTTTTTAAATACTTTTTGATTCAGAAATCTTTCAAAATACTGTCCTGATCCATTTAATGAACTTTTTTTTTTTTTTTTTTTTTTTTTTGGAAAACAGTACCAAAGTCATGTGCTACCTTAAGATGAAATAATGAAAAAAGGAAAGTCAGGATCCTGTTGATTGGGAGTTTTGTTGATAGGTGAGCATCTTCATCATCAAAGCTATGCTGACAAAAAATTAAGAGTTTTAGTAGGAAAACAGCTCTTCCCCCCCCCCCCCATGGAAGAGTGGCTTTATTTGTATTGCAAAATAGGCCTGCTATGTGTGTTTGTTTCTTTCAAGTTTTGTTGCAAAATTAGTTTAATGGATTTTTATGCATTTATCTTTAGTTCTAACTCTGTCACTCTTTGTGTTTCTGAATCATTATTGGCCCATATAAGTTGCAGAGATGTTGGACACATGTTGGTATAGTAGGCAAAAAAACACAGAAACCAAAAAAGGTGGATTTTCCTTTTATTGTTAAAAAGCAAAACTTAAATTTTGCAAAATGTCAAACAACTGAAAGTATATACAGGAAAAGCCAATAATATGCATCCTAAACCAACTCTCACCAAAGAAGGTTTTGCTCATCTTTCAAAGTTTAAAAACATTTTATTCATATACAAAGTTTGCCTTTTTTAAGCAAGTAGCATCATACTGCACAATATCTGAGTCTGCTTTTCTTTTTTCCATTTAACATACCATGAACATTAGTACTTATAGGTCTTACTCATCCTTTTAGATAACTACATTATAGTCCATAGAATGGCTGTACTGTAATTAATTTAGTTGTTCCCCACTTATGATTGCCATTCAAGTTATTTAAAAACTTTCGGCACTACAGACAATGCCGTGGTTATTATACTTATACATATATCTTCATGTGATTATGGTTTTGTTTCTGTAGTTCAGCCATCAAGGAGTGGGATTGTTGTGTTAAGGAGTATATGTATTTTTTATTTTATTGGGTAATGACAGGTTATACTCCCACCAGCAGAGTATGCATGCAGTGCTTGTTTCCCCTCATCCTTGCTGTCGCTGGTGTTACTTATTTTTGTCATTTTTGGTAATTTGATGGGTTAAAAATAGTATCTGGCATTTTCATGACCACTAGTCTTTTTCTATGTTTATTGGTCTTTCACATTTCTTTTATGAATTATTTATGCCTATCTTTTGCCCATTTGAAAAAAATGATGTTCTTATGACTTGTACAATTTCTGTGCATATTATTGATATTAACCCCTTTAACCTGTCGAGTGTGTTGCATCGTCTTTTGACTTTATGGGTTGTTTTGCCACACAGAAAAAGAAAATTTTTATATAATCAAATCTCTTAGACTTTTCTTAATGACTTCTGGGTTTACTTGCTTGGGAAGAACTATTCCATCTTGAGCCTATATAAATATTCTTCAAATTTTCTTTCTAATATTTTCATGTGTTTATTTTTACCTTTAGATCTTTGTTATCTGCAATATTTTTGTATGTTTCTTGTTTTTTTTGTTGTTTTTGTTTTTTTTTTTTTTTTAATGTGGGTAGTTCCCTGGCTGGGAATTGAACCCAGGCCGCAGTGTTGATAGTGCCGAAGCCTAGCCACTACACCACCAGAGAACTCCCCTCAATATTTTTGTAAATGGTATGTGAAGTGAGGGGGTATAACTTTTTCCTACTGAGTAATCAATTGTGGCAGCACCAATTTTATTAAATAAACCATCGTTTCTTTGCTGTATGGTAGAATTAAATGATGCTTGTAGCAGCATTAATTTGTTTTGAATGTGTGTCTTAGCTATCCAGAACTTGCAAGAAGAGTGAAAGCATATCTGCCTTATTTTTTATCCTGTAATCTTTCATCTTCATCTAGGGGAAAGGTAGACTCTAAAAATACTCCTTTCCTTTGATTTGTGATAATGTAGTAATTGTAGCAGTGTCCGGGCTAGTACTATGTTTCTTCTTTCTGGGAGTCTTCCAAGAGGAGTGAAAGTGTATCTGCCTAATTTTTTTACCTCATCCTCCAACCTTTCCTCTTTGTCTCAGGTTAGGTGGTCTTTAAAATACCTCTCTACTTTGTTTCTAGTTATCTAAATAACTATAGTCAGGCTCAGGATAGTGCCATGTTTCCAGTGTACAATCTATTAGTATATGTTCTCAACCTCTGTTCAAACAGTACCCTTAAGTGTCCTTTTCTTGCCTGTAATCCCAAAAGTTAAATATCTGAGTGATATCATGATATGCTGTTTATTAAAATAAATAACAATGTTTTTGTAGATCAGTATAAATAAAAATGAAATTTGATAAAAGAATATTTAAGTGTGAACCCATCTAAGCACACTTTTCATCGTAACACTCTTCTTACAGCAGGGGTTCTGTTCTTGAAATGGAGCCATCATTGAGTTTTTCAGGCGTTCAAGTATAGTTCGTTTTTAAAAAAATTTTTGTCTTATATATGTGTAATTTTTAATAGCTCTATCTTAATTTGTCTTTGCATTCTATTTATACACTGGTCAATTTGTCCAGCATCCTCACCCTTTACTACACAATTAGATCTTTTCTCTTAATTAATTACCTATTTGTTTCTAAGAGTTGCTTTACCAGCTCCCCACCTGCCAAGGACTTAATATTCCCTCCTTTAGTACTCATTTGCTTAGTTCTTGTCTCCACCTTGTTCTGGTTGATTTAGTTTCCTCTCTACCCCCCTAAATGGTGGATAAGTAACTTAGTGTTTTTCTGATAGAGGTTTTCTCAATAACAGCTGGGGTGGGTTCCTGTAGGCTGTGCTTCCACAAGGCCTGGGGGACATGACACCTGCTGCTGCTTCTCAGTTTTCCACTGCCTTTAACAGGTTGGTTTTTAAGCCTTCTCCACCCTGCTTTTCCCCCTGCCAAAGTCTTTTACCTTTGTTTCGTAGATGGGTAAAACCTGCCTGATTGTTTAGTAGTGACTCATAGAGTGTGACCTCTTGTCACTTTTGCAAGGACAGAAACTTGGTTTTTTGTGTGTCTTCAGAGATAATCAGGCTCTAGGGAACTGAGTCTCACTAATCAAACTCTCTGGAGACTGTTTGTAAATCCACATATGAGGTTATTAATTTACGTGAGAAATACACCTATTCAGAGATCTGTACAGAGCCCCCTCCCGGTCTACTTGAGAGATCAAATTACAGATAAGAAGGATTCTTGATGTGCAGAGATATCAGACAAGGAAAATTGGATGTTACCACATGTATATTTATAGCACGCAGCCCTGATTTGGTGATCCTCCACTTGCCTAGTACATGAAATTTTCTATTATTTTTAAAGGCCCTCCTTTACCACCCTATCTTAGAAAGTAAAATAAGAGGCAAATATTAGGTTAACTTTCACTTCTGATTTATTATGGAATTTCTGCTCTATGGCTTCCTGTTACAAGATATTTCTGATTGATCTTGAAGCTTTTTTCTTTTACATATGCTTATTAATATGGACTCACTACTAATTTTTTTATCTTAACACTATTGGAATCATATGTAGGACCCCAATCCAAGATACATTATCTATAGGTTTTTGTGATTTACATCTAGGTCGTTGGTAACACTAGATGTTTTATTTCTCTGGTTCTCAAGTAATGCATGCCTGTTATACAAAATGTAGAAATTATTTTCATAAGAAAAAAATTGTTCCTATAATGTCACTGTTCTTTAGAAATGACAGTTTGTATTTTAATACATATTATTCTAAACTTTTTTAGAATTGTTAAAATGTGAATACTGTATTTTCAATTTTAAGTTTGGCTTTTTTATTTAATGTGGCAATTATTTTCCTCTGTTACTAAAAACTCTTTAGTTCTATAGGTGATTTTAATTTTTTGGTACTTTTCTGTATTTTCCACATGTAACATGTATTGCTTTTTGTAATTGAAAGGAAAACAATAAATTCTCTGTAAGAAAAATCTTATAATTTTTATTGGCTGGATAATTTATTTAACTATTCCCCTTTCATTGGATATTGAAACTTTTTCGGTTTTAGGCTTTTCCAATATTCTGTGATGAACAATTTTATGAGCAAAGTCTTTTCTGTGTTTAGGTTCTTTCCTAAGGATTATTGCCAGTAGTGGTATAATGGAGACACAGAGGATACACATATTTAAGATTCTTGAGATACAGATACAGATACATAGAGAGAGACTGCAGGTTTTTTCTCTTTTCTTTTTTAAGTCATACCAATTTATAACCTAATGGTATGAGTTTGCTTAAGACATCAGTTCCCAAGTAGTGGTATACATACCCCAGGGGTACATGCTGGGCTGTATAGGATTATGTGAAAAATAATCAGTAGTAGCGAAAATATAAAGTAAAAAATTGCAAAACATTCGTTATGGGACGATAAATGGTAAGTTTGAATCACCATTAATGGAGACATTTCAAAATTAGATCACATTAGTGAATGATGATTGATGAGGGCAAGGCTATGAAACCTTACCCCAGACCGCTTTTCTACCAATCATTATTCACAGTTTCAGAACAATTCATTTGCATGTGATGTTTGTAGAACTTCCCCAAACATATAAATAGATCCATAGCCAGACTGATCAATTTAGTTATTGGATGAATAAAAAAAGAAAGTGCATTGTCTTTAATCGTGATTCAAGTAGTTTTTTTAATTTAATGTTTAACTTAGTTTCAGTTATTATTGTCAGTGATTTTTAAGCATGTCAGTTAAGGATCTGTGGTTGAAAACAGGAATGGTTATAAAACCAAAACTTGATGTTGATTATAACCAGCTACCAAGTACTTTTCAACATGTATTCACGGCTACAAGTACACCCACACCAGGAGACAGTAAAAAGGTGCATGTCCCAGATACTACACAGAAGAAAAGGAAATACTCCAAAGAGTATATGAAATACGGGTTTTCATTTGTAGGGGATGATGACTATCCTAAGCCTTTGTGTGTGGTGTGTGGGGAAATATTATCCAGCGGTTGCATGAAACCCTCTCTACTCATTCGACACTTAGAAACTAAATATCCTATGTATAAAAATTAAATACATTATTTTCAGTGCTTGGAAAAGCATCCAACTATTATTTCATGCATGATGTCAGGAAAGAAAGACAATGAGAATGCACGTGAGGCTTCATTCTGTATTGCTTATCACATAACTAAATGTGAAAACCACACTATAGCTGAAGATTTAATTTCTCCTTGTATCGAAATACTATTTTTTGTATGTCTGGGGAAGAACATGTACTATCTCTTTTTCAAACAATACAATGTCTCGACAAATTCAGGAAATGTCTGATGGTGTTGAAGCTGTAGTAGTAGATAGAAATAATAAATTCCAGGGAACTACCCCCCGCCCCCCCCCAAAAAAAAAAGAAATAGTAAATTCTTTTCCATCCATGTCAATGAAAATGTAGATGTTGCTGATTTATCTATTTTTGCTTGTCATCATGAGGTATTTGGGTAGGAAATGAAATTGAGGAAAACCTGTTGCTTTGTTACCCATTGACAGAGTATACCACAGGCGAAGCCATTTTTTAATGCAATCAATGGTTATTTCATTGAAAAGGACATTAGTTGGTTGAATTGTGATATATGCACTGATGGAGGCAAGCCTACATCAGGTTGTTTTATAGGCCTACATGGCGGAATTAAAGAAGCAGCTTCCCATGTACCATGGAGTCACTGCTCCATTCCCTCTTGCTCCAAAGTTACAGGAGAGTGATTGGCTCCAAAGTCTTGCATATTTATCAGATATTTTTCCAGAAATAAACACACTCAACTTGGGACTTCAAAACAGCTCAATCACTGTATTCAAAGTGGCGGACAAAATGAAGTCAATGATTAAAAAACGGGACTTTTCGAAAGCATGTATTGAAAGAGGTCAGCCTGAAGTTTTTGAAACTGCACAACTACTTATTTGAGAATGACATGTACCTATCACAAAATGTGGAAGAGAATATTGTAAGTCACTTGGAAGGTCTTAAAGTGTCATTTTACTTCCCTCAACGTGGAAAAGAAAACAACTGGATTGCAAATTGCTTCGACGAAGAATTCTTCAAAGAACTAAACTATCAGTGAAAAAGAGCAGTTAATCGAACTTTGAACCGATTCTTCTTTAAATTCTGATAGATGTCAGTGAGGAATATGAACAGCTCAGTGAGAAGGCACTCAAATACTTCTTGCCATTTACTAATGCTGAACTAGTGGAGAGAGCTTGTTCTTCTTACACCTTCATAAAAAATAAGTACTGCAACAAACTTAATATAAGTCCAGATTTAAGACTGTACCTTGCATCTTTTGAGCCTGGTTGCATCAAAGCAAGCACAACAATCTCACTAACAATGGTTCAGTTGGCTAGTGATCTGCATAACAATTATTACAAATTTTTCAGATAACACAAATACATATTAATAAATTAAAAGTTAGTTAAATATTTGATCATTATCAGTATTTAACTGTGTTAAGAATATTGTAAAGTTAAATCTGTGGTTTGTACTCTTAGTGTAGTAATTTTTCTTATTACCTCATTGCACTATTTTATATTTTATATTAAGATAGGCACTGAACAAAAGTATCAGTATCTAAAAATAGCTGTTTTAAAAACAAGGAATATAATTTATAGAAATGGGTTTAAAATGGAAGAAGTTTGGGAGCCACTGGCTTAAAAAATACATGTGTATCAGGAGCCCAAAGTCCACTAGGCATTTTGCAAGTTAATTTAATCCTAAAACAATCCTTTGAGGTACTTAAACTGGCCCTATTTATAGGAAGTGAAGTGAAGGAAGTGAAGCTCAAAAAAGACTATAAAGTAATTTGCTCCTGGCTACACACTAAGAAAATGGGGAAGTTGGGATGGGAATCTAGAGCTTTGTGATTTTAAAATGCCTAAAAATGCACATTATATACTTAAGTTTTGATTGAGGTTATCCCGGTGCTATTCAAGTACTTAACATTTAATTTATTGAGGATGTTAGAAAAAAATTGGGAGTAACTGCTAGAAAAATTTTTTTAAAAAATACACAGTAATGAAGATGTGCCCTCAGAAAACTTTTAAATAATTATAAAAGTAATATATGAATAAATATTTTGATCTCTTGATCAAAGAAATTATGAAGATAAAATTATTATTTTTTAAATTTTTTTGGTGGTTCCCTGGTTGGGAGTTGAACCCAACTCCCGCTGTTGACAGTGCTGAAGCCTTAGCCACTACACCACCAGGCAACCCTTGAGAAATTATTTTTGTTTGAAAACTGATATTCTAGATATGCATCATTCCCTGCCTTGGTTGTCAAGATATCCCAGTTCTGTAAAATCATTTGTAACAGTTTATATGTTGTTTAGAATGTAGGTAGGAACATTGGAAAAGAAAATTTAGCAACCTTGGGAGTTAATCATTCATTTCCCTTACATTCTCACAGTCATCACCATATCTAGTTATTTTTATCTCTAATTCCTCAAATATACTTTGCTTTTTATTCATATAATCTTACTGATTTAGGCCTTTTTCATCTCTTTCTTGGGCTATCATTGCTTTGTAATTGAATTTCCCTGCCTCTAGTTTCTTTCCTCTGTGAGTTATCTTCCAACATGATCCCAGAGTTAATTCTTTCCCCTTTAAAAATGTTTATTATAAAAGTAACATATGAATACATATTTTAAAGGGAGAAAAGGAACATTTATTGGTAAGGCTAAAATAGTATTATCCCTCCTATCTCAATCCTCCTCCTGTGCCCCCAGATTCCCTCCCAAAAAAATCTGTCAACTTGCTGTTTTCCATCTAGTATGTATCTTGGAGGTCTCTTCTTGTTAGTAATATTAGATAAATTGAATTTTTAAAACTTCTTTATATTATTCCATGGTATGACTAAAGGCTGTTTACCCACCCACCTAATTATGAAATATTTTGTAATTTCTATTTTAATTTCCTATTTAAACTGAGTATTGAGAAGTATTTCCCCCAAGATGGCCCGCCCGTGCGCGAGCGCTCTCTCCCTCTCTCCCTCTCTCCCTCTCTCCCTCTCTCTCTCCCTCTCCCTCTTTCCCTTTCTATTTGACGGTATCTTTCTAAAATATTTTACCATGTTTTCCCCCTCCCTCTCTTAAAACCATCGGTGGCTTCCCCAAGGCCTTACCAATAAATGTTCCCCAAGGCCTGTAGCAGGCAACATAAATTCACGTATGTCCAGGGACCAGACTTGTGAGAAACAGCTGGATGACAGAGCAAAGGGTAGAGGGGAGGATTGGCAGCTGGAAAGTGCAGACACTGCCTAAAGATATTCAAATGCACATTAAAAACAAACCAACAAACAAACACTCGCTGGCTGGACAAGACAGCTTTGCCATCAGGTTTAAGTTTATTATCCATTAACATGCCTATCAGAGCCTTTTACAGGTCACTCACTCACTTCCTTCTCTTAGAACACTCAATCTGCTTTTAGGTTTCACTGCCTTTGCACCTGCTGAAAAGTCTTTCTCTACCTTCTCTGTTAGAACAGTTCAGCTTGTCTTTTAAGACAGCTTGTTATACTACCTCGTCTGTGAAATGGTTCTAGTTTCCCAAGGTAGGTGCCTTCTTTAGCCTAACATAGCATGTTCAATTCTTTATTATTGCCCTTATTATATAGCTCTGTACCTCTTAATGATTTCTGTCCCTGAGTGCTACCTCACTCACCTTGATATTCTTGGTACTGCACATATACGTAAAAGAGGCATTCTGTTTTTGTTGTGTGGGTGAATAAATAAATAATTGTATTTATTGTAGTGAGAATGGCCTTAGGGAGAACCAGAATCTAAGCGGTGATAACATGGTTACATGATAAACATGAAAGCCTATATTACTCAGATTATTGTAATCTGATTTTATTAAATTTAGGGTAACTTACTTGATTTTAAAAGAATTTGAGTTTAATGCCACTAAAATGAATGTAAATCACATATAGACCATAAGAGGAATTTTGAAACAAACTCGAGTTTTACCACTAACTCTCCTTAATTAGTGAAATATTTTACAGCTAGTCCTTGGGTTCTGTTATAGTTTTAGCATGTAGTACTGTTTGCTGTGTTTCCTCCAATAGTATAAAATTTTTAAAGACTTAAAAAAAAAAATCAACCCAAACTGTTTTAGTCCTGTTCTGTTCAGATTATCAACCTGTCTTGGCCATCTCTGACTCAATCCAAGCACTACCATTGATTTTTTGTTAGTTTATAGCCTTTTTTTCCTGTGGCCTGGCCACTGTCATTTTAACAGTTTGTATTCTATATACTTTGATCTGAGATGATTCTTTACCTTACATGTTCTCACTCCTTCCATTACTCTTCTTGGAGGTGAGGCACAGTGCTAGGACCAGAAATGAGCTTCACTGTTGGGAGAACATGTTTACTTATATCCACATTCCATACTACTTTTTTTGAAAGAGATTCATATTGTTAGCCTGGAGTTGTTGTTTGATCCCAGAACAAACAGCACTGGGTTGTTGTCAAGTTAAACACTTTATTCCATATCCTTTGCCCAGGCAGGTTAAGAGTTAATTAATTGTCCTTAAATTAGATGAAATCTGGCTAGCAAATATTTTAGCTTTTCCCTGATGTTTTCAGATATGTGATGATAGGTTTCCTGAATATTAATTTTTAAATGTTTAAGTTCTTGTGTACAAAGAATGAAAATCATTACAGCTTTTGTACAATGACTTAGTGTTGTTCTTGTATTTGTCTGTTGGTGTGACTTAGAATTTTGTGAAAGTGGTTGGTAGATTAGAACTGCAGCATGGCTCATAGTTGTCAGTCACCCACTGTAGAGCCTCAATCTCTGGTTTTCTAAATGATGCCCAGGAAAGTACTATCACTTAGGGCCAGATTCAGCCTGGGCATTGAACACTCCATATGTTCCTTTTCTTGACTTGCAAGGTTTTGTCTGCCTTTCAGCCATCACCGCCTCCTGACATCAGTTATATAATGGCACCACTGTTCTCCTAGTCTCTGGTTCAAAATTCAAGTCTTTTAAAAAATTTCCCATAGCCTATATCCAGCCAGTCATCAAGCTTGACGATAGGACTCATGGATTCTCATGAGCATAGGTCACTTCCAACCTAGTCTCACTGTTCCCATTCTAGGTCATGTAAAAATACCCCTCCCCTCTAATCCATCAATACCTACTGCTAGCTAGCTGAATCTTCCTATAACCAACTGCCCTATTTATACATTGACCTCAGTGAAACCTTTTAATGGCAATTGCATATATACACACTCGTATACATATATACACATCTCCTGTTGGCAGCTGAATGACACCCAATTTGTTATCCCGGTATTCAAGATCTTTCACATCAACTCTTCTGTCTTTTCAGTCTCCCACTGGTTCCCCTCAGTGTGTTACGGTTCCTGGCCATCCTAGAACTTGATGGGACTGTTTTTGGCCTCAGTCCTTTGCACACTTGAAGTGATCTCTCCTGTCTCTAAACATCCCCCACACCTTATTTTACTTTATTTCTGTTTATCTTATCACTTCTTATTGTCCAAGTAGTGCTTTGCAATTGACCAAAGTACTTCTGAATCCATTGCTTTATTTAATTTTTACAACTAGTTTGTGAGATAAGTAAGATAGGTACGGCTTATCACAAATGAGGAAAACAAGACTTGAGGACGGAAGAGTGACTTGCTCAAGTTTTGTAATTAATAGAAAGTGCAGCTAAGATTCAAATCCAAACCTGGAACATGACTCCCAAGCATTGTTCGTTACGCTGTTACTACTTACCTTTCTTGGTGCCTGAGCCTGCACTTAAATGTAAGTTTGAATACATCTCTTTCCAGTTGCCTGCAAGTTACTTGAAATTGTGTTTTATTACCCTAGAATATATATCTATGTATGAGTAAATGCATTCATCTATTAAATATAGGTCAGTTCAGAGTTTTCCTCTTTTCTCTGTAAAAATCATGCTTCCTCTTTCTAAGTCTTGTATCCCCATCATGTTTTGTTTTGTTTTTAAGTAGAAGTAGCATTTACTTTGTATAAGTAACAAAACTAGAACTTTATATAATGAATTTAATTTCTGGGACAACTTTTCAGCAGTACCCTTCAGTTGACAAGTATTTATTGCCTGTGAAGAGATTAAGCCTTCCCAGGCTACTGAGCAAATAGTTCACAGTTTTTAGGATAAGTATCCTGAATTTTTATATAGTTGTAACTAATTTTTATGTTGACTGGATAAGATACAGGAGACTCTCCATTAACTGGAACTCAAGCAACCAGCACTCTGAAGCAACCAGCAAAACGTTTTCGGTTGCTTGAGATTTTGCCAGTTGCTTGAGTTCTGGTTAATAGAGAATCTACTTACATTTATCCGACATCTACCAATCCCCATGAGTGCTGGTTAACTGAGAGTCCACTGTACCAACAAAAGCTATTATGAGTTCAGTAATGGATTTGAATTTTATTTGTTTCATAAATCATATTTGAAAAATAATGGTATGTACATGTACAAGAGCTCTAATATTCAGTCTACAGGAAATGCTTGGTGCATTTCCTGCAGATCTTCCTGGAAACTCAATGATTCCCAGTTGGGAGTCACTGCTGTGGGGATTCCTACATCACATTGTTAACCTAGGAAATTTAATGTGAGAAATTTCTTAGAGAGCCAAGTGGTTGGAAAAGGGTTGCTTCCCCGAGTGATTGCTTTATGTTTTCCTTTTAGATAGAACTATGCAACTGACCTCTCCATTTTCAGATTGGCCTTTAAAAGGAATCTTACAGCCAAATATATTACTCAATTATATAGCTGTATAGATCCTTATTGCCTGCTTATGTTTTCCCTTCTTACTTTGGTAGTGACTTCCTATTACAGTTTACTTGGCCCTGATTTTTTAATTTATAGTTTAATAATTTTATTGCATGTGTTTCCCAAAAGCCAACTAAAATTCTTTGAAAATGAAGTGGAATATAAATGTGACCAGTTAGATTTTACACATTGGACATATCCTAAATATTGATACATATATGTATATATTCCGCTTGTTATGCTTTGTTGAATATGCTCAGAAGTCACAATTTACATGGAAAAGCCAAATCCTAAGCATAGTATTAGAAAAATGTGGTTTAATTTAATATGAATTACTTTTATTAAAAAAAATAAACTTAAAATGTCTACTTAAGTATATCTCAAAAAGTGGAGAAGGCAAAGCATTACGAGGACAGCATGTCTCTGTTAGCGTATGTAAGATCACCGCTGGCAGCGGTACTTAAAAAAAAATCTATGGGCAGGACTGGGAAGGCAACTTTTTTTTCCCAGTGTTTATATCCTTTTGAATTCTGTATCATGTGCATATATCAGCTATTGAAAAAAAATTAATGAAAGAAGTTCATGGTCATTTTCAGTAGATGTGTAAGAAATTTCTCTTCCTATTAGACTGAGCTCCTAAAACCAGGAAATGTGTTAGATTTCTCTCTATTTCTGAACCTAGCACAGTGCCTTATACATAGTGAGCCCCCAGCTAATGTGCATAGATATGCATTGGAAACTAAAAGTTACAAATTTCAGTAGGATCACAGTTCAAAATTACTGACTGTGGATAACTCATACCTCCTTAATTCTGTCCCCACTTTTCAGAGTGAGGCTGAGACTAGCTTCCTGGCTCTGAAGTAAAATTACTGTTTTTTTAATCCATTAAAAGAACTTAAAAACAAATTAGTAGAATTTTTCCTGGTCAGTTCAAACCAGATGGTTTGTTTGTTTACATATAATAGTGGTATTTTCCCAAATGTGACCTTGAAACTACTTTTTATCTCTTTTTGCAGATCTTTGTAGAATTTGATGGCTGTAACTGGAAGCAACACTCCTGGGTTAAAGTTCATGCTGAAGAAGTTATTGTGCTTCTGCTGGAAGGCTCTCTAGTGTGGGCACCCCGAAAGGACCCGGTCCTTGTCCAGGGCACTCGAGTCTCAATTGCACAGTGGCCAGCACTGGTGAGTGACTTTTAGTAGCTAGGAACATCTTTGGGCTTTACTTCTACACTGTAACTACGGTATTCATCCCATGGTTAAACGCTTTAGAGTTCCCGAAACTCCATGCTTTGTCCTTAACACACTTTTATTCTGAAGGTACCGAAGCAAAATTTGGGAGAGATCTTTTCTCCTTTGTCTTCTGAAATTTTTTAATTAGATATTTAATACTTTTTTTCTCTAAATAATTTTTTCACCTTTAGTCTTTTCTCATAGTAAGGCTATGAAATCATGTAATCCTTCAAGTCTTTTTTTTCTATATAAACTATTTTTTCCAGCTTTGTTGAGATATAACTGACTTATAACACTGTATAAATTCAAGATATACAATGTTTTGATTTGACAGACGTGTGCATGTGTGTGTGTGTGTGTGTGTGTGTGTGTGGTGAAGACTTTTAAGATTTACTTTTTGCAACTTTAAAGTATACAATATGGTATGATTAACTGTAGTCACCTTGTTATGCATTAGATTCCCAGAACTGACTCATCTTATGACTTATGACTTACGTTTTGTACCCTTTGATTCCCTTCACCCATTTCCCCCCAACTCCCCACACCCCTGGCAATCACCAGTCTACTCTCTGTATCTGTAAGTTTGGTTTTTTTTCAATTTCACATATAAGTGAAATCATGCAGTATCTGTCTTTCTCCCTTTGATTTATTTCACTTAGCAGAATGCCCTCAAGGTTCATTCCTGGTGTTGCAAATGGCAGTATTCCCTCCTTTTCTATGGCTGAATAATTGTGTATACACACATGCACACCACACATTTCCTTAATCCTTTCATCCTTCACTGGACACTTAGGTTGTTTTTGTTTTGACCACTGTAAATAATGCTGCAGTGAACATGGAAGTGCAGTATCTCTTTGAGATAGTGATTTAATTTCCTTCAGATGTATACCCAGAAGTGAGATTGCTGGATTGTACTTTTTTTTTCCCCCTCATCTTCCACATTTATTTATTTATCTATCTATCTATCTATCTATCTATTTATCTATCTATTTATTTATTTATTTATTTGCTTTTTGGTATGTGGGTAGTTCCTTGATTGGATATCGAACCCAGGCCGCAGCACTGTCAGCGCCAGCGGGGAAGCCTTAAGCCACTACACCATCAGGGAATTCCCTGGATCGTACTTTTAATACTTTGAGGAACCTCCACTGTTTTCCATTGTGGCTGTACCAATTTACATTCCCACTGAGGGTGCACAAGGGTTCCCTCTGCCCTGCATCCTTGCCAGCACTTACCTTTTTCCTTTGATGGTAGCCATTCTGTGAGATTATAACTCATTGTGCTTTTGACTTGCATTTCCCTGATAATTAATGATGTTGAGCTTCTTTTCATGTACCTGATGACCATTTGTATGTCTTCTTTGCTAATTTGCTCATTTTTTAATCAGTTTTTGTTATTGAATTGTGTGAGTTCCTTAAATATTTTGGATATTAACCCCTTATCAGATATATGACTGCAAATATTTTCTCCCACTTTTTTTTTTTTTTTTTTTTTTTAATGTGAGTTGGTCCCTGCTGGGAATCGAACCCAGGCCACAGTGTTGACAGTGCCGAAGCCTAGCCACTACACCACCAGGGAACTCCCTCTCCCACTTTTTTAATTGCCTTTTCATTTTGTTGATTTCTTTTGCTATACTGAAACTTTTTTTAGTTTGATTGAGTCCCACTTGTTTGTTATTGCTTTTGATACTTGTGCATAATGTTTTTTTTAAGTTTTCTTTTCTGAAGTCAGATAAAATAGTACAACATAATTGCATTCTGAGAGTATCCTTTTGTTTGTATTTATCCTTGTTAGCAAAATATTGGCATAAATGGTTGTTTTTTAAAAAATCTCATTCTTCTATGGCTAACCAAATTAAATAAATAATACTTAAAACATATTTTCTACCTATTTATTATACATATCATCACTTACTATGCTATCTTTTTTTATTTGTTTCTAAGGCCACTTTCCAATTGAACTTTTAGAAGAAGCTCAAATGGATATGGACCCTTGGGTGACTTCGTAGGCTATTTATTTATGAAACAATAACATGAATTTAACCATGTATATTTATAGCAGTGATTACTTTAGAAATCTCACAAAGATTTCAGGAGTTCTAGAGATGATAATGGTGTAACTCTTTGTTCAGGGACTTTACTCTGATTTAGCCCTCTTAAAGCTAGGCAAGATGAGTCAGATTCCCTAGAGAAAATGAGGGATTTCTCATTCTTCTTGTCCTTTTAGCTGTAAATAAGAGTATTGAGCTACTTTCTGCTCTGGTTTGCTTTTTATGATTATTTAAGGGGCAGATGCCCCTCGTATGTTTCCAAGGACTTATGCTTTAGCTTATCTGTATTTACTGGGGTGAAAGATACATTAATAACAGATATTTTCTCTGACATTAATAATTCAGCTGAATTGTTAATTTATTTTCCAAGTTCTAATCAATTTCTTGTCATTGTACTTCACAG
The DNA here is from genome assembly GCA_004026885.1 of Lyroderma lyra. Taxonomy (NCBI): domain Eukaryota; kingdom Metazoa; phylum Chordata; class Mammalia; order Chiroptera; family Megadermatidae; genus Lyroderma; species Lyroderma lyra. Next base: position 112,234 of record PVJL010001015.1, on the reverse strand, counting down.
ACTTTCACTCCCCTAGTAGATAAACTTGGTTTGGGTTCTGTAGTTCCAGTTGAATTCCTTCTGGATCGAGACCTTCGTTTCCTGTCAGATGCTAATGGGTTGCATCTGTTCCAGGTACTTAATTAACACTTGCTCTAATCCTAAACTTATTTCTCTCCTTGCTAATTTCTGTTGATTATAAATACAGTGTTTCCCTCTTTTTTTTTTTTAACATTGAAACAAAATACTTTTTTTCTATAATTCCTATGCCTTTCACAGTTTTTCTGCTCCCTTGAAAAGTACATTTGATGACTGAGGCTTCTCTCCTCTTCCACCCACCCCCAAACACCCTACAACCACTTAACACTTAAGATTATAATTTTACGGGTCTCCTGAAAGAGGTGGCTTCCCAAAGGTGATGGCTTCTATAACTTGATCCTGAGGGGACCTACATTTATTTTGTCAGTGGTAGGGAGGCTGGACGTTTGGGCTGGTTCTAGGCAGCATTAAATATTGAAGAGCTTAGGTGTATCTTTAGTTACAAAGAAAAGGGATAAGTTAGTAGTTTAAGCAAACTAGCATCTGAGTTAGAGTTTCAAAATTTATGGGTGGTAATATTTATTTCTCAGTAAGGGTTATTGTTTGAAGGTTAAAAATTAGGAAACTTCTAAAAGTTTGGTGTTTTATTGAGGCAGCTAAGAGAAATAAAATAGTTCCTAAACTGTGTTCTGTGAAATATTAATGATAATTTCTTTGTTGATATGTCTTCCTCATTAGGCCTTAGTCCCTTTTAGCAACCTGGCTTTACTCACCTTTGTAATCCTAGTGCTTATATGAGTAGGCATTTGGTAAATGTTGGCTAAATGTTAAAATAAACAAAAAAGATTTACATGGACTAAAATGTTTTATAGTGAGATAAGTATAAGAAAGACTGACCTAAACAGATTTTATTTCCCACATGCTATTGTAGAAAGATATAGTGTATAATATATCCTCAATCTAATTAATCTTAGTGTTCCTTTTTTTTCCAGAGCATCTCATGAGACTAGGGTTCTATAGAACATTCTTTGACAAATGCTGATATAGAGCTTCTCAAGGGTGTGGTTTTTCTCATCTGGTTAGATATCATGACTATTCATTTTAATATTCAGTTGTTTTCTTTTATCTTTACCAGATGGGAACAGATAGCCAAAACCAGATTCTTTTGGAACATGCTGCACTGAGAGAAACAGTTAATGCTTTGATCAGTGATCAAAAGCTGCAAGAGATATTCAGCCGAGGTAAGAACAGGTAGTCTTATGTTCCTGAATTTGGAATCAGGTATATGTTGAAAATGATAGAATGGGGAGGACACTATGAAACTCTAAACATCTGTGCTAGTCTTCTATTTGTGAGTGGAATCAAGAGTATCGCTAGTGAACTCAATATCGAGAATAGAATAGAAAAATAGGATCTCACTCAGACTACTAATTTCCTCTCTGTGTTACATTTCATATACACAGTTTTGTTGTGGGTTTTGTTTTTGTTTTTTTGTTTGTTTTTTTGTTTTGTTTTGTTTTTGGGTTTTGTTTTGTTGGGATTTTTTCCATGCATAACCTTAATAAATATGAATTAGAATAACTACGAGCTAGAAAAATCTTTACCCTTGTTGAACTTACTGTCTATAAGGGTCTCAAGGGCTAAAGACTGTTAACACCAACAAATAACAACTTACATTCATAAAGGAAGGTGACCACAGACTCATTCACATTAACAAGCATGTTATTTTTTAAGAATGTGAACAAGAAAGAATTATTAGCTTTTTCCAGTTCAGGTACAGATTTTGCCCAAGATTCTACACAAAGGGTAAAGAGTTGCTTCATTCATCCTTCCCTTCATGTCATTCATCTATTCCTCTTCCTTTCTGAACTTTATGATGATCATGATTTTCAGTGACATAGGGTCCTTGGTTCTCTTTTATCACACTAAATCTAAACAAGTAAAAGTAGGAACACGGGTCTATTTAGGGAAGGAGAGTGTCAGGATATTCAAGGAAAGGTATGGGGAAGAAAGAATGTGAGTAAAATTGATAGTAGAAAATCAAGGGGACAGAATGAGAGGTAGAAATGTATATGAGTATGTATAGAAAAATTAAGGAAGCTTAATGAGAGCTCTGAGGGATCATTTCAAATAAGTAAGGATTTACCTATATAGTCTCAAATGTATAAGATATGCATGAGAGAGAAACTATCCTTTGAGTGCCAGCTGATAAAGTAATATCTTTGAAACTCTACATTCCTAGGCAGACAGATGCTATATTTGTTCAGACTATTATTAGTGCAGAGGCTGGAAACCTCATAAATTCAACTGTGCGTCTACTGTTATTGAAAGTCAGATAGCAGAGTAAAAATGGTTATATATCATGCCTGTGGTAACTTTACAAAATAGTACATTCAACTGACTGGTCTCCCACTTATTTTATGTATATGTCAGATAGATCTGAATATATTTTCATACTTCCTGTAGTTTTTGATTTGTAAGTTTCCTTTCTCTACTCTGTATTACTTCTACAAGGTGGAATCAGAGATCTGGGATATTCTAAGAAACCTCTAAATAAACTGAATATACAAAGGTCACTGGAAAAAACTATGTTTTGTTTTTAAATTGCTGAGTATGGTAATCTGAAATTACTCATGTATTCAGCTCCATAGAAGAGAACTAAAAGTGCTAGATCATGGGTGTCCGTCCACCTTTTTGGCTTTCCTGGCCCACATTAGAAGAATTATCTTGGACCACATATAAAATACAATAACACTAGCAATAGCTGGTATGCTAAAAAAAAAAAAAGGGGGGGGGGTCAGAAAAAAAATCGCATAATGTTTTAAGAATTTGTATTAGGCAGCATTCAAAGCTGTCCTAGGCTGCAGGTTGAACATGTCTGTGCTAAATATTTATTATATATAGGCTGACCAGACGTACCATTTTTAAACAGGACAGAAAACAATGGTACTGTCCTGTTTAAAATGGTACATGTGGTCAGGCTAGTTTCACTGGGTTAAATTCAAGGTGTCACTTGGTTGACCCTGTATACTGTTGGAAACAGGACAATACCATTGTTTTCTGTCCTGTTTAAAATGATACATATGGTCAGCCTACATTTGTACCATATAGTTTTAGAAACAATAATGAAATATAGCTTAGCTATAAATAGTCAACTTATCTGAACTGACTGATCTCTCTTTTAGGTCCCTACAGTGTTCAAGGTCACAGGGTCAAAATATACCAACCGGAGGGGGAAGAAAGTTGGCTATATGGTGTTGTAAGCCATCAGGATTCTATCACTCGTCTCATGGAGGTGTCTATAACTGAGGTAAGGTTCTGTGTTATTTTGTCTGAGGTCCATCCATCCCCTTACAGAAGGTGGTATAGAGAAAGGGAGCACCTCATAGGTATAAGAAGACTTGGGTTACATCTCTGGTTCTATCACTTAATGACTATGACCTTGAGAAAGACTGTTGAACTTTCTTAACCTCAGTGTTCTCATATATAAATTAGAGGTAATTAGATACCCCCCACACCCCCACTGACCACACAGCACAGTTTTGGGAAGTGAGATCATGTATTTGAAAGGTTTTGAAATCTGTAAAACACTATACAAATATGAAGTGGTATTATCATCTTATCATATTTGTAAAGGTTAGTAGTTAAAAATTTAGTCATTGTTTGCTTTGGTTATACTTATGCCACTGCCCCTTAGATACTGAAAAAATTGTTTCTAATGAAGTAAACCAAAAAAGCATAGCATCTCTAGAGCTACCTGGAGAATTGTATAGGAAAAACAATAGATGAGTGTTTAGAGGCAAATAAATACTTGTTTATGATATATTTGAATTGGTTTCAGACTTGACCTTAGCAGTCACTTGTAATAATACCATAAATGATTATTTATTTATTTGAGTTTTTTAAAAATTATTAATTTGATTAATCTTTATTTAAAAATTTCAGACAGTACTCATATATAAAATAGATATTGAAAGCCATCCCTTCCCCTTGGCAAATAACACTACCCATATTGATAACCAGTAATACTTTGGTATATATTACATATTCTTTCAATTATCATGTGTGTACCATACTTATATATTATCTATTTGTATGATAATTATATAAATCATACTTTAAGAGTTGGTATCATGTGATACATATAGTTCTATAATTTGCCTTTTTTACTTAATTGTAAATTAACATCTTTCTGTGTAAATACATGGAGAAATCTCCCTTGTCCTTTTAAAATAGGTGCATACTATTCTACTGCATGGATGTATCATGATTAACCTAAAATTAATAGACATTTAAATCATTGCCAATATTTTTACTAACAAATAATACCACAGTGACTATCCTTGAATATATATCATTTTACACTGTTTCACATTATTGGAATAAATTCCTAGGTGTAGAATTGGTAGATCAAAGAATATCCACATTAAATCTGACAATGTCAAATTGGTCCCTCCCAAAGCTTTTTTTTTTTCTTTTGTATGTGGGTAGTTCCCTGGCTGGGAATCGAACCCAGGCCACAGCGTTGACAGCGCTAGCGCCGAAACCTTAAGCCACTACACTACCAGGGAACTCCCTGCTTTTATTTTTTTTTTGTAATAGTAGAGGGGTGCTTTTAATGATTTTTGGTTATAAAAGTTTTTGTTTCTGTAATGTACAGAATAGGAAGGTTTTAGAGATACAGAATTTGAAATTAATATCCCTAAAAGAAACCCTTGAGTATTTAACACAGTCCAGACTTACCACAGTCCAGACTTTATTTCAGATGTTATTTTCTAGCTGTTAAGACAGTAGAGATCCCTGCTCTGGTGAGGCTTTTATTCTAGTAGAGTAGAAACAAAGAGATAATTACATAGATTAGAAAAATACATAATTATGTTTTTGGTGGACAAAGTATTAAATCTTTTTTCCCCTCTTTTTCTTATTATGTTATCTTGTTTCTACTGTAGAGTGGCGAGATCAAGTCCGTAGATCCCAGACTGATTCATGTTATGCTGGCGGATAATTCGACGTCTCAGAGCGAGGTACAGTAATGGACTAAGTCTCTGAGCAGACTCATGAGCTTGCATTATGTTATTATATAGATTTTTAATATGGGTGTTATCCATGGATGCCCTTTGGATTTCAGCTTTTACCACTGTACATTTCTGCTTTCTCCATGACCTTGTCTAGGTAAGAGAGGATAGTCTCAAGAAAGACCTAGTCTGAGCAAACCCTTTTAATCATGGCTATGTTACTTAGCTGTTTTAAAATCCATAGCCTAACTATTTCTTCTTACAGTCTTTTAGGATAGGTATATTTGAAAGAGGTAATAGACAGTTAAAGTTGTAATAAGCAGTGATAAAATTCATGACCTACCAGTAATAAGAAACTGAGGAGAAGCTACCTTCTCTTTTTCTTTCTGTTGGGTGGTAGTGAGCTCCAAGGGAGTCTGAAATTCTATATCGCCAAAAAATCGTGTCAAGTAAGTGCCTAGTTCAGTGCTCAGCACACAGTGGATTACTCTATAATTACTGTGAACCAGGCCAACTCTTGGTTCATTCAAAATTACCAGAACCCTCAAAAAAAGTACATTATAAATCAGTGTCCGAACCAATCAAGGAATCCTATGTGATTTTCCTTTAGTAGGACATTGACATGTACAGCCAGCTGTCCACATACTTCTCTTATTCTCTTAGCACCTCTGTAATAAAGATGTCTTGGCCACTCCTACTAATGATACAGTTCTTCCTCATCTTCTCTGTCCAGTCATTCTTGACCTTATAAAACAAGATGAGGGTAGGGAAAGAAGAATTAGGTTTAAATTTAATAGCTCTTTACTATATATGATATTACCACAAATAGAATAAGTCTCTTGACTGTGTTTACATGGCTGGAAACACCTGTGTTTAATGCTGTATCGGGCCCCTTTTTTCTTCCTTTCCTTATTTCATTTATTCAGTAAGCAACTGTTATATGCCAGGTACTGTTCAGCTGGCCAGATATAGCTGGAGAGTACTGGTCTCAGTGTCCTAGGCTGTCTACTCACCTGTGAGTAGCTTACTGTAAATATGACATACATGTTAACTTGTTGCTCAGGGAGATTGCTGTGAGCCGGGCTCTACTAGTTGGCCAGTGAATTAGAGGTGAGATCTGGGGTTTTCAATAGCAGGTGTTGATTCTTCCCTTTTCAGCTTTGCCATGATGTGACTATCTTTTTAGCTAACAAAGCATAATTATTATTGACAGTTCTGCCAAGTTTTATAGTAATGCTTCTTAGAAATCCATAGTCACCTCATCTCCTTGAATGAATGAGCATGGAAGGAAAGATTTCACTGATCCTACTCCTGTAGTTTACAACAATAAAAAGTGGGTGGTGACAGAGGTTGAAGAAGGGATAAAAAGCTTTTAAAAAGATCAAATGAAAACAGTTCTTAGAAAACAGAAACAGTTCTTGAATGAAAGATTTAGGAATTTAGATTAATATTACCAAAAGTATGGGTGAAAGAGAAGTCTTGAGCTTTGAGTAAGAGTTGTAGAAGGAAATTAAAGGAGGAAAGATGGAGCGGTTCCCTGGTGGTGGCTTTGGCACTGTCACCGCCGTGGCCTGGGTTCAATCCCCGCTCAGGGAGCCAACCGAAAAAAAAAAAAAAAAAAAGGAGGAAAGATGGAAATGAAGTCAGAAAAGGAAGGGAGGAAGGAAAGTACAGGAACTAGAACTGGCAACAGAAATAGAAAATTTGAAAATGTTTGTTATAATGGCTATAATAACGATTACAACAAAGATGCAGATCTGCACAAAGAATCTATAAATAATCAAGGGCAGTAAGACTAGATTTATGAAGGTAATAAACATTAATGGCTAAATAACTGTGTCACACTAGCTTATTGCTACCTCAACACATGTTATCACCAAATTAAACTATCTGAAATTTAATCTGAATAAAGCTAAAAAGAATATCTGTATCATGATGTGGAATACTGATCTAAGAATGCTCTAGATACAAGTTCTTGCTGCACAAAGGTTGCTTGAGAGAATATTATCTGTGTCCTAACTCCCCACCTCTTGTACTTCCTAAGATAGGAATTGCCCCTTCTAACCTGTATCTTTTAAGGTTATCTGGCCTCTCAAATAAGGCAAAAGTAAGATATCATGAGATAGGCTGAAATTACTGGAAGAGCTAAGAGATTTGACTGTACTATGTTCCTGTCTTTTTTGCTTTGCTCTATCTAATGCTTTGAAATAAGGTCTGAAGATCTTTGTATCTTTATAGTGTCTTTAAGAGCAATCCAAACCTGTCTCTGTTGGGGTCACTCTTCTTTTGTTCATAAACTCACAAATGTTGGTTTTCCTATTGTCACCAGTTTTTAGTGACTTCTAGTGGAGGTGATTTTATATTTCAATATTTGAAGTACAAGTTTCTGTCAAATAAGGAGATAAATATGAAAGTGATTTTTTTTCATCAAGGGACAAATGAGCTCCCTGCCTAACTTTGGCAGTCTGTTCTATAAAATAAATTCTACAAATTTTTAAAACCTTCAAAAAGTCCATTTGAGAAAATAGTGCATTTTATTTAAGGGAAGTTTTGCCAAGTGAATTAATCTCTAGTGACTGTTACCTTGAATATGTGTGTGTGTGAATTGTCACAGGAAGGGAGCTTTTTCACAAAGGGGATGCCTTAGAGCTGGCATTGGAACTTGGCAATCTGTGCCTGCTTTGATTTTTCTGCTTCTAGAGATGGGAAAGAGCTAATGGTTTATGGTTTTCACAGGATGGAAAGTCCCTTGTAATAAATCTTTCTTGAATTTTGTTTTGTAGGGGGGTACGTTAAAAGCAGTAAAATCTTCCAAAGGAAAGAAGAAGAGAGAGAGCATAGAGGGGAAAGATGGCCGGAGGAGAAAAAGTGCTTCGGACTCTGGGTGTGACCCTGCATCAAAGAAATTAAAAGGAGACAGGGGTGAAGTAGACAGTAATGGGAACGATGGAGGCGAGGCGAGCCGAGGGCCCTGGAAAGGAGGGAGTGCCAGTGGAGAGCCAGGGCTGGATCAGAGAGCCAAGCAACCACCGACTACATTTGTCCCCCAGATTAACCGCAACATTCGCTTTGCCACTTACACCAAAGAAAACGGCAGGACTCTGGTGGTGCAGGATGAGCCTGTAGGTGGGGACACATCTGTACCTTTTACTCCATATTCTACAGCCACAGGTCAGACACCTTTGGCCCCAGAGGTGGGTGGAGCTGAAAGCAAAGAGGCAGGAAAAACACTGGAACAAGTTGGCCAGGGCATGGTGGCTTCAGCAGCCGTGGTCACTACCGCCAGCTCTACCCCAACTACGGTGAGGATCTCAGACACTGGCCTTGCAGCAGGGACTGGGCCAGAAAAACAGAAAGACAGCTGGTCGCAGGCCCCAGGAGAGGTGAGTTGCTTCAGGGGCAGATTTGTCATATTTGGGTTCACTCTTTCACCCTACATTGTTGGTAGCACATTAAAAAGCATCTCAAATGCCACAGGGAAGGAGTATTTCTGACATGTGCTTAAATGGATGGAACTCTATGGATAATCCTTTACTGCTCCTTGGGCCGACATATATATTTGAATAACTTTACCAGCCCTCAAAATTCACTTGAACAGTTAGGCTAATCAAAACTGATTATACAACCCAATTTAATGAGATAAGGTAGATCTGGTGGAGAATCTTTGAATTCAGTTATCTATTATATTTAGTTCATATGGTGGTTGAGCCTCTACCAGTACTGTCAGAGGCCAGGTTAATGAATTACAGTGTTGCTAATAATCAGCACTGTAATTAAATCTATGTAAAAGCTACTGTTACCAACCCCTGTTTTCAGTTCATCATTTACTATGATATTTTCTCTTGAGATAGGGCTTCTTTTCATAATTTGATATGACCATAAAAGTTTTTTTCCTAACTTAATCTTTTTAAGCCTTACCTGGAAAATTTGGTGGAATTATTCACAGTAGTATCCAGTTTACTGTTTTCTTTATCTGATATGGATGTATTGTTGTTGAAATGGAACTTTCATTAAATACAAATAACATTAAGTTGACTTTCCAATCAAATTTGAAACAATATCAAAATCAGTTCTTATAGAGTTCTGACTCTTATTTTGGTCACCAAAGTATGCTTTATGTTAGTCATGTTTTTTCAAGCTGGAATATGAAATACACAGATAAAAACTAAACAATTTTAAAAATTATGTATAGGAAACTACTGTGTGCTAAGTACTGTATATTATAAACAAAGAATCGAAATCCCTATTTGAAGGAGCTCACTTCCTAAAAGGGAATCACTTTAGTTATAACAACGCCAGGTAAAACATGGCATATACATTTCCTCTGATCTCTCTCCCTCCCTAGGAAATGCAGTGTGTTAATCCCTAGTATACAGGGATGGGGTGGGAGGTAAAATATCCAGGCAAAAGAGAAGGCCTGTAAACGCAAATTTCACACTGTTCATGGTTTGTCCTCTGTTAGTTGACCAGCACTCTGAAGAGAACTAGGTGAGGGTCTTATGTGGATCTCCAGTGTGTGTGTGTGTTTTGTCATATTGCTCAAATTAATTGAAATCAACTCCATGTCAAAGGCAGTGTGGATATAAATGGGGATTACAAAATAGACCGAATTTTACATGCTGCAAGAATAGCACCACTGAATGCTGTTATTCTTGGGAGTAGCAAAGCTGAATAGATGAAATGTTGATTCCAAACAGGTTGGAAAAATTTCTATGACCACATCAGTAATTTTGCTAATTTGTTAGCTTAGGTGTTCTCCTTGGGGTACAATTTAAAAATACAGAAATGGATGTTTTCATTATGGTGTCAAATCTAAAATAGGGACATGGCCCCCAGTAAACTTCTTGACTAAAAATTGAGTTGAAATGAGCTTGTCATCACTTTCTTGTAAGAAAAGGATTTGGAATTTAATCATTTGAAGGAAAATGAAAGACCATCCAAATTGTTCTCCATTCATGTATTTATTTTTAAAGAGTAACTTTAGTAGTGAAACCTGAGCTACACATGCTGGTTCCTTGCAGTCCTGCAGGTGTCAAGGCTCCTGGCCAAATCTTACTAGTGAAACAACTGCAAAGCCTCAGGACTATGCCTGTCTATTTTTTTCCTTCCTTTCTTTCTTTCTTTCTTTCTTTTTTTTTTTTTCTGGAATGGGGTTTAAGTCAGTGGTTGTTGGTTAGTGCGAATGAAAAGAGAAAAGAATAATGAACTCAAAAATGCCCTAAAACTGTCTTTGTAGCAAATGTCATCTTGGTGGCTTACCTGATTCTCATGCCTCTGTGCTGCTCTCCAGGAAAGTCCACATGTAGGCTGCTCTTGCATATTTAAAGACTATCTTAAGTAAATTGAAACATCCCCCCTTTTTTAACATAGCACCCCCCCCCCTTTTAACATAGCTCTTTTGTTTATCTGGAACTTCTTTTTAAATTGCAGTAAAGTAACATATAACATAAAATTTTCCATTTTTACCTTTTAAGAATACAGTACTGTGGCATTTAGTACATCCACAATGTTGTACAACCATCACCACAATCTAGTTCCAGAAATTTTCATCACACTAAAAGGAAACACCATATCCATTAAGCAGTCATGAAATAGAATTTTAAAGTGAATGTTTACGGATGTCATCCTCTGTCACCAAGGGTTAATTGTTTTTAGTAAACTGTGGTTTACTAAAGTGCTAGGATCTGGGTTTTATTAACTGTGGTTAGTCAAGTGCTAGGATCTGGGTTTTATTAAATTAGCACGTATTACGTAAGTGCTCCTACCTACCTTTGAATGTTTCTATTATGTATATGGGTGTATAAATATATACCTTTTATACACATACCCTTTATTCGTATGCAGAAGTTAACATTTTTTTTAGGAAAAAATAAAGTATTTTTTCAATGTCCAATTTGTTATAGTGAATTTTTTTGTTAGGTGGACATATCAGTATCTATACTTTTTCTGATTAGAGGCTTGTTTGATACTAATGATAACAGGTTCATTAACTAGTGTGCTTTCTTTAATTTATCTTTATATTTTTTATATAAAAATATTTTTATTGTTAGACTTATTGGGGTGACATTGGTTATCAAGAATTACATAGGTTCCAGGTGTACAATTCTACAGTGCATCGTCTATTATCATCTTTAGGTCTAACTTTAATTGAAACAGATATTCAACTTTTGGATTGACTTGGACCCATAAATAAATGGCCAAATTCCAAAAGAGCCCATCTTTGGGAATTTCAGACTAATAAAAGAATACTTTTCCTGGGGGTTCCCTGGTAGTGTAGTGGCTAGGCTTCAGTGCTCTCAACGCTGCGGCCTGGGTTCAATTCCCAGCCAGGGAACTACCCCCCCGCAAAAAAAAAAAAAAAAGAATACTTTTCCTTAATGTACAATGGGACTGAAGTCACTTTTGTAATAAGGAAAATTTGCAATAACTTAAATAAATAAAAACTTTAACAATAGCCCCTAAGGTAATTGAGATACATTAATATTACATGGTCACTTGGTATATTTCAAAGTAAAAGCTGGTGTCTGTTCAGGAATCCTTTTTTACCAATTCCCAGGTGGAGTCATTATTTTCAAAGAGAAACTAAGAAGCCTACATAGCCTCCTAGTGCTGTGACTACCAATTGGCTAACAACCAAGGGAGTGGCAGGATAAATGACATCCTGCTATGTTTAGCTCACCTTGCTAAAGATGCTCTCTGTGTGGTCTGTGGCAGGTTTCTTTTCCCTGTGCTGGTGAAATCCAGTTATTAGGGCAGTTTTCATGGAATTGTAGCAAAAAGAAGTTGATTGACCTACAAAAAATGTTGGCTTAGGTTCAAGAAAGAGATTATAAGGTTGTCAGGAGAAATCAGCATCACTAATGCAGGCTATCTTCTTTTCAGAATTCAAGAAATTCTGTTCTGGCCTCTTCTGGATTTGGAGCGTCTCTCCCAAGTTTATCACAACCTTTGACTTTTGGAAGTGGAAGGAGCCAGTCGAATGGGGTTCTAACCACAGAAAACAAACCTTTGGGCTTCTCTTTTGGTGGGAGTTCTGCACCGGAGTCTCAGAAAGACTCTGATCTCTCCAAAAACTTGTTTTTTCAGTGCATGTCCCAAACTTTACCCACCAGTAACTACTTCACTACAGTTTCAGAGAGTTTGGCTGATGATTCCTCCAGTCGAGATTCATTCAAACAAAGCCTTGAGAGCCTATGTAAAGGCAGATCCACTCTTGGAGCAGACACTAAATCAGGCTCTAAGGCTGGCAGCTCTGTGGACCGGAAAGTGCCTGCAGAGTCCATGCCCACCCTCACACCGGCCTTCCCACGGAGTCTTCTTAATGCCCGCACCCCAGAGAGTCATGAAAATCTATTTTTACAGCCCCCTAAACTATCCCGAGAAGAGCCCTCTAACCCTTTCTTGGCATTTGTGGAGAAAGTTGAACATAGCCCTTTCAGCAGCTTTGCATCTCAGGCATCAGGTAGCACTTCTTCTGCTACCACTGTCACCTCCAAGCCAGCACCCAGCTGGCCCGAGTCTCACTCTTCTTCAGATTCGGCAGCTTCAGCAAAGAAGAAAACCCTCTTTATCACAACTGACTCTTCCAAACTGGTGTCTGGTGTTCTGAGCTCAGCTCTTACCGCTGGGGGTCCAAGCCTCTCTGCCATGGGTAATGGACGCTCTAGTTCACCCACCAGCAGCCTCACTCAGCCCATTGAGATGCCTACTCTTTCCTCCAGCCCCACAGAGGAGAGGCCAACTGTGGGGCCTGGGCAGCAGGACAATCCCCTCCTCAAAACCTTTAGTAACGTCTTTGGCAGGCATCCAGGCAGCTTTCTGTCCTCCCCAGCAGATTTTTCACAGGAGAACAAAGCTCCCTTTGAAGCTGTGAAAAGGTTCTCACTGGATGAGCGAAGCTTGGCTTGCAGACAGGACTCCGACTCCAGCACCAACAGTGACCTGTCAGATTTGAGCGACTCTGAGGAGCAGCTGCAGGCCAAGACTGGCCTGAAGGGGATTCCAGAGCACCTGATAGGGAAGCTGGGCCCCAATGGGGAGCGCAGTGCTGAGCTGTTGCTGGGCAAAGGCAAAGGGAAGCAGACCCCCAAGGGCCGGCCCCGGACCGCACCCCTGAAAGGTGATCCTGCTGGGGCTATACGTGGGATGGTCTCTGGCACTAGCCTCGAATGCCTGTTATGCTGTTGGGCAGCAGAGGACCTCTCCCTTTGATGGAAGGTTCTATAATAGTCATGTCCAACCTGTGGCCCAAGATGGCATTGAGTGCAGCCCAACACAAATTCTTAAAAGTTTGAGATTGGAGGAGGGGGGGGCTTTTTTTTTTTTTTTTTTTTTTTTTTTTTTTTTTTTTTTTTTTTTTTTTAAGCTCATCAGCTATAATTAGTGTTAGTGTATTTTATGTGTGGTCCAAAACAATTCTTCCAATGTGACCTAGGGAAGCCAAAAGGTTGAACATGGGTATTCTATAATCTCATAGAATTACATAGCCAAAAGGGCCTAACAGGGGCCCCTCATCAGCCCTCATTCAGAGCAGGATTGCTTCTAAATCAGCACTGTGAAGAGGGGTATCTGCTGTAGAATGATAATCCCACAAAGCAAGATCCTTGATCTTCTTGGTAGCCTGGTCAGAAACTGTTATCTTGTGTTTTTCTCATCACTTTCTACTTCCCTTTGGCCCATCCTCTTTAATTTATTTCAGGGGAGTTACTTAGTATTGGTCTCCATTCTCACATAGCCACCTTTTATTGACTTGGAGCAAAGAGAATCACCCTTCACTTTGCTTCTCTCTGGCACATATATAAAGTTTTAATGCCTTTTCCAAAAGCCATTAAATCCTGTGGTATGAGGTTATGATCTAGAAGTACGTACAGGCTGACGGTAAAAAAAAAAACAAAAACAGTCTGGTCATAAAAGTAGCTGTTATCATTAGGAACTGGTATCCTGTGGGAGCCCAAGAGCCAGCCCTTGAGTAGTAGAACAATCATATCCTGAGAGACTAGAGACAGGTGTTGGCTACCTTCTGCCTTTTTGAGTTTTCCTCATCCATGCCCAGAGTTGTTTCACTATACTGGCATACATCCCATAAATTCTCCATGGTCCTTAGCTTCCAAAGGAAGCCTCTTTGCTCCCTCTGCTCCCTTTCTGTCAAGGATGAACTTATGGGCACATGCCCAAGCAGTGCAAAGCGGAGTGGCCCGGGTCAGGATAAGTATCTGCCCCCAAAAGAATCATGTTATTTGTTGAATCTCATTTATACCTGTCACAATCAATCATTTCTCCTCCTTCCCTTGCCTTAGTTGGCCAGTCAGTCCTGAAAGATGTAAGCAAAGTGAAGAAGCTGAAGCAGTCCGGGGAGCCCTTCCTGCAGGATGGGTCATGTATCAATGTAGCCCCTCACCTGCACAAGTGTCGTGAGTGCCGTCTGGAGCGGTATCGGAAGTTCAAGGAACAGGAACAAGATGATTCCACTGTGGCCTGCCGCTTCTTTCACTTTCGAAGGTACCCAGACTTTTTGTCTCCTTTGCAGTTTTCATTAATGGTACATAACTCTTACGGTTTCTCTGAATCTGTAAATATTTTTCACCATCTTGCTCTTAGTTTTTCTTACCCCTTTGTTCTCAGAGTCTGTTCTGAGGGTCTGCCATAGTAGCCACTTAGTTGTTTGGATTTTGAAATGACATGTGGCTTTGTCTTTGGACAATTGAAGTTGAACAATCTCAGCTGCCAGCCCCTCAGCTACATTGAGTTATTTAACTTGGGGCTCCATTTGAAGTCAGTTGTATAAGCAGGACTCCATTTTGTGTTATGAATCTGTCTGACCACTTACTCCTATTTTCAATGCTAGAGTGACTTGAGACCCGCAGAAAGAAAGGAAAGTAATATTAGGAGAGAATGTGAATCCTCTTTGAATTAGAGATAACTGAAAATTCTAGGAATATCCTCTGCTTTTACCAAACAATAGCTATTTAGTTACTTTTCTTAAGTTCAATAAACTTAGAAGAGGAATTTCTTTTAAATGATCTTTAAGAATCTTTAATTTTTAAAATAAAGAAATCCAAATGGTTTATCCACATGGTGTGAATTCACTTATTTAGCAAATGTTATATAGAGCCCATAACGTGCACTCGTCATTATTTTGGACACTGAGGATTAGCATTACACAAAACCATCAAATTCCAGCCTTTGAGAGGTTTGCATATAGTTGGGGAGGCAGACAGTAAATAAGAAAAAAGAAATTAAATATATGGTAGGTATATCAGCTGATAATAACTATGAGAAAAATAAAGAAGGAAAAAGGGATTGAGGTATAGGGAGGCTAGAGAGGCTACAATTTTAAATAGGTTGATTTGAGGAAGTGAGATTTGAGTAAAGACCTGAAGGAGGTGAGGGAATGAGCCACACATTCTTTCTGGGAGACAAGTATTCCAGGTAGAGGGCACAATAAGAGCATCCCTACTGAGACTGGAATATATCGGGTATGTTTATGGAGGTCGGGTGACTAAAATAGAGTAAGCAGGTGAGAAGGAGCTGAGGCCACAAAGTTAATAATGGGTCCAGATTTTAAAGGTCTACTCTTAGGACCTTGGCTTTTATGCTGAATAAGAAGTCACTGGAGGTTTTGAGCTGATGAGTGACACTGATGAATGTTTGAAAGGAGCACTGTGACAAGCTTCCTGAGAATAGATTACATTGAGGTAATGGTAAAGGAAAGAGGCTGTTGCAATTATCCAGGTGAGAAATGATGGTGGCTTAGTGATAGAAGTGATGAGAAGTGGTTGGATTAAAGATATACTTTGAAGAGAGAGCCGACATGATTTTCTGATGGGTCAGATGTGGAATATGAAAGAAAGGAGTCAAGGATGATTCTAGGGCTTTTAGCCCAAAAACTACAAAAACGGAATTTCCATTTACTGATAAGGAGATATCTCAGGGAAAAGTGGGTTTGGGGAGGAAAATGGGGAGTTTTAATTTGGGCATATTAAATTTGAGATGCTTATTAGATTTCCAAATGGAGATGTTGAAAAGGCAGGTGGATATACAAGTCTAGAGCTGAGAGAAGAAGATGTCTAAACTGGAGGTAAAAATTTAGATATCACCAGGTATTTAAAACTATGAATCTAAGTCTAATTGAAATCATGTAAGGAATCAGAGTGTAGATAGAAAAGTAGTCCAAGGACTGAGTTTTGGAGCTCTCCAACATTTAGAGATGGGAAAGATGAGAAACTAGTAATGAGAGGCTGAGGAAGAACAGGCAGCAAGGTAACCTGGAAGACAACTAAAGAAAGTACTTCCAGGAAGGAATAGTGAACTGTGGCAAATGCTGCTGATTGGTTCAAGTAAGATAAGGACTGGAGGGGGCTATTAGATTTAACAAGAGGAATGACCTTGTCAAAACCAGTTTCAGGTTTTTGGCCAGAACCTTGGTCTCCCAGTAATTTGCCTAAATGACCAACACAAAGGGAAAGAGGAGAGGCACCCGTTATACATTCTCTAGGCCTTTTAGACCATGTTGTTCCTCTGGCCACATACATGTGAATCTACAAGAAAGGTGATATTGTAGACATCAAGGAAATGGGCATTGTTCAAAAAGGAGCCCCACAAATGTTACCATGGCAAAACTGGAAGAGTCTACAATGTTACCCAGGATGCAGTTGGCATCGTTTTAAACAAACAAGTTAAGGGTAAGATTCTTGCCAAGAGAATTAATGTATGTATTGAGCATATTAAGTACCCGAGACAGCTTTCTGAAACATGTGAAAGAAAGTGATCAAAAAAAGAGGTAAGCTAAAGAGAAAGGCACCTGGGTTCAACTAAATTGCCAGCCTGCTCCGCCCAGAGGAGTGCGCTTTGTGAGAACCAATGGAAAGCAGCCAGTGCTGTTGCACCCCACTCCCTGTGAATTCATGATGTAAATGTTTAAAAAAAAAAAAAAAAAGACCCCTGTACTGTTAAAAATATTTCTCTTAATTGAGTAGAGATGTGGTGTCCCCTCCCCCAAAGAAATATTTAAAGGGAAAAAAAAAACAGTTTTGGTAGATTGATGGGGGAAAGCATGATAGGAGTAGATTAAGAGAAAATAAAGGAAAAGAACTGGCTGCAATCAGTATAGACAGCTCTTTCAAGAAACTGCTCTAACAAGCAGATAAATGGAAGAGGGTATGGGATCAAGAGGGTTTTTGAGATAGCAAGTTCATATCCTGACAAGAATGACTCAGTAGAGAGGAAAATAGATGATGTAGAAGAGGGTGTTAGTGGAGAGAAGCCTATGAGAGAATAGCGTGTAGAGCATGGGTGGAAGGATTGGTCTTTGCTGAGATCTACCTCATTCATTCACTGTAGCAGAAGATTGGATGGGGGGTTACATGGGCCCCATTGCAGGAAGGTGTAATAGTGTGGCAGTAAGCGTTTGTGGGAGTTCTTTGCTGGCTACTTGTATTTATTTAGCAAGGTCTTCATGGAGAACATTGAAGGTTTAAAAAGAAAGGAGAAGATGTGAAACAGGCTTCTAGGAGAAGTGCACTCTGTATTGTGACTGTCAGGCAATATTAAGGACTAACCTGATGTAGGTAGACATGAATTAAAAGTGTGACAATGAGCATAACTCTATGTTTTTCTCTGACCTAATTGTTAGGCCTTCTTATTAGTACAGAGAATGTATACTATGTTGGTCAAATGTGATAAAAATTCTTAATTTAGCCTGATTCCTGTTAGGTCTCATTAAATTTCTTTTAAGTCCTAGGACTTTAGGTGTATGTTAGTTTGCATGGTTCCTGCTATTTACCATGTATTTGATTGTCTACCTTTCTGTCTCAGGTTGATCTTCACTCGAAAAGGGGTACTCCGTGTGGAGGGATTTCTGAGTCCCCAGCAAAGTGACCCTGATGCCATGAACCTATGGATTCCCTCTTCCTCCTTAGCAGAAGGGATAGACCTAGAAACCTCAAAATACATCTTGGCCAACGTTGGGGACCAGTTCTGCCAGCTCGTGATGTCCGAGAAGGAGGCCATGATGATGGTGGAGCCACACCGTAAGGCATCCTCTTGCTTGTCTTTCATTCACTCCTGCTTGAAACTTCAGTTTTCTTTTGCTTAAAGGGAAGAGCGGAAGGAGTGGCAGATGGCATTTCCTATAGGATGAACTAATGAGTGATAAGACTTCTTTGTAGCAAACCATATAGCTAAAGCCCTATCTAGCAGACCTCATTCTTTCTATCTTTGGCAATTAACAAACCAAAACCTCCTTCTTTGCTTGCCTTTCATTTTTGTGTAACAGCTGCCATAATATGCATTTTGATCTCTGTTTAGGTTTGGTTCACTCTGAATATTTTCAGCTTGCTTTGAACCAGTTTGTCTTCATAAGCGATACTCTGTGGTATATGAATAGTTGAAGTGCTATTGGGTCCATGTTTCACACTGAAAACACGTATTATTCAAACATTTATGATATTTTCATGTCTGAGATAGTGGACCCTATTTCTAGGCCAAGGGAAATTATACTATGAAATTATGCCCTACATTTCAAGAGAAGAATCCTCTTATTTCAAACTCTCACAAATTAAAAATTTTACAGTATTGTGACAGCATGAGTCATTCATTCTCTATTGACACTTGTTCAGAAATATTAGAAACTTCATGTATTTTGTTTCTCTTAAAATTACAGAAACACACACTTCATGACTTGAGTTTTATTGCTGGACAAAAGGGCTTAAGTAGGAATTGGTGGATCTGGGGTCCTTTGCTGTTGTTGAGGATGATCAACGCCAACAATGTTTCTCTTCTCTTTCCACCAGAGAAAGTGGCATGGAAGCGAGCTGTACGTGGTGTACGGGAGATGTGTGATGTATGTGAAACAACTCTCTTCAACATTCACTGGGTTTGTCGCAAATGTGGATTTGGGGTCTGCCTTGACTGTTACAGGCTCAGGAAAAGCCGTCCACGCAGTGGTAAGCAAATATTGTACTTAGAGTTCTAAAGGTAACCTGTCAATGGCACTTGGAAATTGAAGCAGAAATGGGTTTGTGCCCCCTCTTTAGCAATTTAGCTTCATTCTTTATAATTGTCAGTACTTCAGCCTGATTGGGAAGGCTAAAACAATCCAAGAAGGGTTATTGTTTATCTTCCTTGTTTTTTTAATAATATCTTTATTGAAATAGAATTTACATGCCATAAAACTCACCCTTTTAAAGTATATAGTTCACAGGTTTTTAGTATTTCTTTAAGGTTGTGCAACCATCACCACTATCTAACTCCATTTTTATCACTCCAAAAAGAAATCTCTTACCCATTAGTAGTCTCCCTGCTTACCTCCCACCTCTCAGCCCTTGTTAACCACTAATCTACTTACTGTCTCTATAGAAATGCCTATTCTATACATGTCATATAAATGGAATCATACAATATTTGACCTTCTGTGACTGGCCTCATTCACTTAGCTTAGTTCCATCCATGTTATAACACATACCAGTAATTCATTCATTTGAATTACCAAGTAATATTCCATTGTATGAATATACTACTTTTGTTTATCCATTCATCAGTTAATAAACATTTCAGTTTTTTCCACTTTGAGCTATCATGAAAAGTGCCACTAGGAACATTTGTATACAGATTATTGTGTGAACATAAGTTTTCAATTCTTTTGACTATGTATTTAGGAGTGGAATTGCTGTGTCCTATGATGGTTCTATTTTAACCCTTTCTGGAACTGCCAAACTATATTCCAAATACCGTTTTGTAATCCCACCAGCAATGTATGAGGGTTCCAATTTTTCCACATCCTGACCAACACTTGTCTGTCTTTTTTATTACAGCCATCATAGTGGCTGTGAAGTAGTATCTTCTTATATGGTGGTTTTATTTTTGTTGTTGTTTTGTTAAATTTTGGGGGGTGTTATTGGTTAGTAAAAATTACATAGATTCTAGGCGTACAACTCTACAGTACATTCTCTTCTTGTGTTGCATTGTGTGTTCACTACGGAGAGTCAGTTCTCTTTCCATCACCATATATTTGACTCTCCCTTCCTCCTCTCTCACCCCTCTCCCTCTTTAACCCTGTGGTGACCACTAAACTATTGACTGTGTCCATGAGTGTTTGTTTCTTTGTTGCTTTCAGTTTTATGTTCCACATATGAGTGAAGTCATGGCTCTGGGTTTTTTCTATCTGGCTTATTTCACTTAGCATGATCTCAAGGTCCATCCATGTTGTCACAAATGGCGGTATTATGTGGTTTTGATTTGCATTTTCCTCATGACTAATGATGTTAAGCACCTTTTCGTATTCTTTTTGGCCCTGTGTTCATCTTTGGAGAAATGCCTGTTTAAATCCTTTGCTTCCCTTTGTTCTTGCTGTATTGTGTTATGTACCAATAATCCTCATGCTGCTTGACCTACTCATTCTTCAGAGACACAGCATAACCGACCCAACAGTGGCTTAGAACTGAGGATACTGGGATTTAAAACCTACTTCCACATCTTATTACACCAAACATGGTTGCTTGGGTTAGTTACTAAAATCTCAGAGCTTCAGTTTTCTTATCTACAAAGCAAAGATAATGTGAGTACTTCTCACAGCTCTGTTGTGAGGTTTAAATGAAATAATGCGTGTAATGTGGTTAGCACAGGGCCTGACACCAACTAGGTACTTCGTGTTAAGTAGCTAGCTGTTAGATATTCTACTTCTGCCCATGAATGATTAACTGCTACAGGAATTTCCCTCCTGCCATACACAATAAGAAAACCAGAAAAAATATATGAAATCATTGTTTCAGACATTGGACAACAGGCAGCATGAGTCTGAGATCCCTACAAGAAGGGAAGAAACAGGTGAATCCTATTATTGCCCCAATTTACTTCCTGGAGGCAGTTTCTAGGCTGTAGCACATGGAAAGGCAACTAAAGCAGAGTTTGGCAATATCACTGAGTTGGGAAAGAGATTGGTCTGAGAAGAGTGAAGCAGAGTGCTAAAGAGGTGAACACTGCCTAGAGGGAACACAGAGATCCACAGAGAGATCACCTTAACTTTTTAGCTATATAGTGGTCGGCACATGCATGAGATGAAACTTGTCAAGGCCCCCAAAAGAACCCTCAGAAGGCAATTGACTGAATAATTTACAGGACTTGCCATTTGTGTTCGCACCAACCAGAGTAGAAAGACACTGAGTAGTGCCCAGAGGGTTACACTTTAGTTGTGGGACTAATTAGTCCCAGAATCAAGGCTTCTCTGGAGCTCCCATAACAAAGTATAAAGCAAGACTTTGAAGGATTAAACTGATCTGCAAGTTACTCAGCTATGTGCCAGACTAAAGCCAAACATTTTTTAAAGGATTACCACAAAATTCAATACTCAGAAACTTAAATGTCACAAAGGTCAGTGTTCCATCAAGAATTATCAAGTATGTGAAAAAGCAGAATACTATGAGCAGGAAACTGATCAAGCGATAGCAGCAAACCCAGAAATGACAGTAATAATGGAATTAGTCTAAAAAAACCTTAAAGCAGCTATTACAAATTTTATAAATATGATTAAGGACATAGGAAAACATGAACATGACAAGGAGAGAAATAGAATATATTTAAAATACCAAATGAAACTTCTAGAGATAAAAAATACCTCAAAAAAATTAACATTACACAAAATTAATAGCAAGACACTGCAGAAGAAAACTGAGCTCACAGCAATAGAAACTATCCAAAACTAAGCACAGAGAGAAGAAAAAAATTTACAAATTGAAAAATGCCTTGCTGAACTACAGGAAATGTCAGTCTGTTGAACTTATAATTGGGTTCCAGAATGAAAGGATAGGAGGGCAATGACAGGAAAAAATATTTGTATTTGTAGTATTTTGGCTTTATTAGCCAAAAATTCCAAATTTGATGAAAACTAAACCACAAATCCAACAGTATATCTTAAACAGAAGAAACAAACAGTAATAAGGAAAAAAGAAGCAGCTTATATCCACACTACAAAATTAAAAGTAGTTATTCAGGCAGAAGAAAATGATATGGAAATTGGGATTTACATGAAGGAATGAAGGAGAACCTATGTGGTAAATATGTGGGTACCTATAAAAGACTTTTCTTATTTTTAATCTTTTAAGAAGATAACTGTTTAAAGCAAAACTACTGTATTTTGCTGTGTATAATGTGGTCCCATGTATAATGCACACCCAAGTTTTTGGCCGCACCTTGAAGGGGAAAAAAATCTTTTTTTAAAAATTTTTAATTCAAATTTGTATTTATTTATATTTAGGTACTTGTTTTTTGTATTATAAAGGAATTTTAGCATTTATTTTCTAACATATTAGGTACAAGAAATTTTATGTAACATAATTACAAGATATAACAGAATTTTATGTATAAAATTTAATAGAATATAAAAAAACCAATTAATCGTATTCCAGGATATTTTGCATACAGATATCATTACTGATTTCTAGAGTTACACTTTTAACTCATAAGCATAAATAAAAGTTATTTATTTATTTATTTATTATTTATTTTTGTGTGTGTGTGTGGTTCTCTGGCTGGGAATCGAACCCAGGCCGCAGCATTGAGAATGCTGAAGCCTAGCCACTGCATCACCAGGGAACCCCAAAAGTATTAAAAATATTTCTACCCACATATTAATATTAAACACATCCTTACTTTCCCCTCACAAATTTAGGCCAAAAAGTGCACAGTATATACACAAAATACAGTAGTAACAGTGTGTTGCAGGGTTTATAATGTATATAAAATTAAAATATATAACAGTACAAAGGAAAGGAGGAGAAATGGAAGTATAGTTTTAGAAGGATCTTACACTACATGTGAAGTGGTATAGTATTTGAAGATAGAATATGATAAGTTAAAAATACTGAAAATCCTAGAGTAATTATTAGAAAGTAGAGGTATTTCTAATAAGCCAAAGATGGAGACAAAAATCAAATCATAAAAAATACTCAGTTCAAAAAAGATAAAAAACAAAACAAAAAATGGGATAAATAGAAAACAAATTACAAGGTAGTAAATTTAAACCCGACAATATAAATAATTACGTTAAATATGAATAAACTAAACACTAAAACAAAGATATTGTCAAACTGATTTTTTTAAAGACCCAATTAGAATGCTGCCTGTAAGAAACCTACTTTAAATATGAAGATGTGGGTAAATTAAAAATAAAAAGATGAAAAAGTATACACCATGGCTAATGCTATTCAAAAGAAGGCTGGAGTAACTATATTAATATTAAACCAGGTCAGTTTTAGAGCAAAGAATATTAATATGTATAAGGTAGATCATTTCATAATAAAGGGTCAGTTCATCAATAGGATATAACAATCCTAAATATTTACACATCTGATATTATCTTTGAAGCATATGAAGCAAACACTGATGGAACTGAAAGGAGAAATTGCAACATCTACAACCATATTTGGAGGTTTCACACCCACTTTCTTTCTTTTTTTTTTTTTTTGTATGTGGGTAGTTCCCTGGCTGGGAATCAAACCCAGGCCATAATGCTGACAGTGCCAGCGCCAGCGACAAAGCCTTAAGCCACTATGCCACCAGGGAACTCTCCTCACACCCACTTTCAACAGTGGATAGAACCAAGTATACAGAAAATCAGTAAGGATATGGAAGACTTAAATAATCTACCATCAATCAACTTGACCTAATTGACATTTATAGAACACTCCATCCAACAACAGCAGCATACACATTCTTTTTGGTAAATGGAACATTTACCAAAACAGACTATAAAGGCTATATTCTAGGTTATAAAATAAGTCTTAATAAATTTAAGGCTATTGAAATCAAATAGTATAAGTTCTCTGACCACAAAAGAATAAATTAGAAAGATACCTGGAAAAATCCAGATATTTGGAAATTAAACAGTATACTTCCAAATATCCCATGGATCAAGGGGAAAAAAATCACAAGAGAAATGAGAAAATATTTTGAAATAAACAAGGTTAAAGCAGAGCATATCAACATTTATGGTATGCAGCTAAAGCAGTGTTTAGAGGGGAACTTATAACCCTAAGCACCTATATTGGAAAAGAAGAAATATTTCCAACAGCTAAGCTTCTTCCTGAAGAAATTAGTTTAAAAAAACAGTGAGGAGGTACAATTTATCAATATTAGAAATGAATGGACATCACTATAGATCATTCAGATATTAAAAGGATTTAGTAAAATTATGAACATTATACTGAAACATTTGACAACTTAGATATAAGGGACAAATACCGGGGAGTTCCCTGATGGTGTAATGGCTTAAGGCTTCGGTGCTGGCACTGTCAGCACTGCGGCCTGGGTTCGATTCCCAGTCAGGGAGCTGCCCACATACCCAAAAAAAAAAAAAAAAAAAAAAAAAAAAAAAAAAAAAAAAAAAAAAAAAAAAAAAAAAAAAAAAAAAAAAAAGGGAAAATACCATGAAAGACACAAACCATCAAAATTTCCTCAAGAAGATATAAATAGCCTAAAAACCTTATATTAAGAAATTGAATTTGTAATTTAGAAAATCTTCCAACAAAGAAAACTTTAGTCCCAGATGGATTTACTAGTATGTTATACCAAACATTTAAGGAGGAAATAATATCAATTCTACATTGACTCTTTCAGAAAATAGGAGGGAACACTTACCAACTCATTTTATGGAGCCAGCATTACACTGTTATCAAAACCAGATGAAGATATGGCAGGTAAAACTACAGAGCCAATGTTTCTCATAAACATGGATGTAAAAATCTTTCATAATATTTAAGTACACTTAAATCTACACATACATAAAAATAATAATACATCATGACCAAATGGGGTCTGTCCCATTAATGGAAGGTTGTTTTAACATTTCCAAATCAATCAGTGCAATTGGCTATATTAATAGACTAAAAAAGAACCATATAATTATCCCAAGAAATGTAGAAAAATCATTTTTCAAAATTCTCAAAAATTAGATCATGCATTCTTTATAGGGGTGAAAATTTGTCCTTAACTTGGGTGGGAGAACTTTAAGATATATGCAATGGTTTGTCCCCTTCAAGGTGGCCACAGTACATAAGCAGATACACAGTATATTTTGTACTCAAGTTTCTTGGGGTGGGATTCACTGTTACAAAAGATATGTCTAAAAAGGGTCTTTGTGAGTGGAGGGGGTAATTAAGAAATAAAGATGGAAAAACACTGACCTAGGTATAGGCACAAACACCTTAAATAGTGTGAAATATTGTTTCCCTGCCTAGGATCAGGAGCAAATCAAGGATGTCCACTTTTCACAACTTCATTCAACATTGTACTGGAGTTACAGCATGAAAACATAAAAGAGAAAGAAAGGCATAACCAAAAAAAATGGAACATAGATTAGAAAGAAGTAATATGGTTTTTATTTTCAGATGACATAATCTTCTACATAGAAAATCCCAAGAAGTGTACATAAACTACAAGAACAAATAAATGAATTTAGCAAGATTGCAAAATACAATGTCAACATATAAATGAACTACAAGTATATTTTTGTATGCTATCAATGAACAATTACAGGGAGTTCCCTGATGGTGTAATGGCTTAAGGCTTCAGCGATGGCGCTGTAAGCGCTGCGGCCTGGGTTCGATTCCCAGCCAGGGAACTACCCACATACCAAAAAGCAAAAAACAAAAACAAAACAAAAACAAAAACAAAAAAAAAAATGAACAATTACAAACTGAATTTTAAAATAACTTTATGGTAGAATAAAAAACATGAAGGGCTTAAGGATAAATTTAGCAAATATGTAAAAGACATACTAAAGAATACAATATTGCTGAGAGAAATTAAAGAAGACTAAATAAATGGAGAGATATACCATATTCATGGAGAGAAGATTGTATATTAAGATGTCAATTAAATGTATTTTCAATTAAAGTCCCATTAGGTCTTTTTGTAGAAATTTAGCTGGTTCTAAAATTTACATGAAATACAAAGGACTTAAAGTAACCAAAACAATTTTGAAAAAGAAGGAAATTGGAGGATTTATACTACTTCATTTCAAGAGAAAAGAATCTAGAAGTAAACCACACATGTGCAGTCAACTCTTTGTGGACAAAGGTGCCAAGATAATTTAGTGGGGAAAGAGATAGCCCTTTCAACAAATGGGACTAGAATAATTGTTTATCTGTATTCAAAGAAATAAAATAAACTTCTGTTTCTACTCACACTATACACAAAAAATTGACTCTTAAGTCAGTCATAGACCTAAATATAAAAGCTAAAACCATAAAACCTCTAGAAAAAAACAAAATAGAAGAATATCTTTGTGTCCTTGGGTTAGACAAATATTTCTTAGATAGGACACAAAAAGCAAAAGAAAAAATTAAATCATCAAGTTTGAAAACTTTTGCTCCTCAAAAGACACTTAGGTAAGTGAAAAGGCAAGCCACATACTGGGAGAAAAGATTTGCTAAAGGACTTCTATGCACAATAAAAACCTCTTAGAACTAAAGCAGTCAAAGAATTCATTTTTTTTTTCAAAGAACCCAGTTTTTAAATGGGCAAAAGATTTGAACAGATACTTCAAAGAAGATAGATCAATGGAAAATAAGAACATGAAAAAAATATATCATTACTCATAGAAATACAAATCAAAGTTATGAACCACTATATCTACTACGATGGCTAAAATTTTAAAAACTTACAATACCAACTATTGTAAAACATGTGGAGAAACTAGAAATCTTAAACATTGCTGGTAGGGATGCAAACTAGTACCATCACTTTGGAAAATAGTATGGTCATTTCTTATAAATTTAAATATAAACTTAAGGTATGACCCAGCATCCCATTTCCAGGTATTGATAAGAGAAATGAAAACATGTCCATGCAAAGACTTGTACTTGAATATTTACAGCAGCTTTATTCATAATAGCCAAAAATTGGAATCAGTCTAAATGTTCACCAGCTGATAATGGGTAAACAAAATGTGGTAGAGCCATACCATAGAACGCCACTTGGTATAAAAAGGAGTGAATTACTACGTGCAATGGTATGGTGAATCTCAAAGTCATGACGCAAATGAAATAAACCCAACACAAAGTAGTATATTCTGCATACTTCCAGTTACATGAAATTCTAGAAAAAGCAAAACTTGAGTATTAGAAAGTTGATCAGTGATGGTTAAAGGAAAGAGTGTTACTGACTACAAAGAACTCAGGGGAACTTCAGAAAGAAAGATGGAAATGTTCTATATTATGATGGTGATGGTATTTATATGACTGTATATATCTGTCAAAGCTTATTTAAGTGTACAACTTAAATCATTGAATTTATTGTATGTAAATTGTATCTCAGTGAAGCAGGCTTTTAAAAAGTTAGCTGTTACCTTCTTTGTTCCATGGGAAAATTGTTCTTTAGAGTCTGAGAGAGATCCATGTTTTGACTCATAAAATAAATGAAGGCATTTCATTTCTATTTCAGAGACAGAAGAGATGGGTGATGAAGAGGTTTTCTCCTGGTTGAAGTGTGCAAAGGGACAGTCCCATGAACCAGAGAATCTCATGCCCACACAGATCATCCCTGGCACTGGTAAGGAAATTCCTTTTTTAGATTTGGTGAGGGAAAAACGGTTTTAACTGAGATATATTTCACACATCATATGGTTTGGTGAAATGGTTTAATCTTAGCCTGACTTTTTTTTTTAAAGCCTCACCAGATTTCTCTGAGAAGTTGAATTTTTAGATATGTGTTAGATTGTATGCAGCCACTGTATACATTTCGCTCACCTTTCTGGTTGGAGAGGTTGGTACTTTTGCAGATATCATTTTACACTCCTATGATTGGCAGGACCAGAATAGAATATGTCAGTCCCCACATTTCCAGAAAGACCTTTGCTTTTAGGTTTGTAAAAATCCAGCTAAAGGTAATTGAACTTCTTGAATCCATGAAAAGGGTGGCTTAACAGTAGGAAAAAATGGTCATGTTTGTGTCACAGTCCCAGTTTACTTCAGTGGTTCCTCTAGAAGTCTGTTTCCAACTTGTACACTTCTAACTTACATGCATTGAAGATAGTGAAATCTGCAAAACCACTGCCTATCCTCTTCTCTACTAAAGAAAGCTTGCAGGGGGGGGTCCCTGGATCCTTTATACCCTGGGGCTTCCAACCAGTAGAAGTGCTCCCTGAGTGGTAGGGTGCTTACTTCCTGCTGGTCCAAGCATTGGTTAAAGGTTTGTGTAAAGTTTACTTTGGCCTTTTGTTTTCCCCACTTTCTCTTTTTTTTTGAGGGGGGGGGAGGGTACATAACTTACAGTAAAGTATGTGAATCTCAAGGGTACATTTCAAAATGTTTATTCTTTCACATAAAGGAATCTACCCCTAAAATTTCTCCTGGAGGAGACTGTGTTAAGTTTTCTGAAGGAAGGAGAGAGTGTACCTTAGTGGTTAAGAGTACACAGAACTTCAGGCTAGATATACCAGGGTTAAAATCTTAGTGCTTCCATTGACCAACTATATGTACTTGAGCAAATGACCTAACTTCTGAGTCTCAGTTTCATTGTCAAAAATGTAGGGAAAAAGCTACTGCCTCATGGAAATGTGGTAAGGATTGAGGAAGATAATGTAAATGAGGTCTTTAGCATAATACTTGGAACATTTAAGCATTCTAATGTTAATTGTTATTGTCTTTTTCCCAGCTCTTTATAATATTGGAGACATGGTACATGCTGCTCGGGGCAAGTGGGGAATTAAAGCAAACTGCCCTTGTATTAGTAGGCAAAACAAGTCTGTGTTGAGACCTGCTGTCACCAATGGGATGTCACAGGTAAAGTGGCGTGTGTGGATATAACTGAGTAAAACTTAAGTTCTTAAGAAATGCCCCATTTTAACCTCTGTTGTCCCATGTTTTTTTGGACTTTCTGAGGAATTAGGGAATGGGGAAGCTTTTCTATAAAGAACCTAAGAAGAGTTGCTCAAGGGATTTTAATTCCCCCTGACTGGTACAAGTTTGTCTTCATTCATCTTTAAAACCTGTTCAGGGTTTTGTTAATACATAGCACAAGGAGTGTGTTTGCATCTCGTCAAGATTTATACCTTGGGGTCCTGTGCAGGTGAAGAGTATAGAAAAGGTTACTAGGAACACAGTTCTGTGTGTATAGTGCCTGTCCTTGTCATGTTAGGTACAGAGGACAGAAATATGAAGATTGACCTGCGGAGCTGGGATCTTCGTACCCTGAATGCAGTCCCAAGCCTCCAGGCCTCCAAAGAGAGGCATTGGTTTTCTCATTGTTCTCTCAGAGGTGGAGGTCTTTCCAGTTTGATGGTGACTATTTTGAACAAGAGGCTTTTTTAAAACACGCACACACAACTAACTGTTTACATTTGGAGGCACTTCTGGAACGCTACTACTAACACATGGTCAGTAAGA
This sequence comes from Lyroderma lyra, assembly GCA_004026885.1. NCBI lineage: Eukaryota > Metazoa > Chordata > Mammalia > Chiroptera > Megadermatidae > Lyroderma > Lyroderma lyra. The sequence goes on along the minus strand of PVJL010001015.1, from coordinate 82,824 downwards.
GGCACAGGGATTAATGCTGACAGACCTTGAGATATATTTTCAGTAGAGTTGCCATATTAGAGTAAATCATGTATAAAATTCAGTAGTAGAATGTAAACATTTATTGAGTTTATTGAATTATGTGCCCAAAACTATGCCAAGCTCTTTGCATTGATGATCTCATTTAATCCTCAGAACAACTCTAGAAGGTCAGGTTCGAATCACCAATTTGCTATTGCAGAATTTGAGCCTTAGACATGCTAAACAAACAAAAAAGCCTTGTTTGTTTGTTTGTTTGTTTATGCCACAGAAGCTGGCATAGTTTTGGTCACATTTGTAGGACTCAGTAAACCTATGTTATATGAATGGACAGATGCATGGATGGACGGATGAATGGATGAAATAGCAGTTTATGGGACAGTTTCAGATTGTTTTCCCAGACCTATTTAGTGTCAGCAGCCATTACTATTTGTGTTTTATTTTTTCTACACAAGGACAACCCTCTAACCAAGTTGGCCTCTTGTGCTTTAGCTTCCTAGCATAAACCCTAGTGCCTCTTCTGGAAATGAAACCACCTTCTCAGGCGGAGGAGGAACTACAGTGGTACCAACTCCAGAGCCCGATCCCAAAGCTGACAACACTGACGTCAGAGCTGATGAACCTCCAAAAGCAGACAATTTGGCAGCAAACAGCAATAGTGAGCTAAAAGCCATCAGGCCCCCTTGCCCTGACACAGCCCCACCCTCCTCTGCTCTGCACTGGTTGGCGGATTTAGCAACTCAGAAGGCTAAAGAGGAAACAAAAGGTGAGATGAACTCCACAAGCCTCTGCCCTGCTTGTGGGTGGAACACTTGAGCTATTCTGGGATTTTTCAAACTCACACATTACCATTCACATTTATGAAACATGCCACTTGCTTTCTCTGGCTGATCACATAAAATGAGGGAATCTCTTTCAACTTCTTTGTAGAAGTGGAGCTTTTTTTAAAGGCACGTGCCTGGGGTCTACCCCAGACCTCTTTAGTCAGAATCGATGCAAGATTTTTAATAAGCTTCCCAGATGGCTCTGTTATGCAGCCAGAATTGAGGGCTAGGCTCAGTTTTCAATGGGCACAAGAATCACCTGGGGAATTGTTAAAAATGCAGATTCCTGTGCCCCACCAGAACTATTCCATGAGGATCTCTTAGAATAAGACCAAGAATCTCCATTTTTAACGAGCACTCTAGGTGATTCCAATACAAGTGTTCTGGAGACCCACTTGAAGAAACACTGTCTTAGAAAGTGAGGGAGATGAAAGGTGGATGGGAACAAAAGGAAGTTTGAAATCCAGATCTGTAAAAAAAAGGAAGAAGTAGGAGAGCTTCCCCTTGGCCATGAGACCTACCATAGTCATAGCTCATCAGGCTCGGCCCAGACAAACCGTACGTAGTTTGGGGGGCAGGGGAATGGAGAGTCTTTCCTCCTTCCCACTTGGCTGATTTTTAGGAGTCAGTTGCCTGCTGGGTGTTCCTTGTCGTGCCTAATGCTGTTCCGGTTATGTTTTTACAGAAGCAGGGTCCCTGAGGTCGGTGCTCAGTAAAGAGTCTCATTCACCCTTTGGGCTGGACTCGTTCAACTCCACTGCAAAAGTATCTCCGTTGACTCCAAAGCTTTTTAACAGTCTGTTACTGGGTCCCACTGCCTCCAACAACAAAACCGAAGGCTCTAGCCTTCGAGACCTCCTTCACTCCGGGCCCGGAAAGCTTCCTCAAACCCCCTTGGACACAGGCATACCCTTCCCCCCGGTCTTCTCTACATCCTCAGCAGTAAGTGTCCCCCCTGTAACCCTAGCATTTGCTACCTTTCCATGCAAGAACCATCAGAGAGCTGATAACTGGGGTAGAGGGTTTGTGGGTGACTTGTGTCCTCTCCACTGTCTGTTCAGCCAACAAGATCTTTAAGTTTTGGGAATGTTTGAGATCCTTTGAAGTAGTGAAACTTTTGTGCCATTTTAGGATGTCAGTAGAAATTGAGACATTGAAATTTTTAGTCTTCTGTAGAAGTCACTTGATTTTCTTGACAGACGTTTTTCTTTTTTTACCTAGGCAGTACATTCATATTGTACTTTTCTTGGCTATCTAATAGATGCTTCAAACCTAACATGTCTAAGACCACACTCCTGATCTGCCTGCAAGCTTGTTTCTCCTTTAGTTTTCCTCTCTTGGCCAGTGGCATCTACATTCTTTGAATTGCTCGGCTAAAAATCTTGGTGTCGTTTGAGATTCCCTTCTTTCACATTTTAGCAAACCCTTTCAGTTTGATCTTGAAAATGTACTGAGTTCATCTCTTTCTCATCAGCTCCACTGCTTCCTCTCCGGTCTGTGCCAACATCCTCTCTTGCGTGAATTTTTGCAATAAACTCCTTATATAGGTCCCCTTTGTTGCTTCCCTTTCCATCTACAGTCTGTTTTCACAACAGCTAGGTGATCCTTTTAAGTCAAATCATATCACCTCTGCCTAAAATCTTCAAGGGCTTCCTGTTTTTCTTAATAGAAAGCAGACTTCTTTCAATGGACTCTAAGGCTCCAGCCCTGTCTCTGTCTTCCCTTTACTTTCCTGACTTCAACTTCCACTCTCACTCTTGTTCACCCTCTTCTGGCCACACCCACCTTCTTGCTGCTATTCCTTGAACATAGCCTGGCATGTACTCTCCTCAGAGCCCTTATCATTTTCTCCACCTAGAAATTTCTTTCCTGTGTAACCCAACCACATGGCTTGCTTCATCATCAGCTGTCTCTCCTTCCTCCTGAAATGTCTTATCCTGAGTAAGCCTCCTTCCTAGATCACCTTTTTTAAGTCTCTCCCACTCCCATCCTCCACTCATAACTATTTTCTCTACACTTATTATTTTTTTCCATAGCACTTAATTACCATCCAACTTAATGTATGTTTTATTTGTCTGTCTCACCTCTTCTTGAAGGTGTTTTTGACTGTTTTATTTTCCACTATATCCCTAGTGCCACAATGTTTGATACACAGTAGGTATTTGTTAAGAATTTACTGAACAAATGAATTCACAAGGTACATAATTTTAAAGATAATATTGAAAAGTCTCCTTCCCACCATGTCTCCCAGCCACCTGTTTCCCTTTCTGGAGGTCACTGTTTCATGAGTGTTCTTTCAGTGATATTATCATGTGCACATAGCTTTTTCCCCTTCTTTTGACACAGATGTTCTACACAATGTTTTTCTGTTTTCAGTTTATATGTCTTAGAAATCATTTCAAACAAGTACATAAATGTTTCTTATTTTATGATTAATGGCTGAAATTTGATGAGCTGTGGGTGGTTGAGCCTTGTACAATGTGGGTTATTTGTCTCTCTTTTGGATAAGTGACTTAAAAAAATTACTTTAGCTCTTTTTTTTTACTTGCTCCATGCCCCAGTTTTCCTTTTCCTTTTTAAAATTTTCTAGAACGTTGTATGATTATATGTTCTCTACAGACGTAATGATTAGTGACACTTCAGGCATAAGATTATCAAGTTTACAAAAGCCCAAGTATTGTACCCCTTGGGCTGACTGGCCAGAAAAAAAATTGATAACCCTCAAAGTTAATGATCTTTTTCACTCAGTAGCAGCATTGTGTGATCCCTGCGGTCGACATGCATATATTTAATGCGGGGCTAAATGCAAAGATATTTCTTAGGTGTCATATCTATCGAGGGAGAGGAGATTTTTCTGTCCTTTCATAAATGTAAAGCAAATATGAAGGTTAGGGAAATTTAAGATATTGACTTAATAAACTTCCCCTTCCAATTATAAAAGTCATTTCAATAACTTTAATGAAATCTAATCAAGTAGATCAAAACTCCTTAAGGATACAACTGTCAGAGACAAATTTTTGAATGCTCTTTTCATGATGTCTCAGTAAAACTTACTTGCTGGATTTGTGTCTGGCAGGGAGTGAAGAACAAGGCCAGCCTACCCAACTTCCTTGACCACATCATTGCCTCAGTGGTGGAAAATAAGAAAACCTCAGATGCTGCAAAGCGGTCCTGTAACTTGACTGACACCCAAAAGGAGGTGAAGGAGATGGTGATGGGGTTAAATGTGCTGGACCCCCACACTTCTCACTCCTGGCTCTGTGATGGGAGACTTCTGTGTCTCCATGACCCCAGCAACAAAAACAATTGGAAGATCTTCCGGGAATGTTGGAAGCAAGGCCAGGTAAGCAAAAATAAGAAGTTCCCTGAGCTGGCTATTGACCTGCCTGCCACAGCTACCAGGGGAGTTGCAGTTCTCTCTAAGAGATCTTTGACCAGGGACATTTAGGCATAAGTTCATTGTAGACAGCCTTGCTACTTTGAGTTTTCTTGGGTTTTTAAAAGTAAGGAGATTCCTAAAAATACATTGTAGATTCTTTTTATTTCTAAGCTGTATGGCTCTGTGTTCTTAATAGGGCAGTTGAAATTCTGGTAAGGTGATGATCTGGTATTAATGACACCTTTAGAGGGAAGTCCTTAAGTGTGATGTACAGTGAAAAGAAGGTGGGTGCAAGTGGGTAGTACTTTTCTAGGTAAATGTTTCAAGGCCCACAAGTTCGTGTGATATTGTGATAATACTGATTATTATAGGTTAGCAGGTGCTTGAGGAAGGGGGAGGTTATGGAATTGTCTGGATAGTTTTTGTTTGTTTTTCATTCTCAATGTGAAATATTCCCAGAGGTGTTTCTATCCTCTCACCTCAAAATAGTGATAGATACTAGGGCAACAGAAGGGATTTCTATAGCATGCTCCTGGGGTGTGAATCAGAAGTAATAATGAAGTAATAGTTTCCATTTGCTGTACCTGTCATGTTGAAATCCATAGATTCTGAAACTGGGAAGGAACAATAAATCATGGAGATGAAGAGACAATCCCTAGGAAATCTTTCTGTTCCTTCCCTCAGTCCTGAGCTAAAAGTATTTCCTAAATGGCGTATTTTTATTTCCACAGCCAGTGCTGGTTTCAGGGGTACATAAAAAGCTGAAGTCTGAACTCTGGAAACCAGAAGCCTTTAGCCAGGAATTTGGAGACCAGGATGTGGACTTGGTGAACTGCAGAAACTGTGCTATCATTTCCGATGTGAAAGTTCGGGATTTCTGGGATGGCTTCGAGATCATATGCAGTAAGTAGCTTTGATATTTAGTTCAGAAATAGAAATCTGGGAAGTAAGCATTTATATGCACCACCCTGCCCCTGGAATAACAAATTATATCCTCATGGAGGGAGAAGCATTCTTTCCTGGTGCCAACCAGGTAGCTCACCCAGCAGTCACGTGGCTCCCAGAGCACACCTGAGCTTAAGCATGTGATCCCATAGTTTGTGGAGCACTTTCACTCCAAGGAAGGGGGATAAATGTAGCATGTACTAGAGCAGTGGGTGAGGAAAATAAAGCTCATCTAGTCCATTATGGGAGTTTACAAGTCTGAAAATAAGAGCTTAGTCTCCTAAAATTTATAGTCACTGGAAAATCAGGCAGCTGCTAACCCAGCAGATGTTTGTAGGAGTGCTTTCTATCTTCCAGAACGATTAAGGTCAGAAGATGGGCAGCCAATGGTGCTCAAGCTCAAGGACTGGCCTCCGGGGGAAGATTTTCGAGACATGATGCCAACAAGGTTAGTGAACTACAGTGGATCATCTACAGAAATTGTTTTGCCTTGCTGAAGCCATCACAGAAGTAATCACAGAAAAATGAACTTTGCCCCTTTGCTCCCTATCCCACCCCACCCCCAGTAACAGGCTAAGTCATCTTTCCTGCTTTTTTGTAGGTTTGAAGATCTGATGGAGAACCTTCCTCTGCCAGAGTATACCAAACGAGATGGCAGGCTCAATCTGGCCTCTAGGCTACCCAGCTACTTTGTAAGGCCCGATCTGGGCCCCAAGATGTACAATGCCTATGGTATGAGAGCAAGGCCATGTTGCCCTTTTTGGACACTATTGTTCCCATTTCACCTATCAAAGGAGTGTAGAGATGATAGAGGGCAAGTGTCAGGTACTAGAGAAATGAATAGTGTCCAGGAGAGTTTTGAGTGTGTTTGCTTTGGTCATATTGATTTGCATAATATTCATATGGGCCCAGTCCATAAGCTAGTATGTTTCTATCAGGTAGGAGTTTCCTCTCAAAAATTTTATCCAAGGAGATAAGATTCTGGTTTTTAAGAGACTTAATGAAATAACAGTGAAGAAGTCTGTACTCATACTACCCAGCCATCTGTTTGTGAAGTCTCAGTATGTCCTAAATCACTGTGAAAGTCAAGCTTCATCTGAATGTCACAAATACCCATTTCTGTTTTGCTTTTGAAGAACAGATCATTTGCAGGGAGTAGAACTGGTTCAGTGACCAAAGCTAATGATAGTATCAACCAAGCTAGAAATCAGTCTTAAAACACTAGATAAGAGATGAGAATAATTTCTTGATGAACAGGTACACTTCATTCTCCCAATTTTACTCATTTAAGAACATCTGTGAGGGGGTTCCCTGGTGGTATAGTGGCTAGGCTTCAGCACTCTCAACACTGCGGCCTGGGTTCTACTCCCAGCCAGGGAACCACCACACACAAAAAAGAACATCTGTGAGTATGTTTTCACTTCCAGAGTCTATATGGCTTCTTCAGAATATTCCCTTTCACCTTGCATATCTTTATTTTACTTTCAGGCTTGATAACAGCAGAAGATAGACGAGTTGGCACAACAAATCTTCACTTGGATGTGTCTGATGCAGTGAACGTGATGGTGTATGTTGGGATCCCTATCGGGGAGGGTGCTCATGATGAAGGTACGATTTCTAGAACCCACAGCTTTAGGATGGTGAGGCTTGGCCTTGGGAGTAGAATTGGGTGTTTTCCTCCTCAGTCAGGGCCAGTGACTTTTGCTTAAATCTCTACCAGGCCTGTGTTATATATAGTGAGTGCCCAATGAATGTTGCTAGACAAAGGGAGGTTCTAGCAGAGAAGATTGCTCCTTGTGTGTCTCTGTGTGTCTGACCAGTCATTCTCCGTCTGGGAGTGTGTAGCATCACAAAGAGGGATGAAGAAAGAAAGGGCAAACAAGCCTACTTGGTCCATCAGCCAAATCAATTGTGAGATGACAAATGATAAAGTCAGGTCACTTGCACAGAAATGAAGCATAAAAGTGGTATTTCACTGCATTTGCATGCTCTGCTATTTGAGTATAAGATTAATATGTGTTAATTATGGAAGTTATAGAAAACAGGCAGTTTTCAAGAAAATAAGTAACTCAAAATCTCAAGTTCAGGGGTAAGCATTATTATTACTTTGGTATATTTCCTGCCACACATTTGCTTTTGATGCTGCACATCTGCAGATGCTTCCATTGTGTTACCTTTAAGAGATTATAGTAAATAAGCATTAGAAGCTGACCCTCTTAACTTGCCAGAGAAGCTTTACAGCCTTTACTTTACGGCCTTAAATCCATAGAATCTTTAGAGTTCGAAGAGTTCTTGAGCAAGTGTATAGAGTCCATCTACTTGCGGCAGGAAATAACCTGCAATTTGAATATAAGAGATGATTGTACAGCTTGAACAAGAAATATGTTTTAAAGGAAAACTGTACCCCCCAAAAAATCCTGAGTCTCTAATGAATAAGGAAGATTACTGTTGCTTCTCCTTCATATAGGAAGCTTTGACCCATATTACTCCACAGAGACAAGAATAGTGGAGAATAAACTTGTTTAAATTGGATATTTTGCTTTACTAGAGGTAATAGTTACATTGAAAAGTGGCATTTTGTTCTTTTCAGAGGTACTCAAGACAATTGATGAGGGAGATGCTGATGAGGTGACAAAGCAGAGAATTCACGACGGAAAGGAGAAGCCTGGTGCTTTGTGGCACATCTATGCAGCCAAGGATGCAGAGAAGATTCGGGAGCTTCTCCGAAAGGTATGTCCTGGGGTGGGCTCCCTCCTCACCGATTAAGGGTCTGGGGATGCTGAGACAACCTGCCTTGGGTTTCTCCTTTGGAGTCCCTTGGCGTCAGAGACCTGTACCTCTTGTCAAAATGCCCCAAGGGCCTGCAGCTCTACCTAGAGGATGTTGAATAGAATAAATCAGAAGCTCTGGCCCACTAGGGACATTGCTGCTGCAAGTTGGATTTGTGCTGTTAATAATTTATTGGTTTTCCTATTTTTGTGTTTTGGTCATGGCTTCAGGTTGGAGAAGAGCAAGGCCAAGAGAATCCCCCTGATCATGACCCAATTCATGACCAAAGTTGGTACCTGGACCAGACCCTCCGTAAGCGACTCTATGAAGAGTATGGTGTGCAAGGCTGGGCCATTGTTCAATTCCTAGGAGATGCCGTCTTCATACCTGCTGGAGCCCCACATCAGGTGGGTCTGACTTGTGGGGTGGGCTCCACAGTTCCCTGGGCTTCCTTATTTTTTACTTTCCTGCTAATCTGGCAGGAGATGTAAATGTCTGTATTAAACAGATTGCGGATCACTCTTAAACTACTTTTACTACTTATTTTTTGCATTTTAATTTTCTCCTACATAATTTTAAATGCTCATTTAAAAGTTTTTAAACAATGGAGACTATTAAAGAAAAAGTGGAAGTTCCAGCTCAGCTCCCTGTGCCATACCCCTTTTGAATCCCCTCATCCTGTCTTCCTCAAAGGTACCCTAGTTAACAGTTTGGTGTATTTTTTTCCAGATCCTTTTCTGTACAGATACTAATGTTTTTATTTATTTATTTATACTAAGAGTTGGTCTGAATGTGTTATTTTTATATTATAAGTATTTCTAAAGTTGTGTGTTTTTGGTTTGTTTTTTGTTTTTTTTAACTATATCATGGACATTTTCCTTGTGTATTTTTCGCCTTCCAGGTGCACAATCTATACAGTTGCATAAAAGTAGCAGAAGACTTTGTATCTCCAGAACATGTAAAGCACTGTTTCCGCCTAACGCAGGAATTCAGGCACCTCTCCAACACTCATACAAACCATGAGGATAAACTGCAGGTAAATAGCTCCTCCTTCACCCCCACTTTGTCTTCTCATCTCCTACTCAGCTGCATACACAGGCGGCACATTCTGCTTTCTGAGGGCATTCTCTAGGACAGTGGTTCTCAACCTGTGGGTCGCGACCCCTTTGGGGTCAAATGACCCTTTCACAGGGGTCACCTAAGACCATCGGAAAACATATATCAGATGTTTACACTACGATTCATACCAGTAGCAAAATTACAGTTATGAAGTAGCAACAAAAATAATTTTATGGGGGTCACCACAACATGAGGAACTGTATTAAAGGTTCGCAGCATTAGGAAGGTTGAGAACCACTGCTCTAGGAGGTCCAACTGTGGAGAGATGATTTAGGGAACCGTGTCTGGGGGTGTGGAGTCCTCCCTCCAGGACTCCATTGATTTGGGAAGCACGCAATCCTGGTGGGGGGATTTCCTCTCTAACTAGTAGGCTTATAGTCAGTGTAGAACATACATTCTCATTTGCAGAAGATAGCATAGGACTGCCATGAACCAACTGCTCTTTACTCTCTCCAGGTGAAGAACATCATTTATCATGCAGTGAAGGATGCTGTTGGGACCCTCAAGGCTCATGAATCCAAACTGGCAAGGTCTTAGGCATCAAGAAATTCCAGACTCCCCTGTGAAGCAGGTCTTTCACTCACACACATACAGGGAACGGCAGGGTTCTCTGCTGGAGCAGAGGCCCTTCACTCGGATCCAGTGTGGTCAGTATTACAAACTCTCCAGCCACTCTCTCCTACGCTGCCTCAACACGGAAGGTTGTCACAGGAAAGTCGCACTGTTCACACACATGATTTCAGATTCCAAGCCGAGGGTGCCACATTCCCATCCTGTGGCCTTTTGGGACTCTGAATTGCCTGAACATCGCTGGCTTTCCTGCCATTCTTGTGATTTGAGATTCGTGGAAACCAGGAATGTGGGCACACCTTTCTTTTCTTTTTCTCTTGTGCCTAGTTAAGTGGGAATGTGTTTGGAGGTAGGGGGAAATCACATAACTGGTACAAGTATGGGCTAATTGCTTAAACATGCCTGGTGTCTCTGCACGTGACCTCTGACACAGCCCATCCCAGGAGACGGGGTGAAGCCATTCCCCACAATCTCTCCCGTGAACACTGGAGTCTTACAGGACCCGGGGAGAACCCACTGCTTTTCCCAGGAGGCTCCAGGATTAGGAAATGTGTGTATTTAGTGAAAAATAGGTTTGTAGTGAAATAGTTACTATTTCATGAAAGTAGATATTTTTAGAATTTTTGAAATACCACAGTTGTTTTCCTGGTTAATGAGGAAAGGCACATTACATTTAGTCTTCCTTTCGATAAAACTCTTTGAAGAAATATGATTTTTAGAAATCAACTGCCCGTTATAGCACAAAATCAGCCAAAGCAGAATTTAAAAGAATTGGCTTTTTAGGATTCTTTTAGTGTTCTCCCCCTCCCATCTCAGTCCTGTCTTGAGGGAACAGCCATCTGAGAAGGAACTCTGCAGTTCCGAGCTACGGTATATTCCACACACACACACACTGGTGACTTCAGGATCCATTTCCACCTATTACCAGCGTTCCCTTGGGACTCCTCTTACAGTTCCAAATTCAAAGGAAACTTTCATTTTCCTACATGAGACTTTTTGTTTTTTGGGGTTTTTGTCCAGAAATATTTTCAGCAAAACTTTCCAACTCAGTGAAGTTTTATTAAGAATTTATTTGAAAATAATGGAATTCATTGGCCCATGGGTACATTGGAAAATGTACCTCTTCTTTCCAGCTGTACTGTAGTGCCCTGCAGGCTTGTTTATATGTTCACAGTTACTTTTTTTTTTTTAATAAAAGTCATTTACTGTAGAATACTTTTAATTTCACTTTCTGTATTTTAATTTTGTTGAAGGGCTGATTGGGATTTCCATGTTCTTATTAAAAATCTAACAAATCTGTTTGGAGTGGACTAAATTCTTCCTGTGCCAGCCATTCTAAAAATGAAGGCCAAGTGGAGGGTAGGGTTGGAAATGGAAGATGGTTCATTTTCAGATCTTCATTAGATTGCTGCATCTGATTATTTCCCTTTGCTTCTGAACTTGTGCCTCATTGGGAAAGGGAAATGCCAAGTCATTGTGGTTTGAGGGCTTGAGGGTGAGGGGAAGGGACCACATGAGTGGGTTAGAGGATGGTAGGAGAGACAGTTTCCCATAGTTTATGCTGCTTAGTGAATAGAGTGGGAAAGGTGGGGTCCTACCTTCCTGGGCAGTCTTGGGGGAAAGTCATGGGGAATGGCCTGAGCAAGGCTTTGGGCCATCAGTGGTGGGTTTCCTCAAAGCAGGAGGCCTGGGCTCCCCACATAGGAAACTTCAGAGTTGGTGGGAGAAGACCCCAATGGGATTTCTTTTGTTATCAAGCAGCAATTAAAGTGTCTTAAGAGGTTAGGACAGATGATATTCCAATTAGAAAACGCCTTTTGAAAAGGAAGTTGTAAAGAATAGCAAGAGGGGTCATTAGAGGCTGCTTCTCTGGAGCCTGTTGGAAAACACCTTCCAAAGTGTTTGAGCCTGGAAATACAATCATCAGGGTGGAAATAGATCATTCTGTGGTTCAAAGATACTGAGTATGAATAGGACCGTAACTGAAATGCAGAGCTCTGAGCGTGTCCTTTCAGCCTGGATGGGCACAGGTTGTGATCTCCAGAACAGAAGGATTACACCTCCACAGAAAGGGTAGACTCTAAAATGGGACAGGAAAGGGAAAGCAATGAGGGGGTGGTGGGGAGGGGGGTGAAGGTTGGAGCTTCCTTTGTTGCTTTAGTAAAAATCAGGAGGCAGGCTAGGGCTAGCCTACATTCTGGATATAAATGTCTTCAGAATTAGGGCATCCACAGCCCCCAGTGCTTGCTGATGGGGGGTGGAACTTTAGCCCCTGGATCCATCTCCAACCAGACCCCAGGCCTTTGAAGAGGGTCTGACTCCTCTGCCCCAGGGTGTCCACCTTGAGAGCAGAGGGCTCCCTGCAAAGCTTAGGAACTGACAACCCTAAACAGGTCAGATTGGGGGGGTTTCTCACAACTGGTTGGTGATGGTGGAGAATGGGTGAGGTGAACTGATGCAGCTATATCTTTGACCTCAGGAGTTCTTAGATGGGTGTCCTTACAGGACCTGTGATGGGGGACTAGGGTTTGCTAGTCAGCAGTTGGGAGAAGTAGTCTGTTTAAAGCAGACTGGGTTCACAGCAGCATGACTTAGTGGTTTTGTGATACTTGGCAAATTATTGAACCTCCATAAGCTTCCCGTTTCCTTTTCTTCAAAATGAGGGTAATTATAACCTCTGCTCTAGAGGATGGTCTTGAGGATTCACTGAAACAAGGCATATGAAGCTCTCAGCACAGGGCGTGGCACACAGTAAGCACTCGAGTCAGCTCTTACTCCTCGTGGGATGTTTAAGCTTTTCAACCCGCTGTAGGCAGGGCAGAAGAAGGGCTGGAATGTCAAGATGGAACCACGAAGACCTCGGAGGCCCTCAAGCCCAATGGATTGGAACCCAAGAAAGGTGAGGGAGCGATTAGAGAAAGGCCCCGCACCGAGGGTCAAAGGCGCATGCCCGACGACAGCAGGTGCGGGGGGCGCGCGACCGCGGCTGCGGCCTCCCCTTTAAGAGCCGCCACCGCCCACGGCCCGCCGCTGCGGCAGGGACCTCCCCTTTAACGGCGGCGGCTCAGCGCTCCGCGGCCCCCGCGGCGGCTGCTGCTGCTGCTACTGCGGCTCCCGCTGTCGCTGCTGCTCGACCTCCGGCGGCTGCATCCTCGGCCACGGCCGGGTCCCCGCCCCACGCCTCGCCTCGCCATGGTGTCCTGGATCATCTCTCGGCTGGTGGTGTGAGTGCGGCGGCGGGCGCGGCTGGGCGGGCGGGGGCTGGGGCTAGGGCTGGGATGGACCCCTGCGTGGCTGCCTACACCACAGTCTCCTGAAGGCGTATCGTCCCTCCTTGGGTTCCCCAGCGGCATGGAGGTGTGGGACCCAGGACGGGATGGGGAAATACTGAGCGTGGCAGGCCTGGCTCCCCACCCTTTTTAATTTCCCTGCTCCTTCGCCCTGCTTAATCCTAGGGGCTGAGCACCACGGCTTGATTTACGAGGGGAGGCGGCATTTCCTTTCCCCCACCTAGCAGAACTGGGCTAGAAGAGCTGCTCAGACCTGGGTCCTCATCTCCCTGGGGGCAAGAGCTAATGGAAGAATGGGGAGCAAGGCAGGGCCTTGTCATTCCATAGCTTAGGGCCCTAGCAGCAGCCTTGGCCTCCCCAAAGGGCTGGGTCCTTCCTCCCTCTTCCACTGACTGTCAAGAGATGTGCCTGAAGACACATGCTCTGAAAGCCCCGCACCCCCACCCCAATCAGGGACGATGTCTGGGTATCAGGAAGAAAAGATGTTTGGAGGACAAAGTGTGGGAGGTAACAGGGAGTGTGTGTGCTCAGCCTGGGATTGTGAAAGCTACAGAGAAGAGGGCCTTAGGTGACCTTCTTTCCACGCTGTCAGCCACATCTTGGAGCTATGTCCCCGCCACCTTCCCCAGGCTCCAGGAGGGAACGCTGCTCCCACAACCACAGACTTTGTCCTTGAGGACTCCATGCCCACCCCATCTCCACAGGCCAGTTCAGAAGCATCCTGCCTCTAAGCAGCAGGTCCATGTGGGAACAGGCAGTTCCCCCACATTGTCAAGGGGCTGGGCCTAACAGGGGCTCCACACGGGCCTCAGCCAAACCCCGCCCCAGCTCAGGACCCTGCCCCTCAGCCTCCACCATGGGGGACTGACCCCCATAATCCCCTCCCTGCTGCCTTCTTCTCATTCAGCGCTGTCATGTGCTTGTGTCCTGGCTTCCTCTGGACCCATCAGAGTCTCCGTCCTTCCTCTCTCCCATCCCACCCCAGAGGGAAGCCAGGGGGCTCATTCCACGTGGCCTTCAGAATGGCTGCTTCTCTCTTGTCTGGATGAGCTTCCTGAGGGACATCGGTCTTCTCATCTCCTCACTTGCAACCTGCACGTGGTCTTTAATGGAGTCACTATCAGGTCCACTTCAGCCTGGTCCCAAGAGTGTTTGCATGGGGGAATAAACCTCTTTGCCTTTCCCAGGGCCTCATGCCTCTATGTCCTCTGCTCTCCTGGTCCCCAGGGCCACACTGGTGCCTCTGACTGCCAGGTAGAGTGCCCTGTTAGGCAGTGCCAGGTTCCCTTGCAGACCTGGCCTTACTCAGCCTGGCTGTGAGATAGGGAGGTAGATGGTAAAGGCAGATGGTATGAATGGACATGATGCCTGGACACAGTTCCCTATGGCAGTAACTAGACTCCCACTCCCCATATATGGTTTGTGCATAACCAGGGATCGTGGCTGAAGGTACTATATTGGACCTTCTGGGTCTTTCTGTATCTCAGGGGTTGGAGAAAACTGAACAATAGAGTGGAAAGGGCATGTATCACCCTAGTTGGCAGGGACCTCCATGTTTAGTATCACCTGAGTCTTGACTGCTGAGACCTTAACCCCTGACCTGAGTTCATCAGTCCAGCTGCTGTGGCACTCTGGAGTTCTGTCCCTTCTCCCCGTACTTACTCAGGGACTAATGCAGAGCTGGGAGGAAGAGGCCACTGCTCTTGGCCACGGGGCTCAGTAACCATGCCTGCCTCCCTAGGCTCATCTTTGGCACTCTGTACCCAGCCTACTCTTCCTACAAGGCCGTGAAGACAAAAAACGTGAAGGAATATGTGAGTGTATGACCCTTCATCTCCCACCCAACCCACATGGCAGAGATAGGGGAGGACAGTGGGTCACATTATATATGGGGCAACTTTGTACCAATGCTGTTGACACTAATGAGATCCTGGTTCAAAGGAGGTTCCCATGTGTTCCTTTCCCTCTGCCCTGGTGTGACCCTCAGGCAAAGTTGTGGTCCTGAGTGTCTCTTCCCCACAGAACCTCCAGCACAGTTGATAGGCAGCGGCGTACCCCCAGGCCCCAGCCAACGCTGCCCTCTGTACCCTCAGGTGAAATGGATGATGTACTGGATCGTCTTTGCCTTCTTCACCACAGCTGAGACACTTACGGATATTGTGCTCTCCTGGTGAGGTTCAGCATCCCCTCCCTGCGTCTCGGGGTCCAGGGCCTCCAACTTTCTATACACAACCAGCGAAACAGAAGACTGACACCCAGGGTGGAGACCACAGTTCCATGGGGTTCTGGATGCCCCACCCCATCCAAGCCTGGTTTGATCATCAGAATAAGAACAAACATATTCCCACATTAGTTTCTGGTGGCAATCAAAGCACCACAATAGAATTCAGGAGAGCTGTTTCTGTGAGACCTTGAGCAGGTCACAGCTCTAGATCTCAGTTTCCCTTTTGTAAATGATTCACTCCCAAGCACACTGGATGCCTGTGTTTCAAAAGCATTTTCCAAGCACTACTAGACTATGGATGAACAGTTTGAGGACAAGGAATCTCATCATCATCTGTATATTCACAGCAGAAGCTCAAAAATGTTTATTGAATGGACAAGTGCCTCTTGGAAGAGAGGATTAACATAGGCACAGTCCATTGGAAGTGAAGAAAAGTGAGTTTCACAGAGAGGTAGAGGACAAAAGATCATTATATTTGTAAATTACAGTAAGTCCTCACTTAACGACATTGATAAGTTCTACAACTTTAAGTAAAGTGACATGTTACAAAACAATTTACCATAGGCTAATTGATATAGATAAGAGTTAAATTCCTATAGAATCTCATCAATGTCATAACAAAATGACATTGAATGGAATGACATTACTCAAGGACCTGATGTAAAAGGTCCTTTGAGAAAAATAGTTTTAGCAGAGCAAGGAAATTAGGTTAAAAATTGAGGACAGTGAGTGTAGTTGCCTCTTGATTAACACAAGCAAAAGAGAGAGCTTTGTTGGTTTTTTTGTGAGGATGTAGGAGACCTGCTTGCAGGAGTTTGTGGCCTGACAAAGGAAATCATGGGAAATGGAGGATTCCTAAAAGAATGGAGGATTCTTAAAAGCAAGGGGCATGTCATGGCAGCGAGAGATGGGATCCGCCTGTGCTCATGCTGTAGAAACACTCATCATCTGCATGCGAGGAAGAGTAGGAGGAAAAGTGGGTGAGGACATAGGAATAGACCTAGAAGATTAGGTAGGAAACTCTCCTTGAAGTTGATCCCAAGACAGTGGAGTGAGGGGTCTCTGTCAGGTTGACAGGGCTGAGACTCCGGCAGAGAAAAGGGCAAGAGGAATTCCAATTGGACTTATTTCCCACCTTCCCGCTTGGGACCTCCCAGTCCCTTTAAGGTTAGAAATGACCAGTCCCCTGAACCACATGTGGACCCCAGTGCACTCAGGAGTAGGGGGGCTGGCAAAGGTCATTCAGGGGATCAACACACCTCCTGACTCCCTGCTCCGGCAGATGCCACTTGCCTCTGTTTCCTCAACAGGTTCCCCTTCTACTTTGAGCTCAAGATTGCCTTTGTGATATGGCTGCTGTCCCCTTATACCAAGGGCTCCAGCGTACTCTACCGCAAGTTCGTGCACCCGACACTGTCCAACAAGGAGAAGGTTTGCCCGCACTCTGCTTCCCAGGTGGCCGCAGGCCAAGGCAGCCCAGTGCCTGCAGCCACAGACCTTTCTGGCCCTCCCTATGGATGCCCAGAGCCTGAAGTGACCTGGCAGGGCCCTGGCCTTCTGCAGCAGGCAGTGCCTTTGTCCGGGTGTGAACAAGGGCAAGGCAGGGTCTGGCCACCAGGGCCCACCCTCACCCCTTCCTCCCTTCCCCTCTGACCTCTCAGGAGATCGACGAGTATATCACACAGGCCCGAGACAAGAGCTATGAGACCATGATGAGGGTGGGCAAGAGAGGCCTGAACCTGGCCGCTAATGCTGCGGTCACAGCTGCTGCCAAGGTGAGATTGGGGCAGACCCCCACCCCTGGGACCCCACCTTGTTCATCTCCCCTCCCTGGTTGGGCCCTTTTCCATCTACTCATCCTCATGGCTGTGAAGGTTTGGGACTTGTGCAGCTCAGGGTTCCAATTCTGGCTCTACCACACTCCAGCAAGTGACTTCCACTCTGCAAGCCACAGTTTCCTCATCTGGCCAAAGGGAAAGTTGGCCCCAGCCTGTCCGTGGTGCCATAGGACTGCGTGAGGACAGTGTGGGAAAGGCACTGAGCCTAGTGGCTGCCCAGTGCCCCATGGTGACCTCTATCTCCACCCCGCCCCTTCTTCCGGTTCTCCCGGTGCGTGGTGGTGACCCTAGGGCCAGGGGGTGCTGTCAGAGAAGCTCCGAAGCTTCAGCATGCAGGACCTGACCCTGATCCGGGACGAGGATACACTGCCCCTCCAGGGGCCTGATGGCCGCCTCCGACCCAACCCCGGCAGCCTCCTGGACACCATTGAGGACTTAGGTACAGGCAGGGCCCAGGTTTGGTCAGGGGGGCATAGGGTTAGGAGGTGGCCAGGTAGGAGAGACACCAGACCCCTGTTCTCCTTTTCTTCCCCACAACCAGGAGATGACCCTGCCTTGAGTTTAAGGTCTAGCACAAACCAGGCAGATCCCCGGACAGAGACCTCTGAGGATGATGCAGGAGACAAGGCCCCTAAGAGGGTCAAATCCATCAAAAAAGTACCCAAAGCTGAGGTGAGAACGGGGGCCAGAGCTTGGAGGTGAGGAGGAGGTGTTGGCTCCAGGCTGAGCACTCTGTTTTCCTCCCTCCCTCCCACAGCCACCGGCCTCCAAGACGCTGAAGACCCGGCCCAAGAAGAAGACCTCTGGCGGGGGCGACTCAGCTTGAGGTCCCAATTTCCCACAGGCTGCAGAGCCCCTGCTCCACACTGTGCCCATAGCCCACGTGTCTCAGGTCCCAGCACCCCGCGATGGCTGTTTCTAGCACCTTCCCAGTGGCCACTCCTTTGGAAGGGCTTGGAAAAGAGGAGGGAGGCCATGCTGGGGGGTTTGAGGGTAGAGGTTGGATCAGGAGCTGAGGACTAAGCCACCCAAAGAGGTGGGGGCTCCTCAGAGCCTGAACCCCCATTCTCCCTGCTCCACCCTGCCCACCCACCCAGTGCCTTGCTGAAAACCATGGCCGTTCACTTCTCTGGGGTCCTAACATGTACCTACTGCTCTCTCTGGGTCAGTGGTGGGCGGCAGTCACAGCCCTGATGGACCAGAGATGGGCCTGAGGGCACCTGGGAGAGGGAGGGAGTGGCAAAAGCCTCAGGGAGCCTGGGCAGGGGCTCCAGGCCACAGCTGAGAGTGGAGGACAGGGGCTCAGTGTGTGCTTAACTGACCAGGATGGCCAGGCCACAGCGGTAGCTGAGGGCATTGGGTAGGGCTATGTGCTACATGTCCCCACTAAAAAGAGATGGAGTTTCAGGAATGTGAGTGTGAGTGTGGGGGTGGGCGTGGGGGTGTCTTTATGGGTCTAAGGCTGGGGAGATTTGGGGTGACCTTTTCCTCCAGCAGTGGCCACCCCCCACCCTCAGCCCTACAGCCAGCTGTCCCTTCATCCCCCCACCCCTCAGCCCTCCCTCCTAGTCTCTGAGCCTCAGAGGACCCCAGCCTATGAGAAAGGGGCTCCTCTGAGAGGAAGGGGCCTCCCTTTCCTGCTCTGTCCCTAGTCCTTTTCTGCCTTTTCCCATTCCTGCTCTGCCCCTGGAGAGGGGCAGGGCCCACTGTGGAGGCCCCTGCCACGCCCGTTCCTTTCCTCCTCATCTTGGGGCCCATCCTCCTTCTCCCCCTGCCTCCCACATCCCCCAGGTCCTCTGTGTGCCAAGCAGATTGGGCCCCATGTAAGCAGACCCCAAACGGAGCCCAGCCTTTGCCCCACACCCTGCCTCAGCCTCTGCCCGTCACTTCAGGCAGAGCCAGGAGGAATGTGTGAAGAAAACAAAAAATACATTTAGGAGCCAACGGGCTCCCAGTTCTGTGGAAAGCGGATTACTCATTGGACCTTTGGCACTGGATGAGCCAATAAACCAAACTCTGGCACCTCATTTATTTAGGCCTGTGTGCTTTGTTCTTGTCCCCAACCCCACCCCCCCAGTGCACAGGTGGGAAGGCCCTGAAGTGTGAGGAGGGCCCAGCAGTGGGTGGGAGCAGGGAAGAGGTCAAACTGTAGCCCAGGGAGCTCTGCTTCCTGAAGTAAGAGAGAGGCCTGAGCGGGTTCAGTCTGAGAAAATAGTTTGGGGGCTGAAGACGGAGCCAGGAGACGAGAGGCCAGAACTGAAAAAGAGTGAGGGGCCCCAACCCTCAAGGGTTGCCTTGTGCTTCAGAATCCTGGGGCCCCTTCCCTGAATAGACTGGTACACGTGCAAAGTGCCAGGTGTGAACTCTGGGGACAAAGACCCGTGATGAGACCTCCAGGTAAGAGAGGATGGCTGCTGGCCTGGAGGATTCAATGGCCACAGTGCCTAGAAAAGCTAAAAAATGCTGGTAGTGGGGCTGTGAGCAAGGGACAAGTGGGTTGAGGAAAGAGGTAGAGATGGGGAAGCAGCCCCATGGTTCTGACTCTGGGAACAAACAAGGAGGACAGGACAGGTACCCAAGCATGGGGCCACAGAGATAGCCCATGTGGCCCCAGAAGGAAAGGGTTGCATCTGAAGATAAAGAAAAAGAGTGGAGAAGGAGAAGGGAGAGAGGGAGGGAAGGAGGAAGGAGGGAGAAGGGAGCAGAGAAAGAGCAGCTTGGCCTTGTGGAAGGAAAAGGGAGGAAATGTCACCGGCTGGGGTGGGGGCAGTGGGCATGGCAACCCAACCCCAGGCTCTGGCCCCAAGGACACCAGGCTTTCCTCTCCCTCCCCGGCACCACAGGGCTATGTCCTCCTGCCACACTTGAGCCAGGCTGGCCAAGAACGTCCAGAACTGAGGCCACAGTGAGGAACAGGCGTGAGATACCTTCTGTATCTTCACTGGAATCTTTCGGTCAACAGCCCTCTCAAGGTCATTCCTCTCACGGTGGGCCTCTGAGCAAACAGGCCAGACTGCTTTCTCTATAAGAAAGCAGAGGAAGTGTAAGGGCAGAATTCAAGGGAGAGACTCTCTTGTTCTAGAAAGATCTCTAGGGAGTAAGATGCTGCAGTCTCATGCTAGCAGCTACCATATGCTCAGGAAACCAAGTTAGGCCCTCTCTAACCTAAATCCCATTTGCTGCATCTCACACACACACACACTCATACACTCATACCCACAGTGACCGGTAGCTAAGGAGGTCACTGCCAGATTCTGCATTGCCAGACTCTCCACGCACATCTGGGTTTCCCTGTGTGAACAGGGACATGTTCAGATTTCTAAGCTCATTGGTTCGTTGCCATGGAAACAGTCTCCTAGAACTCGGCACAGGGCCTGGCCCCTGTGGTGCAGGGGAGGAGAGGAGAGAGAGAGGGTGACAAAAAGAATGGGTGGAAACGTTCCTGGGAGGAAGCTAGTGGTATGGATACATCTGGGTCTAGGTGGACCCTTGCTATCTCATTCCCTGGGACCACCTGTCCTCTCCCCTCTGCCTCAGTAGATCTCTCTAGGCCAGGGGAGTGGGGAAAGAGCTAGAACAGAGGTGTATGACTAGAGCTATGTGAAAGGTACTTAATCACTGCCTGGGTCCCCAGTGGGTATTAAGAGATAATTAGCTTTGGAGTGGGGGCTGAGGTCCAACCCTGTGTTCCACACCCAGGCCATCTTGGGGACACTGGCTAACCCTCCAGGCCTGAGATTTCTGGCTAGAATGGCCTCGGGCATGGAGCTGCTTCAGCTGGCTCCCCCTGCCTTTCTTCTATGTGCCCCACACCCAGAGAACATACTTAAAATGGGATTTCCAGGCCATGACGTCAGAGGAAAGCCAGCAGCTCCAGCCTGTGCCAGCTTCTCCTTATCAGTAGAGTTGAGCCCGGCTTTGCTCATCCTGAAGGAAAGAGGGGGGTGGGCAGACCGAAAAGGCAGGAGCACTGGGGGCTCTGAGCCATGGTCCCCATATCTGTGGCCTCCAGGATAACAGGGAAAGACTGTTTGCATGCCAAAATCCACTGCTGGCTTCCCCATTACCTTAAATACCAGCCAGTACATGATCATCTCCCTCCCAAATCCCCCCTGGGAGAGTTTTTCACTCTCTGAGCTGGTTCAGGCCTGCCTGGAGGAGGAGGGCACCTCAAGTCTTAGAGCCATTTGGGTTCTGCCTGAAAGCTTGCCGGGTATCTAGGCGGGATGCCGCGATGGGCGGGAGGCAAGCCTGCAAGGAGGAAAAAGCCCACTAGATGGCGCAGCTGCCTCCCAGTGTGGGATTCCCTGACCCCTGCAAGGGAGAATCCTCGCTGCAGCTGTTCTACTCAAGGTCTGGTGAGCAGGGTGCCCCCTACCCTGTTCCCTGTAGTTGGAGGTTCACGAGGAAGCATTCTTGAAGGTAGACAGGTCAGCTGTTGATTCTCCAGCAATCACTCCCCACACCCAGTGTGCACATCCCTGCCCACTCCCCACGGGAAGTCAGACTCAGAGAAGAGGTACTCCCTTTAGGGGCGGATCAGACACCCTCCTGGGAGCAGGGAAATTCCCAGGCTGACTCAGGGAGGGCGCTGCAGCATCAAGGACCCAACCTAGGCTTCTGAAATGGCATCTAGAATGATTTCTGGGGTCAGGTGGGGAGAGAGTCTCAAGAGGTGGCAAGGGGTAGGGAACTTGGGAGGGGGAAGGTTGGGCCCATAGGGAGGGAAGCTCACCTGACTGGAGTCCCTGGATATGACCTCCCTGATGGCCACAGTGGCAGTCCCAGGCCTGCTCCAGTTTTCCCTGTCCCCTCCCCCTTCCCTTATTTCCATCTGGAGTACTATGGGGTTAAAAAAAGAAGACCTTGGAGTTCCCTGGTGGTGTAGTGGCTTAAGGCTTTGGCATTGTCAACTCTGTGGCCTGGGTTCGATTCCCAGCCAGGAAACTACCCACAAAAAAAAAAAAAAAAAAAAAAAAAAAAAAGACCTTAATCCCCAAACCCTGGAATTTCAAGGTATTTTTGCAGGAGCCTGGGCTAGGGCTTCTCAGTGATCTACCTTTCCCTGACCTCTTCCCCAAACTGACCCCACCAGCTCTGCATCCCTAATGAATTACCCTCTCCTTTTGTCCCACCCAGATGAGTGATCAATAAATCATGCGGGCTGAAATATTGATGACGAGTTTTACACCAGAATCCCTTAGCTGTGCCTGTCACTGGGAAACTTGAGAGCTGACAGAGAAATGCATGGCCCCCAGAAAGTCTCTTCCCTGTCTCTGCCAACAGAAGGTCTGACTTTGCCAAGATTTTGACCTGTTCCTACCTCAGCCAGAATCATGATTCATTCCTGTCAACTAAGAAGAGGAAAGTCCCCCAGAGAGCGACTCATCGAGCTCCTCAGGAAAGGATGGGGTAAGCTAAACCATACGGAGACCCTTCCTGATACCTGTGTCTCCTGTGATGCGATTGAGACCCCATTTCCTCTTGGACCTGTCAGGTCCAGATTTCTGAGTGGCAGCTTAGGAGACCTGCAGCTTCCCTGCCCCCACCTCAACTACTGAGCACCTGAGCAGAAGGGACTTACGTGCTCCCAGACTTCTCTGGCCTAGGTCATTCTCATCTAGTTTTGTTCTCCATGGAAGAAGGGGATTCTAGAGGAGCTGGAGGAGTAGGTAAACACTCTTGAGCCCTCCTGAGCCCAACTTGCCTGGTGCCAGCACCATGTGCCGAAGCCTGGCCCACTCATATCTTTGCATGCGCAGTGCCTCCTGCCCAGCCACTCTTGTTCTGCTTCACTGTCAGCTCCTGCATGTGCGTCAAGGCTCAGCTTAAATGTGAGTCCCCCACTGCACTCGGTCCAGGCTCCTGCTCTTCCTCCCCAACAGCACACATCACCCTGTTTGTCACTGCCTGTTTTGCCACCACACTGAAAGTCGGGGTGTAGGCCACAGGTCTACCTGGCTCACCACCACTGTTTCCCCAGCATCTAATACAGGACCTGGCATACAGTGAGCACTTGGCACATTTTTGTGAAATGCTCAAATGATGTCCCTGCAGCACCCCTGGAAAAACACCAGCTTTCAAACCTCAGCCTCCATCTGCTGCACTGTTTCCCTGCGCCTGAGGATGGCTGCCTGTGTGACAGCAGCTGCCCAGATCAGCCCCTACTCGCTCATTGCCCCGCATGTGCTCACTTCTCTCCTTTTCTTTCTCTCTCTCACACACAGATGGTAGTCGGCTTTCCAGCCACATTCAGTTCTCACTTTAATTCAGAAGCTAAATTGGGAAGAAGAGCAGCTTCACACTCCCAATTTAGCCTGGGAGAGAAAAAGGGAGACAGCCTGGATGTTGCCAGGGAAAGGAAAAAGTTGGGTCTGGGTTGGTGGCAAACATAGCTAGAGCCCAAGAGAAGACAATGTAACCCCCACCACCCAGCTCCTAAAAATAAACCATCCAGGGCCATGACCCCACAGTGACCCCTATAAAGCCTCTTTCCTATCCCAGTGCAGCCATTCCAGGCATTATCCCAGTTGAGGGGTGGGATTAGGGGAGGCAGAAGAGACTCTGGTTATCCAAACTATCCAAAGAGGAAGATGCTGCTGCTTTGGTCACTGGGAGTACAAAACCAGGAAGTCCTTCTTAAATCTAACTTTAATCCCTCTAGTGATAGCAGAAATGAGTGATGAACAAAAACAGAGTCCTCAAACAGGTACTTACCCACTAATATTCATAGCAGCATTATTCACAGTAGTCAAAAGATGGAAACACCCCAAATGTTCATCAGCAGGTGAATGGACAAACACAGTACAGGGCATCCATACAGTGGAATATTAGTCAGCGTTAGAAAAGAATAAAAGTCTGCCACATGCTCCAACGTGGATGAACCTTGAGAACATTATGCTAAGTGAAATAAGCCAGTTGCAAAAAGACAGGTACCGCTTGCATGAGGTACCTAGAATAGGCAAATTCATGGAGACAGAAACCATAACAGAGGTTACCAGGAGTTAAAGGGAAGGAGCAGGATGAGGAATTATTGTTTCACAGGTACGTAGTTTCTGTTTTGGGGGGAAAGTTCTGGAAATGGATGATGGTGATGGTTGCACACCACCTGAATGTATTTAATGCCAATGAATAATTTGTATACCTAAAAAATGGTTAAAATGTGTTATGTGTATTTTACCACAATACAATTTTTAAAAAGACAGTGAGTCCACTGTCAGCTTCAAAACACAGTCATCCTGAACCAAAGAGAAAGTGGGTCCTGTAATTTGCAATGATTCCCCTCCCTTTGCCTGCTCCCTCTGCCCAGAGCAAAGCCCAGACCCCTCTACGGACACTCCTAGGGATAGAAGCTACCTCTCCCTCCCTCTTATTGCCACTTGTCAGTGATAATCTGGAGGGAAGCTCCTCCTCCTGGTTCCAAGTGCCAGCTTCCTCTTCAGTCACCTGTTCTGATGTTGCCCTTAAGCACTGTTTCCATGTGGGTGGAGTAAGGAGATGGTTGCAGAAGGAAAACGAGAGGGCCCTTCCATCCAGCCTCTCCGCCACCCCAAGGCCACTGTACTGAGGGAAATAGATGTCCTTTGGGCCCAACTGCCTGTCAACAAATTTGGGTGGCAGTATTTTTCTTGCTCTCTGCCTCTGACTAGGAGGCCCCTGCAAGGAGTCTGTGGTAGCTGGTGCTGAGGCATCCATCCCTCACCCTCTCTCCTGGACTACTGCATGGTTTCCTGCCTGGTCTCACCACCAGCCCTCCCCCACCCAGCCTCTTGTCATTGTTTTAAAATGGCCAGTTGGCTTTCTAACTGCCTGGGAACCATTTCAGTGGGTGAGAACTGGATTAGGGGCTGCCATTGTCACTGTGCTCCCCCATGAGAGCATGGGTCACACTGTTGTACGTGCTTATTTACTAGTCTGTGTCCCCTACAAGGCTGTGAACTGCAACAGGAATACCCTTCTTACTTCTCTTTGTATCTTTAATGCCTAGAGCAGAGTAGGTGTTTGATGAATAATTGTTGAATGAATTAATTGAAATGATCTGTTCACAGTCTATTCCACCGGACTCAAGAACCCCTGTGGGATGAAAGCTTTGTCTGATTCATGCTGGGACCCCAGAGAACTGTTCTTGGTATGAACTGCAGTGCAGCTAGAGGGTTCTGAAGTCAGACGGTCTAGATCAGAACCCTGGCTCTACCTTTGCCTTAGACCTCAGGCAAGTCACCTGCCCTCTCTGAGTTGGTTTTCTCATCAATGAAATGAGGGTGAGAATGCATTGTGAGGACTATCAAGTGTTTAGCACAGAGCCTGTCACCTCGTAAATGTGTCTTGTGGGTAGGAGGGTTAGAGAATGTACTTAGAGATTAAGGAAAATCAGAGGATATAAGAACCATCACGGATTGCTGCATCCTGGTGTCTGGAGATGGGGGTCAGGGAGTTGGCCACAGAGTGGGGTAGCCCTAGGGGCGGCCTGCCTTCCCCTCCCTTCCCCTCATACCAGGTCTGCAGAGTCCAGCATCAGCCACAGCAAGCTGAGCTTTGGGAGGTGGTGAGGGGCCAAAAATAATCGTCATTGCTATTCCTGCCTCTCTGGGCTGGGTAGGAACACTGCCTTTCTAATCTAAAGGCTGCTCTAGACTTCCTGCACATCAGTGGACTCTTATGTAACACTCCCCCCCTCTGCCTGCCCAACGAGCTTCCAGAGATTTCTGCAGCCGGCTTTGCTGCACACTCAGCTGGTGGTAGTGGAGGGAGCAAAGAATTCACCACAGGCTGGATTGTCCTCTAAGCCCAGGGTCCTGCCCAAGTCCTGGCCTGGGAGAGAGGCCACCCAGCATAGGGCAGAGGGACTGATGGCCAAGGACAACAGTTGCTTTCTGTATCTGTAGGTCACTCCAGGGCAGAGAGGACCTGGAGAGCCTTAAGTGTTCACCTACGTCCACCTGCTCCCTCTTTCCTTAAGAGATGCTCTGTGCCACCTCCCTGCCCTGGGCCAAGTCCTCCATGGTCTCTTCTTACAACCGCTGGGTCCCACCTGGTGTCAGGGACCCTCTTCAGAGTCTGGGGGACCCCCCTCTGCATCCCTCTGCATGGGTCCTTCTCAGAGCTTGCCTTCATCTATCCAAGGAATCAGAGTTCTCCTCTGGCACCCAGTTCCCCGTCTGTAATTGGTGTAGATGAGACAGCTTCACACTCCAACAGTCTGGAGGATTCTCTCTCTCATCTCCCCCTTTTCTATTTCTCTCTACCCTCTCAGGGCACCTTCTGTCCCACCCTATACCTGGCCTCTTCAGGTTTCTTCTCACCCCTTAAGACTCTCCCTGGGGTGGGTACAGAGCTGCCCCCGGCCCCACTGAAGGCCAGGCCCTTCATGTTTCCGGCAGAGCCCATCAGCCATCGGAAAGTGTGACAGGCGCCTCAGACAGAACCAAAAAAAGAGTCACTTCCTGAGCCCCGGGGCTGGCCACAGTGGTGGCAAACCACGATCTGAAAGGCACATGTGGGTGCTGACGTAGCCCGGGCCTGGGGAGAAGGAAGCAGCAATGGAAAAAGGGGCTTGTTTTCCTCTGAGAACTGCAGCCTGCCCAGTCCTGGGTCAAGCATCTGAAACATGATGGTTCCCACTGGCTTTCTCCTGGAACCCCAGCTCAGTTCTTCTGTCACCTCTGCCTCCTCCCCCTCCCTGTTGGCAAAGAAGACCTACAGGTCTTCTGCGGGCCTTAACCTTTCCCAGGGCTTCTGGCACCAGTCACGTGAGAGTCCCACACACCCTTAAGCATGCTGTGAGGCCCCGCGGGCAACCCGGTAGGGTGCAGGAGTGGCTTAGAGCCTTCCTTCCTTACTTGGGACCTGGTTTCCTTTAAGCCCCAGGCCAGTTGTTCTACCAGGATTGTTGGTCATAAGTTGGGTGCTCACAAACCCAAGCTGAGATTTTTCTCCTTGGAAAGGGGCAATTCTTTTCACCACGTCTCCTTCCCTTCCTGTGCCCCTAGGCACAGCAAACAGAAGTGTGCCACTGGTCAAAAGACAGACCAGAGGATAGTGGGGATAATTCAGATACCCCCAGCCCTGCTGCTCAGAAGGCAGGTCAGCAGCATCGCCCTACCCAAGACAGAGGCTTCCAGGCCTTCCCTCTCACTGGGTGCCCCGTCACGGAGAGGCCTCAGGTCTGGGCAGTGTGTAGGGGCTTTGAGCCAGCTTCTCTCACTGTTCCTGGGCAGAAGCTGCCTGCCAGGGGCATACACCATGGAGGCTGGGCAGAGTTGAGAAGGCCACCTTCTCCTCTGAATGAGCTATAGAGGGTACAACAAGGGAGATGAGAGTGCAGGGGTACAGTTGAGTCCTAAACATTCTCACTACCCACACCTTAGCCTGAAGCTCCAGCCTGGTCATCACAGACCTCTTTCCCACCTGAGGACTTTGCATGGCTGTCCCCTTAGATTGTTCTCCCACCACACTCTTCTATGCCATTAGTTTCCTCTCATCCTTTATATCTTTCTGTAAATGTCAGTCCTCTGAGATGTCTTCCTTCACCTCTCTGATATGCTATACTTATCATAATCTGAAATTGCCCTTTTTATTTCCATAGCTGTTTAATTCCATCTATTTCACTGAACGGTAGTTTCCAGGAGGGCAAAACTACAACTGCCTCCCTCATTGTGGAATCCCCAAGACTTAGCACTGAGTGTGAGACAAACAGTGGCCAATAAACTTTTCTTTTTGAAAGAATGAATAATTTTATTCTATCTTACCTCCTACTGCTTCCCAATAGGAACCCTCTCTACTCCAGCCCATTCTCTTCAGACAGACCACACATGAGCTCTCTTCACCACTCCACCCCAGCCCTGACCTGAAAGTACCTCTCACTTCCTCACCACAAAGTTTGGTACTTCTCATGTTCTTTCTCCTCCAAAATTGCTTCATCATCCCTGCCCTCTTCCCAGGGCTCTGGAACCTTTCCCTCCTCTTACCCCCTATGACCTTGAGTCTAGATGACTTTTAGTGACGAATGGTATTCTTAATTCTCATTTAACATGGAATCCAGGCTCCTTCTACCCAACTGTAAGCTCCTCGGAGACAGGGCCTTTGCCTTAGGCCTAATTCCCAGGACTTGCCCACATTTAGTCCTCAGAAAAGTGTTTTTGTTATTGTGGATAATGGGTATATTAATCAGAACCTCCTGAGTTGTGAGTAACACAATTTGAAAGGAACTGTTTTATGCTATTAAATAAAAGAGGAATGTACTGGCCTGCACAACTAAAAGGCACAGGCTGCACCCAGAGACTTTCAAGAGTTCCAGAAGTCCCAGAAGTGATTTTCATTGGTCTGGTTTGAATCCTGTGCCCACCTGACTCAATTCCTATGGCTAGAGACTGGAATGCTCCTAAACTGGACCATCCTAGATGGATAGGCAGGCATAGGTGATACTCTCAAGATGTAGGATGGGGTTATCTTCCTCCAACCATGTGGATTGGTGTGGTTCCCCAAAGGAAATCGCTGACTGGGGAGTAGTTATTTTAA
Source organism: Lyroderma lyra (assembly GCA_004026885.1). Lineage (NCBI taxonomy): Eukaryota > Metazoa > Chordata > Mammalia > Chiroptera > Megadermatidae > Lyroderma > Lyroderma lyra. The sequence continues at coordinate 54,331 of PVJL010001015.1, read as the reverse complement.
AAAAGGTGGGGTAGGGAATTGATGTTAGGTAATGCAAAGGATGTAGACTATATAAGGATTTCCAGAGCCCAGCTTCAGTGAGGACCTTAAGATACCTTAGGTCAGCATGCATAATAGAATAAACGGGAACCAGCCTGCCCTGGCTGGAGAAGGAGAACGTCCTCTTGGGGTCTGGGCAGCTCCCCAGGGACATAACAGGGATTCTAGGATGAGGTATCTGCTCAGTTCTGGCATTACAAGCTCAGGAAGATTATGATTCAGTTGGTCTAGGATAAAACCTTTCTTTTTCAGAGCTCCACGGTGATTCTGCTGCACAGTCAAGGTTGAAAAACTCTGCCCTAGGAAATGATGTTTTTACTGCAGCAAGAAGGCTTCAGATGAGCTCTTCAGCATAATGTCCCCCGTGTTAGAATCAGAATGTTTCTCCCTTTCTGCCCAACTTTTCAGAAAAGGGTGACTGGGATTTGCTTGGAGGGTGAGGATGGGTGGGTGAACCGTGGGTAACCCTGAGGGTCAAAGCCCCTGAAAATAACAATAGCCACTGCTTATTGAATGCCAACTGCAAGGCAGGCACTGTGCTTTGGGACTTTACAGATGGCAGTCCATGAAAGTTTCAGTCTTCACAACAGGACTGTTGTGGGTATCATTAACATTAGCCTATTTTACAGTTGAAAAAAGCAAGATACAAAAAGCCAGGCCAAGGTACCCCCAACAGGGAGTGGCAAAGTGGCCATCTAGACACAGGACCATCTGATCCTGCCTAGCCTGTTCTTCATGCCCTGCTGGAGGCCTCAGAGAGGCACATCACTCCTGCCCCTAATGGACAACTAGGTAGGTAGGTAGTGGGAGTGGTCCCCCTACTCCAACCCAGGCTCTTAGGATGGGGGTCTCAGTCCTAGAGGGGACAAGGGAGTCCTGCTTCATTGCTGGATTCCTTAAGTAGACTTCTATAAGAAAATGTAGGGGGTGGTGATACTGAAGGATGAAGCCCAAGAGTTAACCACCCCCACCCGACCCCCATTCAAACCCCTTGACCCCGACCTCCTGAGACTGCTTGGGTCAGGGAGACCTTGACTTGCCCCCCCCCTCCAGGTGTCATCAGCATCCTCCTTCCACAAACACATTTTCTGCTTTTTCAGTTCAGAAAAACAACACTTCCCCTGAATTCAGAGCTAAAGCTAGAGCCTTCCGCTCCCGGAATCTCTGTTTTCTTTGGGGTGCACACTTGACTACGGGGTAGAAGGGACAGGGAGGGCTTCCCTGTTTGCGTCCGGCTCCCAGGAGACCTTTGGGACTCATTCCCGCCTACACCCCCGTCCCCAGCTCGGGGAGGGGAGTGTTATCCCACCCCAAGTCTGGTCGCTTCAGCGGTGGCGGCTCCCCAGGGACTGCAGGGAGAGCCCAGGCTGCGGCGCCTGCTCAGTTCGCGCTCACTGCGTCTCAGGCTCTCCTAGCTTGGCTGGGCGCCCAGCACCGGAGCCGGAAGGGGGAGCAAGAAGACGACGCAAGAGCCCGTTTGGCCAGGGGAGCGCGGAACGGAGCTGGAAGGGCCCTCCAGGGGGCAGCACCAAGCCGCTAAACAGGTCCTCTCTTGCAGCTAGCCTGGGGTCCCCACACCGCCCATAGGGAAGCCCCCTTTCCAGATTCCAGCACTGCCCACCCCACCTCCACCTGTTCTAGATAAGGATGGAACAGTCTTCCCACTACCACAAGGACCATCAGCTCCTGGTGGGAAAAGGACTCAGGTCTCTCCTAGGGCAAACAGGTTCCCTCATCTGGCTACCCAAAGGAGGTCTCTTCCCTGGAGGGGACCAGGGAACAGACTTTCGGTTCTGGGGAGCGCAGAGAGATCCTCAGGCTCCAACACTGCATGGGCAGATGGCGGAGAAGCAGGCGCTCGCCGCATCGCACAGGAACCCAGGGCCCATCTGGCTATTATTTCCTAGCCTCAGTTTCCCTGGTGACACCTGGAAAGGCACCGACCCCATCTTCGACACACGGGGTCAAGGCCCCGCCTCTCCTGGGCGGCCTCTGCCCCCGTCAGCCCAGCCGCTCCTCCCCTTATTTCCCTCTCGGCTCCCACGGTCCCAGAGGTGGGCGGGCGGGCACTGGATGACGCCGGCAGAACCCCGGCCCGACTCGCCCTCGCCCCAGCCCCGGGCCGGGCTTCCCCAGCCCATTCCCCGCCGGGGAGCCGCCTGAGCCAAGATGCTCCTAGGGCTCCGCGCCTGAGCCCTCCCCGCCTGGGCGTCCCCAGCTCTCGCCGCATTCGGGCTCCCGGCTTGAAACCAGGGAGGGGAGAGGAAGCCCGGGAGCAGCGAGTAGCGAGCCGGAAATTCCATATAAGGAGCAGGAAGGATCCCCCGCCGGAACAACCCTTATTTGGGCAGCGCCTTATTTGGAGCGGCCCGATTTGGCCCGACCGCTTCCGGCTCCGGGAGGAGGGAAGAAGGCGGAGGGAAGGGGCGGGGGCAATGTCGGGAACTCCGGACAGTTTGGGCCCGGGAGTCCCAAGCTGCGGCTGGAGCCTTAGGATTTCTTGAGGCCTGGGCGCCCAGAGTGCGTGAGCTGGCGAAGGGCCTGGGGTGTGGGATGCCGGTGCCCACCGCTCTCGGATAGGGGTCTTCACGTCACTCCGGGTCCTCCCGGCCGGTCTTGCCATATTAGGGCTTCCTGCTTCCCATATATGGCCATGTACGTCACGACGGAGGCGGGCCAGTGCTGTTCCAGACCCTTCAAATAGAGGCGGATCCGAGGAGGCGCGAGAGATCCCAGCGCGCAGAACTTGGGGAGCCGCCGCCGCCGCAGCCAGCTACCGTCGCCGCCAGCTTCCGCCACCCTGGACCGGCCCCTACCCCAGCTTCGGTAGCAACGCCGCGTCCTCACCGGCCGGCGGCGAGGGCAAGCCTGGGGACCCCACCTGCGCTCTCTACAGTGTGCCCCGTGCCCCGCATGTGACCCGTCCAGGCTCCCCGAGAGTGTGTCCCCCGCAGCTCCAGCCCCGGCTGCGCCCACCCTCCCCAGCACCAGCTCTCCAGCCCGCCCGTCCGGAATGGCCGCAGCCAAGGCCGAGATGCAGCTGATGTCCCCGCTGCAGATCTCTGACCCATTCGGCTCTTTTCCTCACTCGCCCACCATGGACAACTACCCTAAGCTGGAGGAGATGATGCTGCTGAGCAACGGGGCTCCCCAGTTCCTCGGTGCCGCCGGGGCCCCCGAGGGCAGCGGCGGTAACAGCAGCGGCGGCAGCGGGGGCAGTGGAGGTGGAGGGGGCGGCAGCAACAGTAGCAGCAGCAGCAGCGCCTTCAACCCTCAAGGAGAGGCAGGCGAGCAGCCCTACGAGCACCTGACCTCAGGTAAGCGGTGGCCTACGCCGAGGATTACCCCCTTCGCCACCATCCTAGCGTGCAGTCCTTATCCCACGGCCATATGGAGCGCTCCCTTTACCGCAGCAGTGCTTGGACCTCGGGGATACAAATGGGGGTTTCCCGTCCATGCCTCGCATCCCCAGGGTCATGTGTTAGAGGGATGCCTGGGGACATCCACCCCCACCCCCACCATCCTAGTCCCTAGCGGTGCGCAGAGGAGCGAGCTTTTGTTTTGGATGGAGAGCTGTGGGGCTGCGTGGGTGGGTGGCGGTGGGGGGAGGGCTTGTTTTGATGAGCCGCGCTGCGCGGCCTCCCCCCACCCCCACTCCACCAAAGGCTTGCCTTGTCCGCCGCCTGTCCCCACGGAAGGGCTGTGATCCGTGGCCAGGGACGTCCCGGCAGCCCGGGGCAGGGGACGTGCACTAGCGGAAGCCGAGAGGGTGCTGGCGGGAATCCCTGAGCCGCGCAGCCGCGGCTGCGGAGCGCGGGGAGCTGCAGTGGAGGGGGATTCTCTGTATTTGCGTCAGCTGTTGTTGAAATGGGCTCTGCCGCTGGAGCGGGTCCAGGAACATTGCAATCTGCTGCTATCAATTATTAACGCGCTCAGCAGTCAGTGGTAGCCGGCCCGACCTCCTGCCTGGCAGCTTGGGTCCTCCTCGTCCTCCAGTGATTGCTCTCCAGTAATCATGCCTCCTCCCTCTCTCTCTCCTGTCAGAGTCTTTCCCTGACATCTCTCTGAATAATGAGAAGGTTCTGGTGGAGACAAGTTACCCCAGCCAAACCACCCGGCTGCCCCCCATCACCTATACTGGCCGCTTTTCTCTGGAGCCTGCACCCAACAGTGGAAACACCTTGTGGCCTGAGCCCCTCTTCAGCTTGGTCAGCGGCCTCGTGAGCATGAGCAACCCACCAGCCACTTCATCCTCAGCCCCATCTCCAGCGGCCTCCTCCTCCTCCTCCTCGGCCTCGCAGAGCCCACCCCTGAGCTGCGCAGTGCAGTCCAATGACAGCAGCCCCATTTACTCAGCGGCACCCACCTTCCCCACGCCTAACCCTGACCTCTTCCCGGAGCCCCAGGGCCAGGCCTACCCCGGCTCCACTGGCACTGCGCTTCAGTACCCGCCTCCTGCCTACCCTCCTGCCAAAGGAAGCTTCCAGGTCCCTATGATTCCTGACTATCTCTTCCCACAACAGCAGGGGGACCTGGGCCTGGGCACCGCGGACCAGAAGCCCTTCCAGGGCCTGGAGAGCCGTACCCAGCAGCCTTCACTCACCCCGCTGTCCACAATCAAGGCCTTTGCCACGCAGTCAGGATCCCAGGACCTGAAGGCCCTCAACGCCACCTACCAGTCCCAGCTCATCAAACCGAGCCGCATGCGCAAGTACCCCAACCGGCCCAGCAAGACGCCCCCCCATGAGCGCCCCTACGCCTGCCCGGTGGAGTCCTGTGACCGCCGCTTCTCGCGTTCAGATGAGCTCACCCGCCACATTCGCATCCACACGGGCCAGAAGCCCTTCCAGTGTCGCATCTGCATGCGCAACTTCAGTCGCAGCGACCACCTCACCACTCACATCCGCACGCACACAGGCGAGAAGCCCTTCGCTTGCGACATCTGTGGGAGAAAGTTTGCCAGGAGCGATGAGCGCAAGAGGCATACCAAGATCCACTTGCGGCAGAAGGACAAAAAAGCAGACAAAAGTGGGGTGGCGTCTTCGGCCACCCCCTCCCTCTCCTCCTACTCCTCGCCGGTGGCTACCTCCTATACCTCCCCGGTCACTACCTCTTATCCATCCCCGGCCACCACTTCATACCCATCACCCGTGCCCACCTCCTACTCCTCTCCTGGCTCCTCGACCTACCCATCGCCTGTGCACAGTGGTTTCCCCTCACCCTCGGTGGCCACCACATACTCTTCCATCCCGGCTGCTTTCCCAGCCCAAGTCAGCAGCTTCCCTACTTCCGCTGTCACCAACTCTTTCAGCGCCTCCACGGGGCTTTCGGACATGACAACAACCTTTTCTCCCAGGACAATTGAAATTTGCTAAAGGGAAAGAGGAAAAAAAAGGGGGGAGAAAAAGAAACACAAGAGACTTAAAGGACAGGAGGAGGAGATGACCATAGGAGGGTTTCCTCTTAGGCCAGATGGAGGCTCTCAGAGCCAGTCCTCCCCATCTGTTCGACCCCAGGGTCAGCGTGGAAGGTCTGTTGGCCAACAGTCCCTTCTGCCCACTTCCCCTTCCTTCCTCCTCTACTCCCTTTGACTTCAGCTGCCTGAAACAGCCATGTCCAAGTTCTTCACCTCTATCCAAAGAACTTGATTTGCATGGATTTTGGATATATCATTTCAGTATCATCTCCACCGTATGCCTGACCCCCTTGCTCCCTTCAATGCTAGAAAATCGAGTTGGCAAAATGGGGTTTGGGCCCCTCAGAACCCAGCCCTATATCCTTGTACAGTGTCTGTGCCATGGATTTCGTTTTTATTGGGGTACTCTTGATGTGAAAATAATTTGAATATTCTATTGTATTATTTGGAGTTAGGTTCTCACTTTGGGTGGGGGGAAGAAAAGCCAAGCAAACCAATGGTGATCCTTTATTTTGTGATGATGCTGTGATGATTAAGTTTGAAGCTTCTTTTGAAACAGCAGTCCTAGGTATTAATCAGAGCATGTGTCAGAGTGATGTTCTGTTAACCTTTTTGTAAATATTGCCCGACTGTACTCACATGTGGCAAAATATGGTTTGGTTTTTCTTCCTTTTTTTTTTTTTTTTGAAAGTGTTTCTTCTTGTCCTTTTGGTTTAAAAAGTTTCACGTCTTGGTGCCTTTTGTGTGATGCGCCTTGCTGATGGCTTGACATGTGCCAGTGTGAGGGACGTGCTCACCTCTAGCCTTAAGGGGGGCAGGGAGTGATGATTTGGGGGAGGCTTTGGGAGCAAAATAAGGAAGAGGGCTGAGCTGAGCCTCGGTTCTCCAGAATGTAAGAAAACAAAATCTGAAACAAAATCTGAACTCTCAAAAGTCTATATTTTTTTAACTGAAAATGTAAATTTATAAATATATTCAGGAGTTGGAATGGTGTAGTTACCTACTGAGTAGGCGGCGATTTTTGTATGTTATGAACATGCAGTTCATTATTTTGTGGTTTTATTTTACTTTGTACTTGTGTTTGCTTAAACAAAGTGACTGTTTGGCTTATAAACACATTGAATGCGCTTTATTGCCCATGGGATATGTGGTGTATATCCTTCAGAAAAATTAAAAGGAAAATAAAATAGCTGTGGTTACGCATGTCTTTCCTGGGGGAGGGGGAGGGCTCTGCAGTTGCCATCCCTGTTGGGGGGCTTGAAGGGCTTTTACAGAGACAAAGATGCTCCAACCAGAGTTATGACCACTGTCTGTGACTGGAGTGAATTCTTTATGAGGACTGGCCTGTTCCTCAGTCTGGTGGGCTGCAGTTTTATCTTGGTTAGTTAAAGCTAAAGTGTGATCAGAAGCAGTGCTATGCTCCTGGCCCCAAATGTTCAGCCAGCCCTGCCCCCACCCCCCATCTCTGCCAAAAGCTAGGAAAATCTGTGTTCTTGGGCATTCCTGCCATATGCACTTGGAGGAGATAAGAGGTGGGCACAAGGGCTTTGGGAAACAGTAAAAGCTAAAGCTGACTCAGCCGCTCCCTCCTATCCTCCATGCCTCAAGGAACCTGAGGGTGTTAAAGAAGCCTAGAAGAGTCAAGGGCCAGTTCTCAAGCCAAGAATCCTTCCAGGAAGAAATTTCATTGCTTGCCAGCTGGAGCTGCCATCCTTGGCAGCTTCCGGGACACGGGACAGAGTGGGTAGAAGTCTGGCCTGGTGTCTAGACCAAGTCCGTACCCGTTGTGCAGGAGGCCTGAGGAGCTTGATTCCTCTGGCCCAGCTCCATAAGGGTCTACACTCATGACTGAAGCAGTTCTTGTGGGCCTGTGAGAAGGTTTGGGCTGGCACAACAACAATGCAGATTGTCAGTTGGGGAGACAGATCTAAACCCCAAAATATGACATGGTGTTAGGTTATATAATATGGGCAAGGATGGCGCTCTATGGGAGCACAGAGAAGGACATTCAACCCACCTAGGGGCTTAGGAAGGTTGGAAAAATTGAGTTGGAAAGGGTAAGAAGGAGTCAACCTGATTGATTTGCTTTGTGTATGAGGCAGGCAGGACGTTGGCCAGAGAGAGTGGATGGATGGGTTATTGAATGGAAGCACAACCTCCAACCCTGATAACGAGTCTTCTGTGAATTGGTCAGACACCACCATCCATTGGTTAGATGGATGGCATAGATTTGGTGTCTTGGAATTCCCAAGCCTTGATTCTCCCCCTCCCGACCCCCGCACTTCTGACCTCCAAAATCAAGGACAATGAAGAATCCCTCTCCCTACCTGGTATGGTTATCAGGTTATTAGGCCCTGAGTGAAGTCAAAGTCTCACCTGCCTCCCCTTCTCCCCATCTAAAGGTCTCCCAGGTTGCTGATGGACACCTTCCGGAGCCAGGGGAATTCCAGCAATCCCCTGGAATTGGCCCAGTTCTTTCTCTTCTATTCTAGCTTCCCCCACCAACACTGCTCTATCCCATGATACCAGACTCCTCAGACTAGAGCAGGGGTAACCAAGCCACATTCTCTAGCAAAAAGCATATCCTTGTGAGCCTCCTGGCAAAGTTGCCAGGTCCTGATGGGACAATATTTGCATTGGCATACCTCTTCTCAGCCCCACCTAGCCCTCCCCATCTTACTAGAGGCCCAGGAACACAAGTCTATGCCTGCTACACATTCTTAAGAATTTCTCTCACATACTCCCAAGAAACAAAACATGGCAAGAATAAAATATGAACGAAGGAGCAAAGAGATTCAGTTCCTTTAAAGCAGAGGGTCTCCTATGTTATTACAGTGCATCAGAATCAGATTCCCAGATTGTCTGATCTTGAGGTCTGATGGGGTCCTGGAACTGGCCTTGATAATAAGTACCCCAGGCAATTCTGATGCAGATGTCTTGGTGAGAAATTCTGTCAGTCCTGCTAGCTAATTTTTGTAGGTCCTGTTATCAGGACTTATCTTTCGGTTCTGACAGTCCAAACTCAAGTTTCTTGACATAGTTAAAATAGGGCAAGACTCAATAATTGCCCCGTTTTATACTCCTATAGTATAAAATAAAAGGAAACTATTCATTTTAACTCCTGCTTCGGTGAGGAAAATCTGAAACCAAGGTCACAGGGCAGTGCTGATTATCATCTTAAAGGCTGAGGTTTGGGAAGGGACCCAGACAATGTTGAACACCTGATTGCTACCTGGGGACATTGTCTTGGGCTTCAGGAATGTGGAGGAGGACAGAGCAGAGTGGGGTGATAGAGGAGAGGGGACAGGGGAATGCCTTCAGCGAAGGGCAGGTTTAGATTCTGAAGAAAAAGAAAAAACCAGGTCCTAAGGACTTTTGACCTTTCCTCCCGGTTACCTGAGAGAAATTGTTTTTTCTTGAATTCCAGGAATGTTCAGCTTCATCCATTTTGAAAGATTCTAAGTACTCACGATGGTGGAGCTTAGCCTGGTTGTCGGACTAGGTTTGAGGTGTGCTTCCTTCTGCCTCTCCAAACTCAGAGCCTGCCTGCAGCCAGAAATGGGTACTGTAGGCTCAAAGGTATCCCTTGCAATGCCACCTCTGTCCCCAGCCCTGCTGTTTTCTCTAGTTCAGCCACACTTAGGGCAATCTGAGAGGGAAGTTTGTGCAGAGAGAGATCCCAGTGTCTAAAGAAAATGAGGCCAGGTCATTTTCCTTAGAATCAGGTGTTGAGCAAATAAGATTTCAACATTTTACCTATCAACCTTTGGGTGCTAATAAGATTTTTGCACCCAAATAGCAAATCAAACCCTCTACTTCAATGATTTGTCTTCCCATCTCCCTTTTCCCATTACTAGAACCTAGGGGAGCCTTCTGAGACAAAGCTGACTTGAGCAGTTCTCTAAGGTCAAGTTGGTGGCTCAGCTTCTCAGATCCAAGTAAAACTGTCTCATCATCCCTTTCAGGGAGCTCTCTCTAAGAAGCCCGCTCTTCTCAGTACTTAAATTGCTCTATTATTATTATGATTGCAACGTTATTGAGGTATGATTGATGAACAGTAAACTGTACATACAAAGTGTACAATTTGATGAGTCTTGACATATGTATACACAGGTTAAACATCACCACAATTAAAATAATGAAGCTATCCACCACCTCCAAAACTTTCCTTGTTCCCCTTGGTGATCTTTCCTTCTTCTACCCCTGTCCTCAGGTAACCACTGATCTGCTTTCTGTTGCTGTATAGGTCAGGAGTTTGCATTTTCTGGAGTTTCATATAAATTGAGTAATTCAGTATGTACTCATTTTGGTCTGGGTTCTTTCACTTAGCATCATTTTGAGATTCATCCATGTTGTTGCATGTGTAAATGGTTCCCTCCTTTTTCTTGCTGAGTACTATTCCCCTGTGTGACTGTAGTACAATTTGTTTACCCATTGACCTGTGGGTGAACATTTGGGTGGGTCCCCTTTAGAGCTACTATAAATAAAGCTGCTGTGAACATTTGAGTAAGTCTTTATGTAGATGTGTCCCCATTTACTCCAATGCCCCCAATTCTGGCTCTTTCTTCCCACCATTTACTCACCTTATCCTTAAAAAGTAATCACCCATCTCTGCCCACACTCACAGAGTCAGGGCCCAGTCTCCCAAGGGATTTGCTTCATTTAAGTTTTCCTCCCATAAACACAGCCAGTCCCTTCATCATTTTTATTGCTCTATTTCAAACTCCCTCCCATTTGTTTATACATTCTGGGTAATGAGCTGTCTTGGACTAAGCAAGATATGCTGTCATTATTTATTCAGCTTGGCAAAAGTATGTGAGTCCTTAGTGATACCTTTCTAAGGAGAAAGGTAGCTGATACAGGGTGGGCTACAGCTTAATAAGGCACTCCTATCTCAGAAGGAGGAAGGGACTGAGATCAGATGATGTGGGAAGTTACCTCAGGGGACTTGTCCTAAGAGGTCATCTGTACTCTTTGCCTTTTATTACTATCTCCTGGGGGCTCTGCCATGTGGGCCTCATACACCCACTAGGTGTCACAAACGCTATCCCACTACAGTCCCACCTCTTGGTTCTGGGATAGTGAGTGCTGTAAACACAGCTTCTCTCTCTCCTTTTTGGGCCCTGGGAGCCTAGGACTGCAGAGCAGCCTGAATGAAAGGGCAGCTGAGGCCAGACGACTAGTCTTGGTGTATTCCCAGCTCTGATAAACTGGCCTTTGTGCCTGCCTGGGTATCTATTAAGGTTGGGGTGGAGAGAGGGTGGCTTCATATATTTTAGAAACTTATCTTTAATAATTAGCATTTCCAGACAGACAATAACAAGTGCTGGTGAGGATGTGGAGGAACTAGAACCCTTATCCATTGCTGGTGGGCATGTAAGAAAGGTGCAGCTGCTTTGTAAAATTGTTTAGCTGTTTCTTATAAAGTTAGCATACACTTACCATGTGACCCAGCAATTCCCCTCCCGGGTACCTACCCAAGAGGAATGCAAGTGTGCTTACACAGGATATGTATGCAAATGTTCATAGCAGTATTATTCATAATAGCAAAAAAGTGAAAACAGTCCAAATGTCTATTCACCTGCTGAATGGATAAACAAGATGTGGTATGCCCAAGTAATTAAATACCAGTCAGCATAAAAAGGAATAAAATACGGGCGTGTGCTACAACATGGATAAAACTCAAAAATGTTATGATAAAGAAGTTAGGTGAGGGGAGTTCCCTGGTGGTGTAGTGGCTTAAGGCTTCGGCGGTGGCGCTGTCAGTGCTGTGGCCTGGGTTCGATTCCCAGTCAGGGAACTACACACATACTACAATAAATAAATAAATAAATAAATAAGTTCATTAAAAAAAAAAAGAAGAAGAAGTTAGGTGCATATTGTATGATTGCATTTATATGAAATGTCCAGAAAAGGCAAACCCATAGAGACAGAGAGCAAATTAGTAGTTGCCAGGCGCTGGGGGTAAAATAGGTTTGTACTGCAAATTAGTTTTTACTTTTGAGATGACGGAAATGTTCTAAAACTGAATTGTGATATTTGAAGAACTCTGTAAATTTACTAAAAGTCATTGAAAGTTACACTTGAAATGGGTGCATTTTATGGTATGTAAATTATACCTTGGTAAACATATTTTTAAATCCTTTATACCTCAATAAAACTAGATTAGAAAGAAAACCTTTTCCTTCCCTGTCTTTGAGTGCCCATTCTCCAGGTGGGCTTCACAGCATTCATTCCATCCTACAGACCTGTCCTCTAAGATCGTGGTGTTAATGGGAAAACTGGAGGCCAACGAGCTGGCCCTGGGGTCGTGGCGGTGAAGGCCCTCCTAAGACTCTCACTTGGGACTCATTTTCAAGGAGGGATATTAAGAAATCCAGTGAGGCAGATGGATGGAAATGAATTTAGCCTGAAGCATCTTCACCCATCCCCATGACCCACGTACAGCCGGCTGCCCACCTGGGCCAGAGGGCCTCCACAGCTCCCAAACGAACCCAGAAGTCGCCATTTCTACAAAGTCAGCAGTGGGTGGGTGCCCTCCTCAGAGAAAACAATCTCAGTCTCCCTGGAAGCTACTTTCTCCTTAGAACCAGCTTCTCATCCTAGAACCTTTTCAGATCCAGTGACTATACTCCTGAGAAGGAAACTGCACCTCATTACTGAGCAAATTAAGGGCACACCTAATGTGGGCCTGTTGGTATTAGGAGATTTGGGTGGGTTCTGGTAGAAGGAGAAAACTAACCACCTTAGCCTTCTAACCATCTTTGAATCCGTTTAATTTGAACCTGGAATCCCCATAAACCATCTTCTTAGGGATAGTGAATCTCCTCCAGCTGCCTTACCAGAACCAATTTTGAGTCACCTCAACACCAAAGGTCCATCTCACACTGTCTCTCAGAACCACCTATTTAACGTTCTCAGATCCACCTGGCTTGGCCCATTTGTAAGCCTTCTCAGATCAGTGATGAGGCTAAGCAGTACTTTGGGGAGCATTCTCAATCTTTTTTTTTCTTTTTTGTGGTTCCCTGGCTGGGAATCGAACCCAGGCCACGGCTTTGAGAGTGCCGAAGCCTTAGCCACTGCACCACCAGGGAGCCCGCATTCTCAATCTTTTGAAATAAACACAGCTTTGATTGCCCTATAAACCAGAAACTTTTGAGTGGTGACAGCTTATAATCCCATTACAGCAGCCTCAGAACCGATTTTTGTCCCCTTGGATTTGTGATGACTCCCCCCGAATGTGAATTTCTCTTTTTTATTACAAAATACATATTCATTGTGAGAAACGTAAAAGCACCTTATCTTTTTCACACATGGTTAAAGGAGGAAAAGCACTTTGACACACGAAACTCTCATACATGATGGAGGAACAATAAACCAGAGTAACTTTAGTGCAATTCAAGAGCATGCACCAAGAACCTTCTAAGAGTTCAGGCCCTCTGACCTAGCAATTCTTCCAGGACTGCTGTTAATTACAGTGTTATTTATAATGGGGAAAAGCTAGCAACAACATAAATGTCCCATAGATGATGGCTGAAATAAATTGTTATATGGTAGACTACCGGACAGTTGTTACTGAAGTAATTATTGACCTGAAAAATTGCCCACAATATAATACTAAGTGATAAAGTAATATATAAAACTTTATATGACATATTCCAGTTTCATAAAATACACACATGTGCACACATGCATACATCGAATATTAATGGTGGTTACTTCTGGTGGGGTTATGGGAAATTTTTATTTCATAATTTGCATTCTTCTGTATTCTCCAAATGAGCAGGAATTTTTATCACCGGAAGAAACTCATTCTGTTTATGAAAGGAAAAACTTAGACTAGGTAAGCAAATAATTATTTTCTAGAATGTGGTATGATGAAGGTCCTCTGATGGAGTCTTCTCTCTCCTGCAGATATCTGCCCCTTCAATTGTAAGGAGTGAAAGACCAGTGCTAAAAAACAAAGAAAGGAAAGCATTCCTAAGGGCTCAGGGCTCTCGGTTCTTTGCTGTATGGACGCCAGTTGGCTGTTGAATATTCCCTGTAGGTGGATGGCCTGTTGGGCCTGGCAGGATAGAGGCCCCAGTGAGCTGCTGCTGGTTTCCAGATTTTGCGGCTGTACATTTTTGCTGTTGTTATTGTTGTTGTTTTTTAGTCAGGAAGTGTATTTATTTTATTAGTTTGCCAAGCTCCCTCAACTTTTTCTTACAGAATTTTTGAGATCCTGCCCCCATCACTGAATTCTCTCTCAATCTCTGTTCTATGGAGTTCCCTGGTGGTGTAATGGCTTAAGGCTTTGGCGCTGGGGCTGTCAACGCTGCGGCCTGGGTTCGATTCCCAGTCAGGGAGCTACCCACATACTACAAAAAACAAAAACAAAACAAAACAAAAAATCCTTGATCTCTGTTCTCAATATGCAACTCCTGTATACTACTACTGGCTCAAATCCTTTCTCTTAAATTTCTTTCTTCTGCTTATGACTGAGTTGGTGTTAACCAGGTCTTGTTGGTTATTCTTGGATCAGACTGCTTGCTTCATTGTGCCTGGATTGAATGGGCACGCCTCGGAAGGAAGAGCCCAAGTCTGGATAACATTCTTGGGACCACACTCAGCACTGGGCCATTCCAAAGAGTATGCTGCTCCTTCAGTCAGTCAGTCCATTATCAAAACGCCCTGTATCAAATACTGACTTTATATTAGACCCTGAGCATGTAGAGATAAACAAGAAAGCATCTGGGACAGCACAGAACTGTAATTACCTTACAGTGTGACATATTAGAGGTGTGTATACAACATGACTAATTGTGTCAAGGAGGAGGAGACGAAGGGACAGATTATAGGAGGACGCTTGGGAGTGCACGGAGGATTTGCAGGCAGGGGAAGAGCAGTGCAAAGGCAAGGTGGTCCCTTTATTCAGGACCCAGTGAATGATGGTGGTATGGCCAAGAAGTAAGGAGAGGAGGGGAAGGAAATGCTACTTGAAAGACAGGTTGGGGCCAGATCTGTAAGGCTGTGCTTTTCTTAGAGGCGACAAGGACTCAAGTGACATTAGAAAGAAGGCCGACAACTTACTCTGACAGTGTTTCTGCGTGTTTGAAAGGGTGCACGGCTTTCCGCTTCTTGGGAGGGTTCTGGTCCCCACCCCAGTTCCAATTTAATTACTGCAGTTGTAACAGTAATAATAAAATAATCTGGCTGGTCACTTCAGATTTTATGCATGATCTTTAATTTCACCTTTCAATAAAGTATGAGTCACGTCAAATTCAATTATTCAATCTAATCCCATTTTCCATCAAGTAAGATATAACTTCTATGGGGTTTTTTTGTTTTGTTTTGTTTTGTTTTTTGGGTGGTTCCCTGCGGGGGAAGGTGTAACTTCTAAATAGGCTCCAGTTTCATGGGTAAATCAAACCTCATGTTTTTTGTTATATAAATTTTCAAATATTCATGAAAGTGGGAGGGAACAGTGAGATGAACCTCTCTGTAGCTATCACGCAGTCCGACAGCTGTCGGTTCACACGTGCTCTTGTGTCTGTTACACCACTGCACACTGGGTTGTTTTGAAGCAAATTCCAGACATTACATAATTTCATCTGTAACTACTTCAGTATATAGCTATATAAGTATTTTTTAAGTTCCTTTGATTGAATCAGAACCTAAAAATACCACACTTGGCATATGTTTCTGTCTTTTAGGGTTCTTTTCATCCATAATAATTCCCTGGCTATTTATTTATTGAAGAAACCAGGCGATTTGTCCTGAAGAATTCCCCACTTTTGGAATTTGACAGACTGCATTGTTTTTCCCCTCCTGTAATATTTTTTAAATATATCCTTCTTTTATTCCATGAATTTCCTATAAACTGGTTGTTAGAGGCTTGATCAGATTCAGGTCACTTTTTAAGTGATGCTGTGTACTTGCTATTGCAGCCTATCAAGAGGCACATAATTTTTTGTTCTCTAATTTCCTAGATATGATTTTTTAAATTGAAATATAATTCATATAACATAAAATTCTCCATTTTAAAGTGTACAAGTCAATAGTTTTTAACATATTCACAATGTTGTGCAACTATTCCTGTTATCTAATTCCAAAACATTACCATCACCTCTAAAAGAAACCCCATCTCTGTTAGTAGTCACTCTCAATTTCGCTCCCACCCCCAGCACCAGGCAACCACGGATGTACTTCCTGTCTCTATGGACTTGCCTATTCTGGACATTTCATATAAATGGATCATAAAACATGTAGCATTTCGTATCTGCTTTGTTCACTTAAGCATAATGTTTTTAAAGTTGGCATATATTGTAGCATGCATCAGTACTGCATTGCTTTTTTTGGCTGAATCATATTCCATTGTGTGGATGTACCACATTTATTTTGTTCATCCGTTCCTCAGCTGATGGACATTTGGGTTGTTTCCACTTTGGGTTGCTATGAATGATGCTGCTGCTATGGACATCACGTACAAGTTTCTGTGTGAACATATGTTTTCAGTTCTTTTGGGTGGTCTCACTTTTTGCAATGTTAAAATTAATTGGTGCATTCAAGTATTATTGGTATTAAAAAGTTCCCCTCAATCTATCTCCCAATGGTTGTAGGAATTTCCAATGATTGCTGAACATTATCTAAATCCATTGTGTCATTGGAGGTCACCAAATGATAATTTTGTAATTCTATCTTTCCATTTGTATTTGTTAGCCAGAATTTGTCTATAAAAAAACTTAAACTAAATCATTGTTTTTTTAAAAAAGGCAGTATAAGTATTTGACTGTAAGGAAGTTCCCTGGTGGTGTAGTGGCTAGGCTTCGGCGCTTTTAACGCTGCAGCCTGGGTTCGACTCCCAGCCAGGGAACTACCAAAAAAAAAAAAAAAAAAATGGACTGTTTTACTTCATTTATCAAATAATGATATTTTGTACTTTCTTGGATAGAACCTTAATAAATTCTAGGTTTCTACATGGTCAAGGCACTACATAGAATTGCAAATAAAGAATTATGGCCCTAAAGCAGCAAATAAAAGTTATTTCAGTTTCTACTTGGGGAATCCATTTAATGCCCTATAGCATATCTTCGTAAAATTCCCATTACTTTTCCTTTCTAATCAGTCTCTGTCCCTTCTCTCTCCTCTCTATTATATAGATCAGTTTGGCCTCTCTGCCCAAGTCCTTCCTTTCCCAGCTTTTCTGGCTCCACATTTCATTCTCTCTCTCTCTCTAACCAGCACCCACTTGCCTCCATTCTGAGTCTACATTACAAACGATTCAGGGACTAGGCGTTCCCTGATGGTGTAGTGGCTTAAGGCTTCGGCGCTGGCACTGTCAACGCTATGGCCTGGGTTCGATTCCCGGCCAGGGAACTATCCACATTAAAAAAAAAGAAGATTCAGGAACTGGGCTGGCAAAAACCGAACTTTGTGAACTGGAAAGTGGGACCAGATTCTGAGCTGGAAGCCTTTTGGTGGATGGGAAAGAGGAGAAAAAAAAAAGGGAGGAACACTCACATTAATCTTATTTCCAACACATCTATTTTCCGCAATGAACATGCATCACCTATGTTGGGATAAAAAATAAATAAGTGAAAGGTTTTACCAATAAAAGAGATGGTAGAAAATGAGCACTGTTCTTTTTCGTTCTCCAGTTCCCCCTCCTCTCCAGACAGACAGACGGCTACATCTTTGACTTGCTGTTCCAGGGAGAGTGAAGTGGAACCTTTCCACTGACTCAGGCTTCCAAGTTTTCCCCAGCCCCACAGCTCTGCCCTGGGGGTGGGAGCTACGGAGCCTGTGTATGTGACAGTGCAGAGAAGCCGCTGGGGGGCCTGCCTGGCGGGAGAGGCTGCCGCTGCCTCGTGTCCCTGGGTGAAAGCCTGAGATCTCCAATCTCTTCTCCAGGAAGCACCTCCCTGGGTCTTAAGGGGACCTCCTGAGGGCTGTTCAACTTAGACACGTGTCCATCTCTTAGGGAAATCACAAGGCATGGCGCGGGTGGTAAAGCCCTCTCAAGGTTTCCTCCTGTCTTGGGAGTTCGCAATGGAGACAGCCAGCGACCTGAGTCACAGGGCCCCAAGTTACCTAGGCCCATCTGTCCAGGCCCTAGAAATACTTTGGTCGCAAATCTGGACTAAACCAAGTGAACACTCCTGGCCAGGTTGTCACCTGTGTGACAAACGCTAGGGAGATGTAGGTGTGCGCAGATGTTTGTGGTCTCAGCCTGTGTGAGCAGGAGCCCCGGAAAGACTGGAAGCACCTTGGTGGCAGCCAGGCAGAGTGGTCAGACACATGAGCTCTGGAGTCACACATCGAATTCTAATCCCTCTGCCACGTTCATTACTTAAAGTCACAGGAAGGTTCCCTACTTCTCTGAGCCTCAGTTTTCACCTGTAGAAAATGGGCATCATGGTTCCACCTCACCGGCTTGCGGTGGGGATTAAATGAGATAATGTCTGTGGAGTGCAGGCCCACTCACATTCACTGGGAGCTATTGTTACTAAGGAGCCCATAAACCTCAGTCTTCTTACCTCTACAGCAGGAGGATCTACCTCAGGGAGGAAATTAAAACAGATAGTGAACCAAGGGTGGTTGACATCTGTAAATAAATAGTAACGATTAGTACTATTAACGCCTCCTGCTTTGCTTGCGGTCACGACCTGTTAGTTCCCTCCTCCTACTGCTTTCTTCCTCACCCTGTTTCAGTTTCTAGGGCATGACAGTCTCATCTTTTTGGACAGCAGACCCTGAGAAAAAAGAATGACACGGAGAAAAGAGCCCGTGAAGCGGGAGGCAGAGACCCAGGGCCCTCCCCGCGCCGAGACCCGCCTTCCCTTCCCCTGCACTCAGACCCAGGGCTTTCCTACTGGCGTCTCTCCCAGGCAAAGCTCTGGCTCAAGGGTTCATTTTAGTGACTTGTGTAATTTCCAGAGGATCAGTATTAATCTTCCCCACCCACAGGATGAGTGGCAGCTCGAAGCCAAGTGCTTCCCAGCCAAGGAAAGAAATGGAAGTTTCCTTTTTTTCCCTCTGCACGTCTCTCTCCCCCTCCCTTCTGCGGGGGAGCTGAACGTGCTCGCTCTGGAGGAACTGAGGGAACCCGGGGCTGGCGCTAATGCAGTTTTGCCTGGATGCAGTTGGCAGCTGGGAACCACTTTCCCTCGGCTTGCCCTCTGCCGGGGAAACTCACGACTGAGATGAGGCAGCTGTCAGGGAGAAGCCTCCTGCGTGAGGACACTGCTGCCGCTGCGGTGCCACTGAGGGCCACACAGGACCCCACGGCCATGGAGCCTGACGCTCAGGAGCTCCTACGAAGGCGATGCCTAGGGGCCTGGGGACAAGGACTTGCTTCCCAGTAACACAGTAGCAAATACAAAGGACCTGGTAGAAAGAGTGTAGGATTAAGAACCTGAAGACCTGGGTTCTAGTCCTGATGCTACGACCACTACGTGTGATTCTGGCTCAAGTTGGTTAAGGTCTTCACACAAATTGTAGTTTCCCCATTTGTAAAGTGAGTGCTCCACTACCTCTCTCAGAGGACTGTGGGAAGAATTAGTTTAAATAATGTATGGGAAACTGGAACATGAGAGATGGTTAATAAATATTAATGTACTCCACAGTAGGATTGAGGAAAAAGGAAATCACTGGATTCTGGAGGGTTTATGGTTTATCAGCTTCTACAGAATGAAGTACCAGCGTTATGTCATTCATTGGGTGCCTGGTTTTAGTGAGATGTGTGTTTAGCATACACCGCGAGGTCCTGAGAGGCTCCCTAAATATCCTGGGCCTCAGAACTGGTTTCTCTGAGTGGCCCAGGGTAGACATGTAAGTGCAGAAGCAACTCGTTCCTCAGAGATCCAGTCAGCATCCCCTTTAAGCCCTTGGCTGCCCTCCTTGAACCAGTCCTTTTGTGGTACCAGCGTTGCATCCCCATTCTCCCGGAGGCCAGAATGACACAGCTACATGTCACCTTGTGAGCTTACGGTAGGGGGAAGGAGCTGTGTCCCTGCTGGAATTGAAAAACATCCTTGAGGGCTGCAACTTATACAGGGAAGGTTACCATGCCAACGACAGCCTCCTTGTCCAACAAGGATGAAAGGAAACAAGGCCGTGGGTGACACACATCTATTGTGTGTGTCCACACATTTGCCTGGAAACTCTTAGGGGCTGCTAAGTGCAGCTCAGCAGGATGGGGCTGCAACTGAGAGGCAAGGAGCTTTAAGTGGGACTCCAAGACAGGCAGAACTGATGAGGGCAGGGCAGGGTGAACCAGGGAGGATTGGGAAATGTTTTTCTGAGATTGATACCTATCTCTTGTTGAAATGTGTGGGTGTGGTGCTGCAGCAGGCGTGGGAGTGTATGGTGTCCTAGATACCAGGCTTTGGCTGTGATGGGATCTTCAACTTCCTCCAGGTTCTTTCTGCCCTTGCTGGATGTTCCCCGCCTTAGAGAAGAGTGGCGGGCAGGGAGGGCAGGTCATTGGGGTGGCGGGGGAGCACCAGAGCCACACACTGGTAAAGGCACCGAATCTTGGCAATAAGGCCCCAGAGATGCCTAAGAAGGGACAGTCTTCCCCAAAGGGACAATTTTCCAAGAAGAATAGACAAGTACTCAAGCCTTTCATCTCCTTTTCCCCACACCCACTTGGGAAAGTGCAGAGAGAACTAGGGAACTGACATTAATTAAGCACCTACTGCACATCAGGTACTACACACACACACGCACCCCCCATCTGATTATCACAATAACCCTGAAAATCAAGAATTACCCCTACTCAGGACATTTTTATCCCTTTCCCAAAATCAACCAGCTGACAAGAAGAGAAGCTGGGATTGGGGCTCCCTCAGCATGGAAGGGAAAACTCTAGAACTTAAGGTTGCCCTCTTCTGGAAAGATCTCTTCTGAATCCGTCAGCTCCCTTCTATTCAGGCTCCCCAGCCCTTCATTTGGCTGGGAAGAGGACAGACAGCAGGTGACTCCCACCCCTTAAGACTGTTAAAATGACGGCGCTGTCCTGGTGAGCCATGATCGCTCCAGGAGGTGGTTCACGGGCATTCTCTTATTTTGTCTCCATAACCCGTGGAGGAGGCATCTGAGGCTCAGAGACGAAAGAGTTTTACTCAAGGTCACAGAGCAAGTACGTGGCGGAGCTGGGAATCCAACTCAGCTGAGCTGGGTCAGGGGTCTTAGGTCCCCCACCGCGTGGCCCGCGGGGGCCCCCAATTCCTGTAGCTCCGGCACAGAGGAGACTGAGGATGCAGGTGGGAGGTCAGGGCACGTGCGGCTCGGGAGCGAGTGGCGAGCCGCCGCAGGCAGGGGGCCCGCAGGCCCGGCGCGGGGTGGGGGTGGCGTTCTGCGGCTCCGGCCCGCGGCAGCGGAAGCAGCCTCCATCCCGGGAGGGCTCCCCGCCCCCGGCACGCCCCCGCCCGCCCCTCGCCATGTAAGGCGCTTCCTCCCCGGGCCCTACAAGGCACTTCCTCCCGGCCGGAGGCCCATACAAGGCGCTTCCTTCCCAGCGCGGCTGGCAGGCGGCCTGCGGGCGGCTGTGGGCGGGAGCCTGGCCCTCCGGGTCCGCCCGCGCTCGGGAGCCAGCGGCCAGGGGACCCGCTGCCAAGGAGGGGGCGGCCGGCGGGGCTGGGAAAGCGTGGCCTGGCCCCATCGCCGCCCGGGGCTTGGCCGAGGTAAACGTGGGGCAGGCGGGCTCGGGAGTCCCACGTTGGCACGGCGCCTTTTTCCATCCCCAGAAGGTCAAAGGTTCCCGGAGTCCCCACCTATTTCACATTCTGCCTCTCTGGACTCTCTTAATTTCTGAACACAGCACACCTTGCTGGACGGAGAGCCTGCCGCGGCTCCTGGCCCAGGGCCTACAGCCCAAATTCCTGCGCATGTTGTTAGGGCCTACGCTCCTCGCCTTACTGCTCCTCCCCTTGCATTTTGCCAGTTGGTCTTTGGTATTTCTCCCTCCCTCCTCGCTGTTTCTTGCCTCTCCTTGCCTTTACTCAAGCTGTCCTCTGTCTGGAATGCTCTTCCCACACCATTCTAGTAGAACTGCTTCACCTTTTACGTAGTTCAGACATCTGGCCACATGGAAATCCTTCGCATCCCCACTTCATAGACCTGCTAGGCACTTAACACAGTATTAGACATTTATTTATTGAGAGTGTTCTTTGATCTTACTCATATTTGCATTCCTGGTGCCTAGCTCAGTGAGAGTCATTATACTTGAGGAAGGGGTGCGAGTTTCAGAAGGGACCCTGTTTACAGGCCAGCGACAGTGCCTTTTCCACCTTGCACAGGGATCTCTTGCCTTTAGGTCTGGCCCCTAACTTCCTATGCCCGCTGTGGTATGAAGGTTCATGAGCTCCAGAACTCTAAATGAAGTTTGACCTTGTAGGGAAAGTTGAAGGAATGGGGTAGGGAGAGCCAGAGCTGGGGCAGGTGCACACCCGCAATGGGACTGCGGTCTGGAGCAGTGCACACTGGGTGCCTCCACACCCAGAATGGCGTTCCTTGCTCAGCCTAACAACTCTAGTTGATCCACTGCACGAACCAGCAAGCCCCTACAGGCCTTCCCTACAGCACCTCCAGGGACTTAAACCTGACCCAGCCGAATGACTACCATAATCTATCTGCCAGGAGATGAGCAAAGGTCAGAGAGAAGGACCAAACAGTAGAGTTCCAGAACCCCTACTCGCCAGCTCTTCAGAAGTGCAACATGTCAACAGAGTATATATAGGCTTTCTGCTGGGCCAACCTGTGAGCCCTTGATTGTTCTGCCTCAGGTGAGGCAGGGAAAGGAAAGCTCAGAACTTGGGACCGAGTTGGGGAATATACCAGGGAAGGGGTTTCTAGTGCCAAGCAGCCTCTGGGCTTGATCCAGAAGAAATCATTCACAGGCTTCCAGTCTTTGCCCAGACTTTTACACACACACACACACACACACACACACACACGAAACTATTGGTCTCCGTGCCTGTGAATTGGGTGCATAAATGACCTCTAAGGTCAAAAGCTGAAGGTTTAGGGGTTAGATGCTGGGAAGAAAAAAAAAAAAGGTCTCAGAGGCTGGGCTGCATATCAAGGGCTTAGGATGCTTCTGGCCTTGTTTTGACCACGGAAAGCTGCAATCCCCCCATCACCCTCCTCTTCCTAGCTACCATCTAGGATTGCGGGTATTGTAGTTCAGAAGCAAGCTTCTCTGTGGTGTTGGTTCAGGCCCTCCCCTCTTTTCCCCCCTGCCAATCACCACCCGCTTCTGCTCCAGGCTGAGAGGGCAACACAGGGTAAGAAGGCGGTGCTTGCTCCTTGCAGGGCTGGGAGATCCCCAGCTGGAAACCAGCAAGCTATTTATAGCTGAGCCTAGAAGAGGGGGAAGTCCTTAGAGAAGCTGAGTAGCTCCAGCAATTTGCTCTCCAGCCACAGAGTTTGCAGACCTCTGCTCTGTAGGCCTTGTGTTCTCTTCTGAGTAAGAGGGCTGTGAGCCTTAGAAAGGTTTCTGCAGTCCCCAGTGATTTCATATTCTGCCTTTCTTTACAGTTTCAGAACACAATACAGAATGAGTAGGGGTTCTGGGAGGCTCTCTGTCTTGAGAGAGTCAGATACTGCAGTGGCCCTGGGGCCCAGCTTGTGGGCCTCTATGATAGGGATATTTGGAACCTGGGAATTGATAAACAGAGACTGTTTGCAAAAAAAGCCAGTGTGACACCGATATGACAGTCACCTAGTATTTCAATGCACTTTTCTCCTCAACAAAATTACATTAAGAACAGGAACCAAACCTCTTGCCAATGATACCAACACCATCTTTATGCTGTAACAAGTGCTCTTGCACAAATGAAAACCAACCCCTCCCTACCAAGACTCGGTTGGGTGCGACTTTTGTTCCCCCACCCACCCAATCCTCTGCCCAGTTCCCTGTGCCTTTCCTATCAAAGCATAGCATCTTTGTTTGACTGGATCCCCTACTAGATTGGGCACTCTCTGTTGACCTGGTGTCTGCTTTGTTGACTACTATATCCCCATTGCCAGGCACGATAAACAATTGTTGAATGAAGGAATATAAACCTACGATAGCTAATACTGTTGTGGAGTATTTGACACTTGCTTCACAGTCAAATTTAATCACAGTGTTTTATAGATTGGAAAATAGCTTCAGCTGTTTAAATATCTTTCAACAACATTTTGATAAGAGGTAGAGAGCTGTGATGGGAATTGGTGTCTAAATTCAGAGCCGTGCTTAGGCTGCCTTCATGCTAGCACTCAAGCTAGCACTCTGGCTCAGAATAAAATTTCAGGTTCTCGGGAGCTCCCTGGTGGTGTAGTTGGCTAGGCTTCAGCGCTCTCAACGCTGCGGCCTGGGTTCGATTCCTAGCCAGGGAATTTACCCACATAACAAAAAAAGAAAAAAAAAAATTCAGGTTCTCAGCAAGGTTTTGAGGCTCAGCTTCTCCTCCGGCTTCATCTTTCACCACACTCCCTCTTCATTCTCTGAGCTTCATCCACACTGCTTTCCACCAACCTCAACTGTACTTACCCCATCCCCCAAGTTCTCATACTGGTGGTGCTCTTCCTCCTGTTTGCCTTGTTAACACCTGTGCTCCTTCAAACAGCAGTGTCCTTAGAAAAGCTCTCTCTGGGCCAGGTCAGATTCCTCTGAGGCAGACTTTCACACTTGGCCTTCCCTCAAGTGTTAACTGCAATAGGGATTTCACATTCATGGGAGTGATCCACAGACTGGCAGCCTCCTAGGACAGCGACTGTGTCTCTTTTGCTCAGGACTATATGCTAGGGCTAAGGTGTGACTATAGTAGGCACTTATGTAACAAATGAAAGAAACACTTAGTTTACTGAACAAAACCCCCTATTTTAAACTTGAAGAAGAGAAGTAACATGCCTGAGGTCATGTAGCTAGTAAGTGGTAAAGTGGGTGGGACCTGAACATCTGGCTCGTCTGTTGTTAACTTCGTGCACTGTGACATCCCTCCACCTGGTAAATGCGTTTTAAAAGTAAAGAGAACGGAAAGAAGGGAAGAAAGGTATCAGAGACAAAGGGACTCTCCCTCTCACCACTTATGGCAGAATTAGAGATTAAGAATGAAAGATTACATTTCACTGGAAAAGATATATGAATGCTAATAAGCACATGAAAAGATGCTCAACATCATTAGTCATCAGGAAAATGCACATCAAAACCAGAATGACACCAGCAATGAACAATCCAAAAAGGAAATTAAGAAAACAGTTCCATTTACAAATAGCATACAAAAGGATAAAAAAAAAAAAAAAAGGATAAAATACCTAGGAATAAATTTAACCAAGGAAGTAAAAGACTTGTACACAGAAAACTACAAAACACAGCTGAAACTAAAGACCTAAATAAATGGAGAGACATCTGTGTTTATGGATTGGAAGACTCATATTTTTTAAATGTCAGTACTACTGGAACAATCTACAGATGCAATGCAATCTATCAAAATACGGCTTTTTTTTTTGCAGAAATGGAAGAGTTGATGTTCAAATGCATATGAAATTGCAAGGAGTAGTACCTCGATGTGTTCATCAATCAACCCAGAAGCTCACTGAATCCCAGCCATTACTTAGACATTATTAATTAAATAACTGGTCATTGGTGATTAACTCAGTCTCCAGCCTCTCTCCCCTCCCTTGGGGTGAGGCTGGAAGTTTCAACTCCCATAATATTGCCTTTCTGGCAACCAGCCCCTATTCTGAAACTATCTAGGAGGGGCCCCCAGCCACCAGTCATCTCATCAGCATACAAAAGACACTATCACTGGAGATTTCAAGCGTTTTAGGAGCTGTGTGTCAGGAGCTAGGTACAAAGTCCATATACAGTTGACCCTTGAATGACAACCCATGTATACTGGGGACCAGCACAGTTCAAACCCTCATTGATCAAAGGTCACCCCAATAAGTCTAACAATAAAAATGAATTAAAAAAAAAAGTCAATTGTGTTTTTGATCTGCCAATGCAGAGGGTTGACTGTAGTTATGGATTTTCAAATGCAGGGGTGTCGGCACCTCTAGTTTCCACCCTCCTTTCCTGGTCTCCAGGCTTTCCTGGAAATGGTTTGCCCACCAGGTTTCCTTTGAGGGGATGGAGAACAGGGGCTGAGCCTAGGCAGGGTACTTGAGCAGAGTGGAAAAGTTGGAAGTCCTGACAGTCAGGGAAATGTACATGGTGCTAATTTGGAACCCTGGGGGCTGGAGAAGCAAGTTAATCTACTCTGCACACTCAAGCCAAGCACCCTGACTCACAGGGAAGTGACTTCAAAACAGCTTTCATAACCCAACCTGGATGTTGGCCACCTTTCTCCGCCCAGCTTCGTCTGGGGCTTCAGGCCGCTGGCTCACTCTGATCTTCCCTTTTCTCATTCCTAACAAGGGGGAGAAGGCTTAAGATGAATACAAGATCACCTTGTGTTAAGAGCACTGAATTTGGAGCTGTAACAGGCCTCATTAGTGTTGGCTCTGCTAATTAGCATGACAGGTCATTAGGTTGCTCTCGGCTTCAGCTTTCTTATCTATTTAATGAGAGGAGTGGAATGTAAGGTCCCCTTCTGGTGCTAAAATAATGATTCCTTAAGAAGTGAAAAGTATGGAGCAACAGAACTATGTAAGGATGTGGCTGTGGACAGAGGACTAGTTGAATGACACTTGTCCTTTCTGAGAATGGGTCCTAGGCTCCCAGGTACAGCAGCTGTCTTCTTCCCATCATCCCCAGGATTGCTAACTGAGCTTGGAGTTAAGCACTCCCACACCACAAAGCCCTGGCTGTCCATACTGCCTTCACCTCACCCACCACCAGTCCAACCTCAAAGCCAATTTCATCTATGAGGCATGTGACAGAAGCTCCTGGCCTTGCCTCTGCTCTTCCTTCCAGTTTAGACACAACTCCCAGGTTCAGCTCCCCAGCCCCACTGGCTGATTGAGTAGGAATCTCTTCTGAGCTGCAAAGCTTGTAGCAGAACTCTTTTAAATGCTGACCTCTTAGTCAAACCCAAATTCTGAGTAAAAACCAAACTTGAATAAAGAGTTATACCAAAGTTGTTTTAAATACAGTTAGTTTGAGCCAGTTAGAACCTAAACACTCATCACACTATTCTAGAATGGATGTTCATGATGACCCTAAACTTTTTTTTTTTTTTTTTTAATTTGCGGGGGTGGTATGTGGGTAGTTCCCTGGCTGGGAATTGAACCCAGGCCGCGGCGTTGACAGCGCCAGCGACGAAGCCCTAAGCCACTACACCACCAGGGAACTCCCTGTGATGACCCTAAACTATTAAACAGTTAAATCAGATGCTCTGTTTTTCTTCTGCATTTCTGAAAATCTGAAAGTTCCTTAATGAATGTCTTATTTTAACCTGTTGATACTTCAATGTGTATCTCCCATGAAAAAGGGTATTACTCTCTTACATAACCAGAGTACAGTTATCAAATTCAGAGATTTGAACATATACAGTACTTTTATCTATTGTCCACATTTCAGTTTAGTTAATTGTCCTGCTGATGACAACACCCTAGTCTCTGAGAAATTCCATTACGTGCTTACATCCTTCTCTGAATAAATTATTGGGATCCTCTGCAGAGTCCAAGGGAGATCCTTTTATCCAACCTCACCTGTGGCCATGGATATGCTGGGCTGGCCAAAGCATCTGTGTTGGGGAGGGTCTGAACTAGTAGCTGGGTGCTTTCCAGATGCAATCTGAGCTGTTGGTTGTCTCTGAAAGCACAAAGGTTGGTGAGGTGAGTCCACTTATCTTCTCAGCAGTGCCATCAACTGTCCTTGAGCGAGGAATGATTTAAACTTGCAACAGCTTTGGAACCAAATAGACTTGTCTTTGAGTCCCAGGTTTTGCCACTTAGTAGCTTATGAAGTTGGATGGGCAGATATAAAACATTGTTTTTCTAGGGATTGAATGAGATAATGTACATGACACAACACCCTGCCTGGTGCATGGTAACTGTTTGAAATATATTAGTGATTGTAGTTATTTTGCAGATGAGTAGCTCAAAGCCCAGAATGAGACTTCTGGGCTCTTCTGTTCACTCATCCCTACTTCCTTTGGTAGTCTGTCTGCTCCATTTCTCCCAACTTTAAGGGTAAGCAAGCTGTACCAAGCACATCTTAATACTTGTCATGTCCTTCCACAAGCAAAGTTCTTCCACAGCCAGTATCCTTAACTCTAGCACCACCTCGTGGCTTGCCAGCGCAAACTCACCCTGGCCGCTTCTGGAGGAATAAGGTTGGTGGTGGTGGGACCCTCACGACAGCTCCCATCTTTGTGTCCTTGCTAAGTGCCAGGCACTGTAGTATGCATTCCATGCGCCTTACTGCATTTAATCCTTACCATAATCATAATGGAGTAGGCATTGTTACAGATAGTAAAGTTGCTGCTCTGAGACATTAAATAATTTGCCAACTCTCACTGGCAGAGCCAGTCCAAAGTCAGGTCTCTTGTTCACCATGCTGCTATCCCTATAGCTTTACACCTGGAAAGGTACTTTAGATTTACAGCCTTCCTTACACTGATAGGGTAACTGAGAGACAGAAAGGGACTTAAGAGCTAAATGGCCAAGCTAGAACCAGAGCAGTTTGTCCAAAGAGCTGACTCTGCCCTGGGTTCTTAAAACCTCAGGATGACCCTGACAAGCAATTTCAGATTGTACCCGAGTTCCCAGACAGGGTTTGGAGTTGATTAGAAGAGAACCCCGGAGGTTTGAATTGTTTGCACATGCTCCTGTTGTTCAGCCATGTCCTCACTGTTAAGTTTGCACCCAATGCTTCCACACTCCTTTGCTGGTCAATTCCTATGTCCCTGGAGGCACAGTCCCATCAGGGTGGGACTTGGCAGCTGCTGAGTCCCAGCAGGCACTCACTCAAATTGGTGACAAGGGAGAAGTTGGTACAAGGCTTAAAATTCCACCCTGGCCCTCAGCGCCTGTCTGGGAGCATCATGGCATAAGAAATGGAGACAGAGAACAAAGACGCCAAGTGCTACAGGTCTAGACAGGCAAGCCCAACAGTCTGCACATCCGGCACTGGTGTGCTACCTTCCAACTTTTGACTTCAAACAGCACCTAGGGATGCACTGGGAGGTAACACAAGCACAAACATGTGTGCCACTCCCAGAGGGTGACTGGGTTTCAAGGATATACATCAGATAAGAAAATGGGTGGAAGTATGCTGAAAAGGGAGTTACAGAAAAAGTGCCATTACGGGTCAGTTTTAGGTCTGGAGAAAACAAATCATGCACCACCCAGATTCTTAAACTAGGCTTCCTAAACTCCCACATAGGAGCACCTCAGTCTTTAAGAAATTAAACAAATCCTCTTCTGCTCTTGACCTGGCTTAGCAGTACTCCAAACTGGGCCAGTCTCCAACTTGCTCTTGGGTAAGGTTTACTCTCCTACCCAATGCGAGGTAGGTAAGACCAAGAGTGGGAGGCTTAATTTTTGCTCTTCCATCCAGACCAGTGGTGCTCAACCTTCCTAGTGCCACGGCCCTTTAATATAGTTCCTCATGGTGTGGTGAACCCCATAAAATTATTTTCATTGCTACTTCATAACTGTCATGTTGCTCCTGTTATGAACTGTCATGTAAATATCTGATACGTGTTTTCTGATGGTCTTAGGCGACCCCGGTGAAAGGGTCATTCGACCCCCCAAAGGGGTCACGACCCACAGGTTTTAGAACTGCTGATCTAGACCATTCTATTGACTAAAAGGCAACCAGATTTAGGAAGAGAATCAAATTTGAAATCAGGCCTGGGGTAAAATTTGGCTTTGCTACTTAACCTCTTTTGGCCTGTTCACCACTTGTAAAATGGGGTACACCATCTCCCTCCACAGGATGCTGAATTATACGGGGTAACATACTTGAAATGCCTTTAAAGGGCAGGTTCCCCTTTGGCTTGCATGTGGAATTGGTGAAGATACAAATTAGTTTGGCCTCAGCAACCTGAAACTCCTTCCTCTGATGTCACCTGGGATCATGACCTCAGATGTTCTTTGCACATACCCTTCCACAGGCAAATGTGGTGAAGACAACTAAAAGCTAAGGCTGAAATGATTAGCCATGACTAAACTGACACATGTTTTGGAGAGCTCATTCAGTCTCCACATTCAGACCTTTCTAGGAGCAGTCCTAAAGAATCTCAAGCACACAAAGTATATTCTTAAATATGGTTTAATACTCTTCTCCATTTCTGTATATCACAACACCAAGATTTCGCTGCTTAGGATCTCTCTGTAGAGGCTATAGAGAATGCAAAGGCTACTGTTTCACCCCCTTATTTATGTGTTTGTATGTGTAAGTGTAATACATATCAGTATATATTGATACACACATCAATATATAATGCAATATATATCACTGAAGAGAACACATTGATTAAAGAAATACAAAAATTTGGCATCATTTCCAAACTTAAATAGTAAAAATAAAAACTACAAAAGGAGCTGCATACCCTAAATGTATCATGTGAAACAAACATATTCAAAAATGTAAATTTACATCCAATTTCTCTGGTCTTGTCATATCACATTAGACCCATTTACAATGGCAAAACCCTAAGGTACTGCTGCGAAGAGAGCATGCTTGCCTGCTCTTGGGTGTTCTGCAAACAAACAGCAGAGCCCAAAGCAAAAGCCTGTTCCAGTGAAGCCTCCCGCGCTTGTGAATACCAAAGTACTGACTCTTCCTCACTGGGGGTTGAGACATCAGGTTACAAATCGACAGACAGTCATTTGGACCTCAGAGTACAGTGTGAGAACCAGAAACTTTACATTTAAGACATACTCCCTTCATTCAAGTGAAACAGGATTATTGGAACGATAGGCAGGTCTGCAACCTGGGAACAAGGAGCTGGTTCAGACCAATAAAGCTACAAGTGACTGAGTCAAGTCAGTGAAGAACAGCAGTCAGGCACTAAAGTGTTAAAAGTACCCAATTTGAAAACCAAATGCACCCCACTACTTATCAGCGTGGGGGTGATACCAATTGACTTTTAAAACCTTTGGTCCTTCAAAGTCCATTTGGTATACACTTTTTTCCATTGCTATCACTGGGCACGTCCTATACACTTTGTTCACCGTTGCCACCACCTTGGGCACACCATGACCTTGCACGTCAGCTGGGGTCAAGTCCAACTCACAGCCCAGCTGTGAAGCATGAGCTTCAGGCTGTGAGGCCCACTTTTGGATCCAACATGGTTAAGTCCTTGGTGCCAAAAGCTGTGTCCCATCCCTTCCCGCCCCTGCCCTTCCCACCCGCCTCTCATAGTTTCTCATATGAGAGGTGCTTCCAAGTCCCATATTTGAAATAGATGCTCCAACCCCACCAGGTCAGGGGTTTATAATTACATGCAGTCACACATGTCTGTTGTTCCTGTGAAAAACCTTGCAGTTCATTTTAAAAGAAAAATCAAAACATTCACATAATCTCATGCCATCCAACACAAGGAAACACGACCATCTCCTTTTTACCAAGGACAGACCCAAGCAAAATAAAATATCCTTTAAATTTCTTTGCTTCCACTTATATTGCATGTTTTATTTCTCCCAATCCCAGCAATAGCACAGTAGCCCCATCATATCCATCCCAAACTGGTTTCTAGTAGGCTAAGATATGAGAACCCTCGTCAAAGCAACTGATGCTAAGGGCTCCCAAACCCTGGCACAAATGTGCCTACAAAACAGATGGAAGGAAACAGTGCACTGGCCCCAATGCTCATGTGTCAGTTTGACTTTGCAATGCAATTTGCATCCTCAAAACTGACAGTCTGTAGGGGGAGGGGTAGTGAGGGAGTAAAGTTATAATTGCCTATTAGCTCACCCTTTCAACATTAAACAAGAGACCAAGAGAGAAATGGTTCCAACATTTTACCACATATATTTCTTCTTATGCAGTCTAAGCTGAGAATGCCATGTAAATGGGTCACTGCGAAATGCAGTAATTTAATTTTTCTCCAATCAAAATAAGAAACAAACCAGTATGATCTCATTTCTATTAACTTTTGAAGGTTTACAGCAGTTAAAGTAGTTTTGCTTCTATGTATGAAGGTTAAAAAAATCATTTTTTTTCATAAAATACAAGAGCAACCAATTTCACCATCGAGTAAAAGTAAAAACTGGGATTCTTGTTTAAATTAGTCCAAAGTGGCATTTAGGAACTTAGTTGTAGGCTGCTGTGCTGATACCATGACAAACCAAAGTGTAGGGTTGGGTCTGGTTTTGTTTCGGTTTTCTTTTCAATATCCAATGCTCATGGATTAAGTTCTGGAAATGTTCCAATTGTAAGGCAGGGATCTGTTTGGATTCCACCACGGGTATGCTCCTTGGGTTGGATGCTGGAGGGTGAGGCACATTTTGCCGGACCCATGTCGACTACCTAGTAGTCATCAAGGTCAAAAAATTCATCGTCTCCTCCTTGGTATTCCATTCCCTGGAAATCTACTCGGTACCGCAAGATACCTGGGGACAAAGCAAAGAATAAATCACTTGAGTTCACCGAACAGAGAGAGTTCACTCTAATAAGGGAAGCCCAATTCCCTTGCAGAATTTCTACAGGAAGTAAAGAGGTGATTAAAAAATGGTCCCAGGAGTTCCCTGGTGGTGTGGTGGCTAAGGCTTTAGCACTGTCAATGCTGCGGCCTGGGTTCGATTCCCAGCCAGGGAGCTACCCACATTAAAAAAAAAAAAAAAAAAAAAGGTCCCAACCCAGGAATCTGCAACCATGTGCTCCCTCAATGGATGATGAGATGAGCAAATCTCACCTGAATTAACTTTATTTTGGAATGTCAGGAAAGGCACTGGCCTGAGATCCTGACTTTAATTTTATTTTTCTAATAGGCTACTCACCTCCAATTCCACCAAATCCTTTCACAAACTGGGATCCTTCTTGCGACTTATCTGTGACAATTTCCAATGTAGCTCCAAATTTTTTATAATTGTTAGCAAACCATTCCAGCAGGGGCATGCTCTCAATTAGTTCATGTTCTTGTCCTGTCTTCAGGGGTGATCAGGAGGTACAGAAACAATGGGATTAGGATATATCAAGATTCAGTAACCTTTATTCCCCTGCCTGTCATCATTGTCCTTCACATATACGTGTGTAAAACTCTCTAAGTGAATTCTGGTTTCTGGTGACATAATTGTGACAGCACAGAAATTCTGATTATTTCAAACAACACTCCTCCCCAGGCTCTAGCCTCAGTAATGAAATGTCAGCACACACACTCAGCAGTTTTTCAACTTATGGTTCCTGCTGTTTTCTCTGGATGTCAGGCTGCCGTAAAGTGTCTCTAGGCAGCACTCCTTCAACAGCCCAGAAGAGACATTCCAGAACTGTTTTTTTGGAGCAGCCTTGTAAAAAATAAATTCCTTCATCTCAGAATTTGAGGAAGCTACCACTTAAAGGGATCTGTGCTGGGCAGGTAGCAAGCTGTGGTGATACATTTACACCAAACTTGCGAAAGAGCTAATACAGTAAGTGAAGTAGCAGCACATGTTTCATAGTGCAAGAGGGGCATTATTCAATTAAATATTCCTCTCTACTATTTCAAGGATGAGAATGTTTAATTACTTTAAAAACAAGGAACCATGGGCCTCCTTCCTTGAAATTCAGAAGTTATGTGGCAGATAAAAACTGACCACCTCCTGTTACCCATGACTGAGAGTAAGTTCAAGGTTTGGTTTCCCAAGGTGGATGTGCTATGCTGCCAGTGCTCTAACATATGTATTTATCTTTCCTTGTATGTATCACGAAGCCAAATAAAAAACAAAAAACAATCACATACCTCTTTGTCTGTGAAATGAGATTTATCCTTCTCTTGTTCTGGAGTTAGATAGAGAATTTTCTCCTCTGCAGTATTGGGGGGGAAAAAATGTGTTAACCTGCTTCTCATACTAACAGGTGTTAAGTACCACATGAGATGAGTTAGGTTAGATGAAGGGCTCCTGAACTCATTCTATCAACCTTCATTTCATGAGGTTATTAGTCAGCATGCACTGAGTGTCTACCAGGTACATTGCTCCAATCATGAAGAAACCAAAGCCATTCAAGATATAGACCTTGTTCTAAGGAAACTTAACAACCTTAAGCAAACATTTATCAGTTCAAGCAAAAATATCTATGTAGGAATATACTACAGAAGGAAAGAGATGGTAACAAGGTGAAGATCTGCTTTCTGATTGCTCCTGCAATCAGCCCATCTTTCCCAAATCTCCACTCCAGGATTCCTGAATATACAGGTTAGTAACAAATAGCAATCTTATTTTCTAATTCTCATACCTTCTGTGCCTTGGCAATGAAGAACGTATCTCATTATATCCAGATTTTCATAGACTATTAGAATCTCTACAGCTCCCATTTCTAAAGCCTTTAGTGTATCTTCAACTCCAAAACAGTACTTGCCCGTGTCCTGGCTTATTTCATCAAAGTATCGTCCTGTGATTAGGGACAGGTGAAAAAGGACAAATATTAAAGTTTCCTTTGTGGATGCACACCTTTTTACACTCAAAATGGAAGAGAGAGAGGGAGCGAGTGAGAGAGAAACCAACTTAAAAATGAGTAAATGCCAAGTCAGTGAAAAATGATACTAGTTGAGGCTCCAGAAATGGTCTCTCAAAAAGTAACAGTTGGGCCAAACACAGGACCATTTAGAAATGTGAACACATTCAGTTAAATCGGAAACAAAGCTAAACAACTGCCACACTAATCTTTAATTTCGGCTCTCTATTCATCACTCTGTTAAAAGGATAATTAACCTGAGAAATAAGACTTAAGTTTGGTTCCTTTTGCCAAAGGGTAAAAACAGTGGAAATATTATTATAAATATATTTATTAGACCTAATGACTGAAGGAAGATAAAAAATGATTCCACTGAAGAGCTTAATAAAAATGCTAAATCTTCCTCTTTTACTTGTTCAGTGTTATGTTTCATACATATAATTATGTACATACATATATACATATAAAAACATTTCACAGAATAAATAAGTTGCATTTCACCAATACCTATTAATTTCTTCTCTTGAATGAATTTCACGTTGGAGAGGACTTCAGTAGATAACTCAATAGCTTGGTTGAATCCATTTTCACCACCATAGGATATATCAACTAATTTTAAAACTTTTGATTGCAACCTCTGACACAATTAAAAAAAACAAAACAAAACCATAATTAGTATTTCAAAACACCTTTAATAAGACCCACTACCTTTTAATGGCATACAAACCAGCCATATGATCACTTAAGTCTAAAGAGGGAGAATATGGGGAAAGGGCCCAATTTTTCATTAGCAGTTCTCAGTGAGCAACACTGCCAGGGTAAACTTCTCCAGCCAATCACAGCACACATTCTATAGATCTGTAAGAGGTTAACTCATATAACATAAAAAAAACTGTCTCGGGAGTTCCCTGATGGTGTAGTGGCTTAAGGCTTTGGCGCTGGTGCTGTCAGTGCTGCGGCCTGGGTTCGATTCCCGGTCAGGGAGCTACCCACATACCAAAAAGCAAAAACAAAAACAAAAAACAAAACAAAACAAAAAAACTGTCTCTTGTGAAGGAAAAGGATAATTATTGGTTCCTGCCATATAAGGTGGTAGGCTACAAGACAGCTTCTTTGGTGAGTGGGTTTTATGGCTGATCCCATGTCATAAATCAAGACCTTTCTGGACTAAATGCTTCAGGCTTAAGCAGTCCTGTCATACTGCTGAGAGTTTCATTGCTTTACTTACCTCCTGAAATAAATCGGAAAAAGGAAAATTCAGCTCCTAGTTTCTCTGACATCAAACTCCACTTTAAAGTCAAGTAGGGCAACCCACTCAACCAGGGGCCCCCAAAGGAACGGAAAGATCCTATCTTAACAGCTGATTTCAAGAGAAAAGGTCCACAAAAGCACAGGGGAATGTTTCCTAATAAACATCCATAATCCTGCCAACTCAGCTAGGTTTTTAACATGGACTGTATCACTGTAAAAGTAAAAAAGGGGAGTTCTCTGATGGTGTAGTGGCTTAAGGCTTCGGCGCTGGCACTGTCAGCGCTGCGGCCTGGGTTCGATTCCTAGCCAGGGAGCTACCCACATATCAAAAAGCAAAAAGTAAAAAAGATATGCATATCCCAGTGATCAGAGGACTAACTACTCCCATCAACATTATATAATGGAGCCTTTACTTCTCACTTACCTGATCAAACATATCAGACTGACTTAGTTCAGTTTTAAAGTCAGCTGATCCAGCTAAAACAAGACCAGCCACATTCACTTTGTCCCCAGAAATAAACAGCTGCACAGCAGTCTCAGCTACTTTCCGAACATAGTTATGTCGCTTTTCCATTCTTAAACGGGCAAAACGCAAGGCTGACTGACCTCCTCTACCTTTTGACACAAAAGTGGCAAGAGGAAAAAGTCAATTACTAAGAAGTACAAGATGCTCTGCTAATTAAAACTAAATAATCATGCTATGACCCAAGAAAAGGACAGAGAAAATCACTATTCCCTTAACTGAATGTTTAGCATAAACCTTTACTCATTTTCAGAGAGTGACTAATTCTCTTGTCAAAAGAGCCATAAGCACCACTAAGTCATTAATATCATTTCATGATGCTTCTCCCATCATCTGGATTTACTATTTGTTTCCTTACTGCTAGCACAAAGCAAATGGGCTCATGTTCTCTTCCTATATTACCATGTTTCTTTGGGAGATCCACAGTGAATTTGTGCAGGACTTCTCTTGTGTTTCCTTGGAGTGTGCCAAAAAGTGCACCACTACCATCTATTACAATGAAGCCAAACTTGCTATCATCCGAAAGTAGTGCTGTAAGAGCCTGAAAAGCAAACGCAAGTACCATACAATAAATCCCAAAGCTTTGATAGGGTCAAGACAAAATCCGAAAGGACATATACAGGCCCTTTCACCCCACTCAGAACAGTACGAGTATTACACAGAAACCATTTTATGGAGTAATTTATAGACTTTAGCTATAAATATGTAACTCATACAAATTGGAATTCCTGATGCAGGGAAAAAACAACGGTATGGATGTGAAATCTTTCAACAAACCTGAGCTGGGCACACTGATTATACAACCCATATAGGGCTCAAATTCTTTCTAGTCTTGATTTGATTTAGTGGTAGTCTATGGAACATAATGTTCAAATTAAAAGTCTAACCTCCGTAAGTTGACTTTTTGTTGCTATTAATAACCCCAGCATTAATAGGCAGTATTCATTACAGAAAATAAGAGTATCTTGTAAATCGACTCTATAGAGTAGGAAGGAGTATAAAACCCAGAAACAGTCTATAAAAAGATCTAGTTTTGAAACATTTCATTTAACTCCTGTTTTGAACACCACTAATGACATAAGATACCAAAATTTTATTTTAAGGATATGATAGCTAATAATTCTGAATTTTATGGGGGGGAAAAAACCTTCCTTCTGGGTTAGCATTATATCCCTATATTTCTGCCTTCTGAAGAAGCGAATATTTAAATAGTCATGGGACTCATATAGATGGGCAAGAATTTTCATGATGGAGTTTGAATACTATTGGCTTGGTAAATGACTAGTTGCTAGGTGGCAGCCTCTTTACGGCCAAGAAATTATCACCCATTCCATTTTAACTAAGGAAGAAAATAATTGCTTTAAGAATTGACTAGAAATTACTAAGAATCAATCTTTAACCAAACCTTGCTTGATAATTAGCATTAAGACAAATATTGCACGTATTATAATTTTTGCTTTACTGAAATGATCTGTTAGGTATAGCTTGATTGATTTAATTTCCAACAAGACTGATGATCAGAGAATAGACCTATCCCACATTAAGAATGTATAATTATCCTGATTAAACAGGACATAAATTGTGTTGTGCAGTATGCCACATTCATATCCAGTTACTGACATATCAACTGAAGCCAAAATAAACAAAGGTAACAACAATAAATGGAACCCTGAAAGAGGAGTTAAGGCTTAGAAAAACCAATGGGTCACTACATAAGGTCTGTAAATGTCTAAGCATTATGTTTTCTTGTACACATAAAACTAAAAAAACAAAACAAAACAAACACACACAACCAATGGAGCTAACTTAGCAAGTAAGCTAAAGCATGAGTACTAGGTACTACTTAAATTAAAAAGATTGAAGAATCTGCTTTCAATAAATCAGACATAGGTAAGTGGGACAGGGTGGCTAAGAGCCTCCTCAATGAAGCTTTTGCCAGAAGGAGGCTCTGATAGCCAAGAGAAGAACAGTCTCGACCATCTAT
Organism: Lyroderma lyra; assembly: GCA_004026885.1. NCBI lineage: Eukaryota > Metazoa > Chordata > Mammalia > Chiroptera > Megadermatidae > Lyroderma > Lyroderma lyra. The sequence goes on along the minus strand of PVJL010001015.1, from coordinate 16,602 downwards.
GCAACCAACTAAGATCTCACTGGAACTGGACTTCCTGTCAAGTTAGAAAAACCATCCATTGTAAACTGCATCAACAAATGTCAGTTCTAATTTCAGTTCTAATTCCACTGTAGAGATTTTTTCCCTAGGTCGATAAAAGGCAAGAGACTGAACTAGGAGCCAGCTGTAAAATCCTGATTGTTCTACTGTTGACTGATTTAGGTCACTCTAATGAGGTTTCCTTTCCACCCTTAAAAGTTCACTTTATGACAGCTTTGTCACTCAAAAGTTTCATGGAAAAAGAAAGCTTATAGTCCTGCTACTAAAGATTTTATAATCTGTGAGCACGAAAACAAAGGATTCAAGGAATATAGGCAAGTACCATGGATACATAGGGAGAAATGAAGATCAGGCAGCCAATTACTTTCTCACTTCTAATTAGTTCTCCAAACCCAGTTTAGCAATTTCCTCAAGCATGCTAAATTATTATGCCATTTAGTGTGTCATAATAAATGTAAATACTTCTGTTTTTGAAAACAGTCTTGTGAAATGGTACAATGATTTAAAACAGTCTGGCAATTCCTCAAAAGGTTAAACATAGTTACTACAGGAGCCAGAAATTCCACTCCTAGGTATATATCCCCCACAAATATAAACATGGTGATACAAAAACCTGTACATGTCTGTTCAAAGCATCATTATTCATAATAGCAAAATAGTGGAAAATATACAAATATCCATCAACTGATTAACAGATAAATAAAATGTAGTAAATCTATGAACAGATAAAATAAAATGTGGCAAATATTATCTGGTAATAAAAAAGGATGAAGTACTAATATATGCTACAACACAGAGGACCTTGAAAACATTATGCTAAGTGAAAGAATCCAGTCACAAAATGCCACTAACTATATAAGCCCATTTATATGAAATGCTCAGCATAAGCAAATCTATGGAAACAAAACAGATTAGTGGCTGCCTAAAGCTGAGGGATCTGGGGGTGGGGTGGGAATGGGAGTGATGGCTAATGGGTATGGGGTTTCTTTTTGGGGTAATGAAAATATTCTGTGCGTGAACTCTTACCTCTGTATGGAATTTGTTGTCACACAAATACAATGATGTATTAATTGGTTTGAAAGGTTCAAAGTCAATGTTGACTTTCTTTTCTTTTCCCTCTTCTGTAACAATTGTACCACAGTAAACAACCAGGCCATTTGGAGGTACTGTGAAGAACACAAACAATTTTTCTACTTAACCTAATTTTCCTTAATAGAAAGTATTCCCATAGCCTTCTGTCCCTGCCCCTTTAAATAATTTAAATAAGCAGAAATTATCTATATATCCCAGGCAATTTTTAAACTTACCCTTGAGATGTTTTAAAAGGATTTATCCCTTTAAGTACAAAAACTACTACTTAACTTTCAAACAAATCATGACAAAAGGGTTAAATTCCAAGTCCAAAAGGACACTGCTGACAGCTGGCTAAAGGAAACACTAGTAACCAAAAGCAGCATGACAGGATCAAAGTGGACAATGTAACCAAGACCTAGTAGTAGAGGAAAATGATCAAGCTCCAGATTACCTTTGTTATAAAGTTTGAGTCTTTGTTGTACAGATGTAATGGCTCCCAGGACTGAAAGGCGGTTTACTCGTGACTTAATGTTAGATGCAGTTCCAAATTCATCTGCTAACATTTTGGCCACTCGTGAAATCTGGTCTTTGGGAGGAATAATCAATGATATCATGCTTGTGCCATTGCTGTGGAAAAAAGAATATTAAAGTTCAAGTACCATATAAGTAAAGAGTTTAAATTCACAGGCATCATTAGTAAATGGAGCTACAGTAAGATGTCTCTAAAATAGTAGAAACAGATCACTCTCAGTCATCTGGATGGCAGGGACTATACTAATGTAATCAAAGTACTGCCAGAGCTAGGAAAAGTGTTCAGAATATGGTAGGTGCTCAATTATTTGAATATTAGTATGTAAAGAAGGTACTTCAAGAGATGCTTGGGAAACACCTCATTCCCCAAGGACAAAGAGAAAAGCTTTGATAAGGGGGTTACAACAGGCTGGAATCTGCCAGTCCACGGCACAGGGTTGGAACCTGGTGGTTCTTCAGTGGGAGATGCCACCAAAGGACAATGTAATAAATCTTTCCAAAGTGTAGATAAAATACCAACTTAATACCATCCTATTCCCCCCCTTTTCTGGCTCATCACAAAAATTTATCATCACTAATTTAGCACTCCCAGCACCCTGATAATCAATAGGAAAGGAGAGCCTTGGTATTTATATAAATATCCCAGGTAGGAAATGAATGAATGAATGAATGAATGAATGAATCTCTCTCTCGTCTCTCGGTACACACACTTCTCCTTCCCCATAAGTAAATAAAATCATCTCTACATGTATTGTACATATTAATTGCTTTTGAGTTTGAATAAAAAGAACAATGTATTGTGAGCCTGATGAACAAATTGAAGTTTCTAGAACCAAAAACCAGGACCAAACTTTGAATTACTGAGGACACCACCAAAGCCCTACCACATGGAAAGTCCCTTTTGAGCAGCAACCAACCTCTCTAATCTCAATACCGATGCCAGCAACATATCTTTTTAACCTACATTCTCAAGATATTTATTAACATCACCAGTTAAGAAATACCTCATTTCAATATTCCTAGTTCTATTTAAAGCCAACATAAAATTACATTATCAAAACACATCAACTCCTCAATAATCATTAGGGCAATGGAAATCAAAACACAACTTCTTCACACCTATCATGATGGCTACTATAAAAAACAAACAAACAAACAAAACAAAAAACAAGAGTTAGCAAGAGTGTGGAAACATCAGAACACTTATGCATTGCTGGTGCTAATATTAAATGGTACAGGCCATTACAGATAACACACGGCAGTTCCTCAAGTAATTCAACGTAGAATTACCATATAATCTAGCATTTCCATTTCTGGTTATATATCCAAAAGAGTGAAAGCCAGGAACCAAACAGATACCTGCATACTAATGTTCATGGCAGCAACATTCACAATAACCAAAAGGGAAGAAACAACTAAAATGTCCACCAATGGATGAATAACGATGAAGTGTGTTTAGGGTATTAGTTGCACAACAATGTAAATGTATTTAATACTACTAAACTGTACACTTAAAATGGTTAAGATGTTAATTCTTGTTGTATATATTTTGACACAATACAAAAGTTAAAAAAAAAATGAACTAGTCTATTTATGTTAAAAAATTATGAAAAACACACTGCCGTTAAGACAGTTTTCAACTTTGCCTTCACATTAAAATCACCTGGGGAGTTCACTAGGTTGGTTCTTTTTTTGAAAAGGGACTTATATCTAGAATATGTAAATAACGCTTACAAATCCAACAACAAAAAAAACAACTGACATTAAAAAAATAGGCAAAGGACTTGAACAGGCAGTTCTCCAAGATATGCATAGGATGTGGAGAAAGTGAAACCCTATTAAATGCTACTGAGAATGTAAAATGGTACAACACTTTGGAAAAGCCTGGCAGTTCCTCAAAAGGTTACAGTTACCACATGACCCAGCCATTCCACTCTTAAGTATATGTACAAGAGAAATGAAAACACATGTACACATAAAAACTTGTGTTCACTAAGGCATTAGTAACAATAGCCAAAAAGTAGAAAAAAAAAAAAACCAGGTGGGGTTTTCTTTAGGTAAACTGGGAAAACTGACAAAAACGCCTCGACTTTCCACTAATTACTGAGCTTGCTTCATTCACAGTAGTCCAACATGCTAACTTCAATAGAGTTTCAGATATTTGGTTTCCAGTGGACGCTGGCAAGAAAAACAAATTAGAAAGATGGGTACGACATAAAATCAAATGGGCCTATGTGCCTCGTAAGAAATAAGTGAAGAGTCACAATCAGGGAACAATAACAAAAACGAGAGAAAACTCCTACATTAGCTTTGTAATTACAAGTGTTTGAAAACTGAAAATGTCTGGAAACATCTTCAAGTAGTAAAATTAATTTAATAAATGTAAACCATAGAATTTGTTTCTCCTCAGTACTAGCAATGGAAAGGTACCTTATTTACACAAGACCTGGCCTGCTGAAAAGTTTTCTCCTGGTGGTAAATTCAACAATTCTTTACAATTGGACAAGCTGGCAATCTAGCCCTTCCACTTGCAAAATCATTACTCTCTGTTGGCCAGCTGAGGTTATTAATGCTCCAAAGCCAGCACTGTTTCTGTTGGGGTTTCTCCTAATCAAAACCTAGAGGGCTGGTTCATAACATTTGTGATAATTTCTTCAATAAACACAAGGGCAAGTATGGTATGTGCTCTGCTGCCACCCAATGGATAGGGGAGCAAGTATGCAGCCAAACCAGAGAATCAAGCAAATTTACGATAAGCAGCTTCAGTTGTCATCACAAACATAAGCAAAATGATCACAAAACAGAGCTGCTTCCAAGATACACTTCATATAAGATAAAGTTTCAAAACACCACATATGACTCATAGTTTTTTTCACCCACGTTATTCCCAATATTCCAATCAGCTAAAATTTCAAATATAGCACGGATAAACCAGAGTGATTCAGAACAATCTCTTGCTTGCATACACTATTAAGTCAGGTGTATTGCTCTCTAAAATGGTTTTCATTTTAATTTTCACAGCAAAACTACATAAAAGAAACTTTTAAAACCAGGACAAGGTGCCTAGAAATCAAAAGCTAGACACACAATTCTAACTGGCCAAGTTCCAGTTTCTAAACTAGATGGAAAAAGAATTCCCAAATGAAACAAACTGGTATCTTCTATTCCAAAAAAAGCCAACCAACTAACAAAAAACTCTTTAGATCCTATTTTTAAGCAATCAAAAGTAACAAACTGCTTTTCTTCCAATAATTTATCTTGCTAGGCTTCTAAAAAGGAATTTCAAATAAAACCTTTCTAATAATTCTTTCTGGAGTTATGTCAAACCCTACAAGTCAAGGAGGAGAAAAGAAGCTTGCTCTGGGAGGGGCTGGAAAGACTGGGTAAGTCAATTTAACTTCATAGTCTAGATTGTAGGTGTCTCTACACAGGGGTTGCCAACTTAATATACAAGGTGGGGAACAAGAGAACAGATACGTTTGACAGAGGGGTTGTCAGCTTTTGCAAATATATAATATGAAAATATACAAGATGGGGGAAAAAAGAAGTTGGGTAAGTTTGAATACGGAGTTTACTGGCTTGTGCTTCCTTTCAGATAAACAATCTCAAGAAAGCCTATTTCTCCATCCTAGGGACTTTTGGAATCTTTTGGGACCAATGGAGTTATTTCTCAAAAGAAGGGCTCAGTTCTTAAAACCTGATGTGCTCTGATTTAGAGTGTTTCCTGGGAGATAAACTAGCAAAGAGGCAATCAGTAGGGAGTAGAATAAGAAGGGGCTTCAAGGATACTAGGAGCTAAGGCTCACAGGCCCCAAACCCCAAAGGATGGAAAATTTGAGGCTAAAGAAGAGATGTGAGAACAAATTAATCCAGTGAACCCAAAATGCCTGAAGGAAATCCTTAAAGATAATCATGTGGAGGACAAAGCAAGGATCTTAAGATAAGCAGCTATTTACTTCCATTGCAGGTAGGTTAAGAAGATAAGCATTCATTAAGCAACTTTACTGTATAGCATTGGGCATGATGACATACAAGACACTGACAACCAAGTAAATTCTAGAGGGGACAAGTAGTGAAGATACTTGTGATAGGATTCTACTTAAAAAATGGTTCAAAAGTGTAGCTTTCCCAAAATTTTTGTTTGGTAGATTTCTACCAAGTTGCTAAATCTGAAAAACTACTTCGAAGTTAGTTTTGACTCCTTAAATTTACTCTTTTTGAATTTTGACTAAAGTTCAAAAAATTATTACCTTTCACTAGCTTCCCTTTGTAACTCTTCCTTATCCTGTCTGGGGGGAACCTTAAGTTTCTGAATTCATCTTTATTTTAAGATACCTGACTGAAGAGGAAACAAGGATTATTAAAATGTATGGCTTCTACTTTAGAAATTTAAAGGCTACTCTTATGATCTCTGACGTCTTGTAGCTTGGGTTTAATACAAGCAGATTAAAGTTTTTCCAGGAAGGTTTCCAAATAAAATAAAACACTCATTTATCCTCCAGGCAAGACAATCAAAGTTGTTAGACCAGTTTGTATAAACACCAAAATAAAATAAAGGAAACTGAATATTTCATTTTAAAGTAGAGTGAACAACCCTGAGGGAAAAATGAGAAATAAAGCTAAGGAATTGCTGGCTACAAACCCTTTTTAATGTTAATATTATAGTTTTCACCCAGTCCTCTACTTTGTCACTATATCCTTTTTCCAAAATCAAAGACACTTATTGCAGAGCCAGTGAATTATGAGGTAAAACAATGATTCACATGCAGGTTGTAAAAACTGGGCAAAGCAAGACAACATACAATGTGTCATGTAAGCCTTCCAGGAACCTCTGCTCTAGATTCTCTCTTGTTCTCTTCATTTTAGGGGACACTTTCCCTTATTGAAGAAGGGTTCATCAATGTTTCCACACAGAGGGACAACTTCTGAGAAACAGAACAGCTGGGAGACAGGAAGAAGTAGTTGTAAATAGACTAAATACGAACAATAAATAGAACTAGCCAAAACTCAGGAAGAAGAGAATTTAAAGAAAGAGCTGCCAGTTCTTTTTCTCTCCTCACTCTCAAAGGGACTACAGAAGGAAAAAGTTTCTCTCCCTAGGATGGTGGGTTAGGGTAGATCACCAGTTACTCATCCAATCCAGGGTTTCATGGCCCGTGAGCATTATGGACAGGGAAACATTTATTTGGTTACTTGAACTCCCAGGATTGAATGGTCTCTAAGGAAGAAAACTCAAGATAACCAATCAGAGCAAAGCCTGGGCTGTGATGTCTTTCTGTGTGTAACTTTAGGGCTCTCAGAGTTCCAGCATTAAGACAGAAGGTGGCTTTTGGTGAGACAGACTAAGAATGACAGGTAACAAGAAAAATCTAGGCACTCTTTTACCTGTAAATATCTTATGAAAGTTCATCATCTACAATGCTCAAAAAAATTTTAGAAAGGTAGGCAGAAAAAAAAAAGTGATTCCCACAAGCTTGTCTACTGATCAATTAGAAAGATCCCCTTGGAGATCTTTCCAAAAGCAAAGCAAAACAAAACAAAACAAAACAAAACAAAACAAAACAAAACAAAACAAAACAAAAAAACAGAAAAAGAAACCCCCCAAAACCCCCAAGTATCTCAAATATAAAAATTCTCCCCTTCCTCTATTTTCATTCAATAGCTCTTGAATAGGGAAAGTGGTAGTGATTGTGGGTAAGAGTCTCAATTTTCAAGTAAGACTGATTCAAATACAATCAGATAAATTCTAATGCATAACCAGGACCGAGAATTAATGTGTCAGAGTTGCTTTCTATGCCTCTGAGCAACATCTTTTGGCCAGCTGATATCAGAGATTCCATGATCTCACCCCCTAAAGAAGAGAAACTCAGATCATGCTTGCTGCAGGTGAGCTGCTGTCACTTATCCTAGCAAGAACAACCACAGTGAACTGTGACAGCTCAGAGATGTCCAACTTTCTCCAGCCAAATACTCACTCTCCATCAAATGTCCTGCCATCCGTCCCATCACTGTGACATAATAAAATTACTTTCAGATTAGAATCAGGAACATTTTAGAGACTGCCTACTATACTTTCTAGTTGGGATTTAGGGGGAATATGCTCCCCAAGAAGCTTTTAATTCAGTGTTTGATGACTGGGTTGTGCTGAAGATATGCATGGCCAAGGTTTCCACCATACCGTTGTTTAAGCTCACAAAGTTTAACGTAAACCTCATCATTTCTGAGGTTGTAAGCCAGCTGAATTATATGGATCACCAGCTGAAAATCAATCAGGTGATCTTCAATTTCTACTCCCTTTGACCTTATTTTTTATTCATTATGGGTTTTCCTTTTTTTTTTAAAACCAGATACTAAAGCAATCTTTCTAATGAGTTTAATATGGGAACAGTATAGGAAAGTAGCTCTAAGCAAGCACAGGTTTCAGAATCAGAGAAATTTGGTTTTACATCCTGGCCTATCTGTGTGACCTAGGACAAACTACATAAATCCCTTTGGACCTCAGTTTCTACTTACTTCACAGATCATGAGGATTCTGTATGATAACATGTGTCAAGTGCCTAGCATGGACAGCAGATAGTGCTCACTAAATGTAACTGCATGGAACTCCAGCTCCTTGCCATTTAATAGTAAGTCAGAATCAACATCATAGCACTGCTAGATGCAGTGGAAAAAAAGCACTGTTAGGTGGTACTGAAGTCTTATTTGAATCTGAGTAAGTCCAAACATAGAGAGATAAAGAGCTGACTTTGTGGGAGGTGGTGATCACCTTTATTTATTAGACTTGTCAATTCTTCCAACAGCACAAAAGTACCAAACTAAAAATGAAATTTAAAACAATATGGCCAGAACCCAGAAAGTGTTTTGTAATTTATCATAAGGGATAAATGCAGAAAACTCATTCTCCTCTAAAACTCTAGTTATAGAAAAACTTAAGTGGCTTTATCCTTGGGTTGTGGCATGGATTCAGTATTTTGATATACCTAGAATCAGTCACTTCAAAATCTGACCTATTTTTCCCCCCCATCAAGCATCAGTGAAATAAGACATTGTGTAAACTAGAGGTCTCTATAAGCTTCTAGAAGGTAAAAATCATTTTAGCACATAGAGGATGTTCAAACATTTGATGAGTGAATAAATGGTTAATTCCTAACATTAGAAATAGAGTCTTCTCACTTGAAACCTACATAATTTTTCTAACCGATACCACCCCAACAAATTTATTAAGGAAAAAAAAAAAAAGAAATAGGGTCTTTACTATATACCCTCTTCTAAACACTCGCCAGAGATTTATTCTAACTACCAAATAAAATACCTAATAAAAACTTGCCAATCTTTGGAGAGGAACTAAGTTGTGCCTGGAAATGACTAGACTAAATGCCCCAGCTTTAGCTCCACTAAAAGTTAAAGTAGTAACAAAATTTGCAGAGTGTTCTCTTTTGCCACCCTTAATTTTGTTCATCCGGAACTTGCCCCCCATTCCAATATTATCTATGATGCAGGTAGAGATGGATATGCGGCTTTTTACAAAGAGCTTGTAGAATACCAAGGTAGGAGAGAAGATTCTGTTACTGTTCAAAGAATCTAGACAAAACTACCTGAAATTGGCTTGTGCAAAACTGACCTTAGGGTTAGACACCATTATTGGATGGGAGGGAGAAGATCTGAACATTAAAGCAGCCTTCACCCCAGAGGACAGAATAACTCAGTTATCACAAAAATTTTCAGCAGAAAGTTTACAAAGCTTCGTTTTAATATTTTATCTTCAAAAGCACCAGGATTATTCAGTCATCTAAAACAAAAAAATATATATATATACCTGGTGGAGTATTACTTTCCTACAAGTACAGGATTTACTGTGCCTTAAAAAAAATTCTTAACAATTTCACCAAGTTAACCTAGTGGAATATTCCACAAGGGAGCAGAAGCTGGAAAATTTCTCTAGAGCTCTCTTATCAGTGCAAAGCCAGGAAATATTAATCACAACTAGCATTAGGGATTCACACTACCAGTGTTCTACAGGGGACTCTGTAAATGAAAGTCTACCTCATATCTTTCTTGACCACTATGCAAGTACTTTTCCAATAAAATAAAAGCCATAACCTTCCTGTTAATTATCTTTCTGATACACAAATGAGCTTCTGGGGAGGAATTTAAAAGGTAAGTATTTCCATCATTGTGGATGCTCATCGAGAACAAACATTTTCAGTATCCAAGTTCTTCCTAGGGCAGATTTGCAAATAGCACGCCTGTTTTTCTTTTATCTTTGTTTCTGGGTCTCAGCATATCTACTCCCTCCTAGTAAATGGGAGATGTTTCTATTCTGCAAAGAAATATTAATCAAAGAGCAAGGCACTGTGGTATTAATAGGGCGACAGGCTTTGAAATCAGAAAAATAACAAAATCTAGCACTGCCCTGTACTAGGCTATGATATTAATCTCTCTGTACTTCACTGTCTTCATCCATGAAATGGCAGTAATAGCTTTCCTCACAGAGCTGTTATTGAAAGTCAAAATGTATGCTATTCAGTTCATCTTCATAACTAGTTTTATGCTTGATTAAAACATATCTCAGCCATGAACCCCTAACCCAGTCTTTCTTGAAGATCCTTCCTTGCTTAAGTGGAGTCATAAAGACCTACGATGTCAGAAAATGGGGTAGCCAGAAAGGAAAAGCTTCCCCATTAGTAAAAAGCTAAAGTCCAGAGGTAGTAAGGAATTAATGTTTTGGATTCAGTACATTTTCATTACTTGTGAACTAGTTGATTTAGTCTGAATGGCAAATGGTGTTGAGACTACCTTAAGTTCTCTTGTGTCAACTTTACCAACAAGGCATGTGTGTGTAAATGCTCTGCACTATTTCAATACCCTGACAGCACACCCACCAATATGAAGCTTTTGGATCAAATTTTAAGTTGCTAACTGGTTTAGCTTTTTATCAAGAATGAATTTCAACTACAATTTCAAAGTTACACTCCACTCCACCACGGTTATCAGTCAAATAACACCAACGCCCAAAGCAACATTCTTTCACAATACTTGTCTTGCCTAAGAAATCTGAATAGTTATAAAATCTCTTTTGGTTTTGACAATGTCCAACACTTTATTCAAGACCTGAATCTTCTGCTTACACTACACACCCTTCAACACACACTGTACTATTATGTACTTGTTCATATAGGGCTGGAAATGGTTTATATCACTCCAGGGTTCTGTGGCAGATAACATTCTCATTCTATTATATACTTCTCCCAAAATGTTTAGTGTCCAACACACAGAAGATATTTGATGAAGCTTATAAGCTGATTGGTTAATAGCAAAAATGCATTTGTGGGCTTCATTTTTCATACACCTAGATGTGAATTTGGGGAAAATCTAATTAAAGGCCACAGACACATGGCAGAAAAAGACAAACTTTTTTTTTTTAACTAGGATTATTCTTAAGGAGATCTTAGAGGATCTAATGAAAATGTGAAAACAGAAGAGTTACAGGAACAATATCTTTGAGTTATCTGCATAAGAAGAAGCAGTGTCAGGTATCTGAAAATGCCAAGTACTCTGAACTGGGTAAGAAGGCTGGTGTAAAAAAAAAAAAAGTAAAGACAAAATATACAATGGATGAAAGCTACATGTCTGAAAATTTGTGTTAAAATAAGATATTAAACAACTTGGAGGGTTAAAAAAAAAACCAAAGCAAATACAAAAGTTTTAATTAATGTCTATCAATGTAAAAGAAACAGTCTTTTTAAATCTTTGTATTTACAAGGAGAATGATGAAATTATGATTCTTAATGAAACTCAATTATGTTTGGGGTGAAAATAAAAGCAAAATCATTCTTTTTCTTGATCTTCATTCATTTACATTCAAAGAAAGAAACAGATACCTATTCAGAGAAAGTGACAAAAATAAAAAAAGGGAAGAAGTTTCCTTTCTAAGAGACAGTAGGCAAGGGTTCCAAGAGTGTCCAGTGGTAGAAGAGAAAGCTCTTACCAGAAGGAACTTCATTATGCTAAGGGCAGTGCTCCAGTGAGAAACCTCAACGCAATGGATAGAAGAGCTTGCAACCTCCCCAATCCTTTCTCCCCATCACTAAGAGAGCAGAATGCTGAAGAATTAAGAGACACCTACAGAGTGTGTATCTCAGAAGGTTCTATTCTGAGATCTGTAGGGAATGGTTGGACTCAGAAGAAATTTCTGTTGTCTCAAGTTCTCATTTGGATAGTTCCAGCATTGGATTTAGGGGAAAGAGGCAAATTTCTTTTGACTCTTCATATAGGATCAAAGACCATTTAACCCTGCTACAAAACTTGACATTTCAAGTTTTCTCCCACACCTTTCCAGCACCAGGGGGCTGCACTGAGCACGCCCTTAACCCTGAGCTCAAAAAAAAAGGGGGCCCTCTGCTAAAAATGCCCAACTGGTGTGTGTGGGGAGTGGTGGGGTGGGGAATGGGGACCTATAACCCACACTGCACTTGACCTTAAATGGTATTCTAATTAGGCACTGTTGTTCACCTAGGAGTGTGTCCAGAGTAAGCCTTCCTTTCCTGGAAGGATAAGTATATCTGCTATTACAATGAGAAGTCTGTCAAGAGTTGAAATTCAAAGAGAGTAATTGTTCATTAGGTTCACAGTGCAAAGAACACCATGCCAGAATACAGGGCTGTTAGGACTAGTTCTGAGTTCAGGCAGGCATACTTGGGAGTGGACTGAGGAACACCACTATACCCTATCAAACATATTTTTATCTCCCCTTCTTTCCTTTACTTCCTCATTGGAGGTTGGGGGGAGGCACAGAGGAGAGGATGAAAAAACTCCTTTTTAAGAGCATGAATATTCTGGTATCATTATGAAAGATTACAATGTATCACTTTAGTTATAACCAGCTTAAAGATATGGAGAATTAAAATAAAAATAAAATACCTGAAAATCATTGTTTTGAGAACATTCCAAGTATTATTTAGGTGAATGTTCTATTAATCAACAATTTTCAGTTGGGAAAGGTACTCAAACACATTTAACATGCTTTAATTTATTCAAATCATATTAATCTGTCTATATTATTTGTAAGATTTTTAAAAACCTATTCATCAATCTCTCAAAATTACTACCTTTTAATTCAACACAATGTGAGGAATTTTTAGAGACTAAAAAAAACAATTATGTGGTACAATAAAAAATGTATTTGGTCTTTGTCCTCTGCTTTTGACAAAGTTCCTAAAACTTGTAGAATTCTGAGTGATGGGAATATTTTTGTTATTCATAAGGAGTCCCTTTGGAGCACAACTGAATTGATGCAAATGACATGATTTAGGATGGGGCTCTCGGATAGCCTCAGGATGGGCATGGTCACCAGAAAAACTGTGTCAATCCAGGGTTGAAACTTTCAGGACCCCAAGGAGCTCAGCAAAGGGGTGAGTGTGTGGGAAGCAGGATGGGAGTCTGCACTGTACATTAAACTCTGTAAAAACTCCTATAAACTATAAAAAGACCCAAATGAAGTTTACAAACTGCGCTGACATTCAAACATGGGTTATCTGTGTTCTCATTACACCTGAAATATACAGGTTCCCTGCTGAAGTAAGTGAAAAAATATTCCAACACCCAAAGACACAACTTATTCCAAATTAACCTTGTCTGTTCTTTTGTCACATTCACCAAATGTCCTGGGCTAGAACAGACTCTGGTTATGATTTTACTCCCTGAAAACTACAAAGCTTCCTACACTATTTCTGGGGCTATCACTTGCCAGCTCAGAAAACATTAAGCCAACAGTGGAGAATATACCAGGAGCAATCATAAACCAAGAAGAAACTACCACTAACTTTATAAGTGGGACATATATATATTGCTCAAGAGTTGGTGGTTACTTCACTGGCACACACAGAAATTAACACACAACCAGGCTTATATGAAACTAAATCGGTATGTTCTACCCAATCTAAATTCAAGTTATAAATGTAACATCCCTTTCAACTCAAAACAATTCTATTAACCCACCAGTAAGGTTTACTACCTAGTGCCAACAACCATGCTTGAATACAACCTCAATTTTGTCCTGAACAGACTATCCCCCAAACACCAGCACACATAAATTTACTTTAACATCCAGTTTGTCTTCAAAGTCCATTACATTTCTCCTTAAAATATTTTAGCATCAGGTAAAGAAAGAAAAACATTTCTCACTGTACACATTGATAACCTAAAGAGTCTGACTGTAATATAACTCAGTCATGAAAATACAATCTTGGTATTCCCAAAAGAAACTGGTATGTACTGGGAAACATGTGAGCCAGAAAGAATAAACTTGTGACTACCTTACTGATACCCAGAGATGGCCAAGATTTTACATTTTCATGGGCTCAAGATGTAACCAAATCCTGAATAAAAAGCAAAGTAGGACGTGAATATCAACCAAAGTGTTTTAGAGAAAGACTAATCCCCAGCTATTTTAAACAGCTTAATACTATCTAAAATGCCCAAACAAACTCTATTATTTGGAAGAAAAGTTGTGGTAAAAACTTCATTTAAACTTTACTGAACTTTGCTAATCAAAGAGGTAAAGCCTTTAAAAGCTTTAAAGGGAGCTTAAAAGTTTCAACTGGCTAGGTAACATGGCTACGAACAAATTTAAGAGCTTCCTTCATCAAGCAACAGGAAGAAATGCTGTTACTTATTAAGCAGTGTTATTTCTTCAATGCTACATCACTCAAGCAACAGCAAGTATAGTTGTGATTTCACATTCAATTCTTCAGAGAATACAATGTATGCAAATTGTAATGTGCGAACCTGCCTCCAAATTAAGTAAAAGAACAAATCTACAGGTCACATCCAATTTTAAAAACTGTAATAACAGCAATTTATAAAAGCCATACTCAAAGGAGTCAAGTAACACAACAGAAGATCCTAGTATGACAAAGGAACCTTACTGATTCCTGGTAGTACATCATAATGGGTCATGACCTATATTACCCCTCCTGTACAGTATTCTCACAGTTGGGGAATAATTATTCATTCTACCTGGCACAGAACCGTCTGCATTCAAATTCCTGTAAGATTATTAACTAGGTCTGAATACTGTATTAAATTAAAGGAAAACAAACCTAACAAATACAAAATAAGTTGGTACCTTCAGTTCACATTAGAGCAAGAGTGAGCATAAGCCCAAGTTAATTGAATCAGGCCTAACTTTCAGCAGCAACCTCCCCCCCACAAAACTGCCACTAATTTATTATGAACAAAAACACAATGGCAAAACCAGTCTGTTAATCTTAGACCTTCCACGGAATTAAGTATACCTCATTTCATAAAGTAGTAACAATTAAGAGTTTATTTTATTCTATCATTGCAAATCTACCAATCAAGGGCAAATTTGGGCTGGAAACCAAAATGGTCAATTCCTAGGCTGAAAACAACTTTCTTAATGGCCTGGAGCAAGTAACCTTGCTATTCTAAGAATGCTCAGACACACAAGCATGTAATGTTCCTAACACTTTTTTTTGCCACTTCCTATAAGTAAAAGTTTCCATGGCTGGAAAAAGAACAAAATAATTAAGTGAGAAAAAAGGAATAGCTTTGATACACCTTCCCCCAAAGAGCTATCATTTTGAATTTAAAAAGAGGACATAAAGGCAGTTTTAATCCAGCCTACCCTTCCCATAGTTGACAAATCTAGTTTCTTATCAAATTTTACAAAAGGAGACTCAAAGCCCACCTAATTGAGTTCTAAATTTCAGCAAGCCTCTGGCACCTCTGTCTTTTTCCTAAACATACAGCTATAAATTCGTCAACCTAAACCTTCCCTACTCCTCCACCCCACACACGTTGGAATTTTCAGTTTATAGGTGGGTCCTTTAATAGCTAAAACCAGGAAGCTCCGGAGTAATTAGAGGATTTGGAGGAAGTCATCTTGGGATAGTTGCAAGATCCAGTGAAATCAAGGCAAGTCAGAAAGAGGTTGTCCCTGACCACCTCTCCTTCCTGCCCCATCCAAACTTCACCCACCGGAGGGAGAGGCCATTTTAATGAGGTCTGGCTGACGAACGTGAAGGGAGGGGAAAAGGAAATCGGGGAAGGGCGTTCGTAAAGGAAGGCCGAGCTTTCCACCCCCCAACAACACCCAAGTTGGGTGGCAGCACCTGGAACTCGACGAGAGAAGAGCTGGATTCAAGGGCCTCGAAGGGGTACAAAAGTAGCAGTGGCCTATCACGAGAGGATCGGGTGGTCCGAGCCCCGGGAGCGGGCCCCTTACCCCCAAGAAGCGGTAGGACCCCTTCTCAGGCCAACCGCGTAGACCCTCGCCCCTGGGTATGGGGCAACTGCCCAGAGGTCCGGAAGGCGGGAGTTGGCTAGTGCTTGGTTCTCCTCATCCGGCCATGCGGCACGGGGGCGGCCATCCTGAGGGGTCCGGGTACCAGCAGGGCACGGGGGGGCCGGACGCAGCGCTCACCCGCGGGCCGCCTCCAAGCTCTTAATGAGCTTCTTGATCTTCCAGATCTCCACGTTCCTATCGGCAGCACTGGGGTCGTCCGCCATCTTCTCGCCTCCTCCTCCCTAGAGCGGCCCGGCGGGGCCCGGAGACACCAAGACCACAGAGTTAGCGCCGCCGCTGGGGCAGAGCGGCCCCCTTCCTTGCCACCCCCGAGAGGCCCTCCTCTTCCCGCTCCGCGCGATCCGCCGCGGTGGTCGTTGGCCTTTCCGTCCCCCTGGCTTACCTAAGGGCCCAGTCCTGGGCGGCAGCGGCTGCTCCTCCCCGGCGGCGGCTCCGCGGCGGCGGCTCTGACGTAGGACACCGGTTCCCTCTCTCCAGGCAGCTGCATGTGTTGCAATCCGCTCACATGGGGCCTGTGACATCACTTCCTCTGCCAGTGGCTGAGTAGAAGTCGGCGGGCGGAAGGGAGGGGGGACCGTGCGGAAGAGGGAAAGCTCTGCGCGCGCCGCGACTTTCCATTGGCTCTCTGC